>OX596012.1:6842604-7281522 GCA_951394025.1 Heteromyza rotundicornis
TTCGATTTCGGGCGTTTAGTTTTTCATAATGCGTTGAGAAATTGCAAAAGTTGAGAAATCCGTTCTGTGGTTGGTTGAAAGTTGAACGGAAAAACAAAAAAAAAAAGAATCTATACATTTTAAATGAAATTCGAAATGGAAAATGAAAATAAAATTATGTAGAAATTGGAAAAACCTACAAATATTTTGTGTGTATCGACGAAATGCTAAGAAATATTTGAAGAAGTGCGTTAAAGTTTCGTTTGGAAAAATGTGTGCAAATAGTGTAAAAAATTGAGAATTTATTGTGGCTACAAATGCTGAATTTGTATTAAATTATATTTTTTTAAAATACTTTTTGTGTAAAAAAAAATGCACACACAACTTTAACCATGAAATGAAAATTTTTCCACATTGTGTACACATAATAATTGCACCTGCGTATATGTACTCACATACAGACCAGAACACCAACAACTACAATAACAAGAAAATACGCCAGTAAAAGTCAGTGTCGAGGAATTACTTCTGAAGAGGCTCTTCAAAGAAACACACTAACATAAAAGGAAAAAAAAGAAGAAAAAATACAAGAAAAGAAACCACTCAAGCTCAAGTTCAACAAATCTAACCTCGCGCTCTTCGGTTACAGCATATAATGTGTGTAAAGCCCTGAAAAAAGGCAGAGTTTCAGGGATACGAAATTCGCAAAAAATTCTCAGATCAAGTGAGACTTCCTTCCCAAACGCTCTTAGTGTTTTCCCCCATTGAATTAAATTAAAGTGAATCTTGAAATTTTATTGAATTTGTGCAAAAATACAACAACCAAATTGCCAAAACCCCAACAAAACAATTTGTTTTTTCCGAAATACATAATTCAATTGTTGTTGCTGTTTTTTGTTGTTGTTGGTTTTTTGTCGAAATAATTCTGCTAGTGTAGAGAGAATAAATGATTGTAATACACTAAAGCGCTTTTTGTTGTTGCTTTTGTGTGTGCTTTTGTTGTTGTTGTTGTTGTTGTTGTCCAAAAATAAACATGTGGCAAAAGAATACAACACTGTGGCTACTGTCTGCTTCTTCTTCTTAACCATTATCAACGGGGTGTCCACCGAACCACTACCACAGCCGCCATCACACCCATTGCCCTCATAATTTCATACTCATTATCCCTGAGCTGAACTGTGTGTATTTGTAATTGTTGTAGTTGCTGCATTGTGTTGTCATGCTGGTCTAATCGCGGTGGCGAGGCAAGTGCGAGGAAGTGTTCATATATGTATGTTGTGCTGCTGTTGAAGCCTTTAGAAGGCTGAAGCCGAATCCGAATCGTCTTTATCCCTGTTTAGTGTGGCCTACTCATCTGTAAGTGGGTCGTTGTTGCTGCTGTTGTAGTTGTTGTAGTGGATTTTGTATGGATTCTCGCAACTGTATCACTGGGTTGTCTTTTTGCCTCTGTGTGTTTAAGTGTGTGTGTTTCAGTGTATAGTATGCCGTTGTAAAGCCATTGCAATTAAATGCGATTCTCATTGTCAGCGTGGCATTGTGTGGTTTGGCCAATACCATTTTATGTATGACACTGAAACTGTTTGTTATCATTCGGTAGTGAAAGGACATTGGTGGCATAAAGGAAGTGAGAAAGAAAGGCCGAAAGTAGTCACATTTACTAAAGTGTTGTACGCATTTATGAGAGTGAAAATTATGACTGGCGCGCTATCAATGAAGTTTATTTTATAAATTCAATATCAGAGTGATCAGAGTTATGTAAAGAACTTACTTACTTAGAAATATGAAAAATGTTAATTAAATTAATTTAATTGGTTGGGAGTATACTCTACAATTTTCGCCTAAGCTTGACGAGGAGTTGGTTAGTGATTGAGAGCACAAACATAGAATAAAGAGTAACAAAAAATAACCCAACTGTTGGTCCACCCCAAACTAAGGAAAAAAAATTATACAAAATACGCTTTGTAAGGAAAATGTCTTTTGGTTGTCCCCACAAAGTCCATTTCGTTTCTATGGTGGCTCATGAAAATTGTATTGTCAATTGTTAAGGTGAAGGGGCTTATATCAGAAAGAGAAAAATATATGAGAGTGTAGGGTTCAATTATGGCTTAATACTTATAAGTTAACAAAGTGGAAATACAAGTGACGTAAAATCAATACAAAAAAGTTATCTTGATTCACTCGGTAAAGGGTTTGATTTTACATTGAAGATCCAATAATATGTGGTTAGTGTGGGGTGGATGATTATGGGTTGAAGTGAAGTCCAAGAAAATATTGACGTCTTCCTTCTATTTGATGAGGATGAGTTGAAGATGCAGATTTGATATCGGTCCTCGCCTTTGCCAAAGGCTAATAAAGGACGATTGGTGAAGCGGCCAACAAATGCAGCGGTTATACGACGTGGAAGGGTTGCACAGACAGTAATAAGTTTGAGCTTTTGGCTTAAACAGTCAATAAAAAAAAAATATTTAAATTAGATTTTTTTGGAACCCCATTGATCCGACCTGGAAAAATACATTTTTACGGTTTTTTAACATATATTTTTATACCCCCACACTCACTGTGGCAGGGTATACTAACTTTGTCACAACGTTTGTAACGCCCATAAGGAGGCGTGTCCGGTATGGAAAAGTATATATATTCTTGATCAGCATCACCGCCGGAGTCAATTTAGCGATGTCGGTCTGTCTGTCCGTCTGTCCGTCCGCACGATAGCGGTCGCAGTTTTGGAGATATCGACTTGAAACTTTGGGTACATGTTTTCTCGTGAATACTGAGATCAAGTTCGTGAATCAGCCAAATCGGATAAAAACTGGGCGTGGCTCCCATACACCGAAAAAAAAGGTTAACATTTTTCAAGTCTTTTTCATGGTTGTATTCGATTGGAAATGTTTAGAAACGTATTTTTGACATGGTCCGAGGTTCCTAAACCACATATATAAGGGTCAAAATGGGGTCTTGAGACCAATTTTTTTTTTCGGTGGATTTGATTGGAAATGTTTAGAAATGGATTTTGGACATGGTCCGGGCTCCAAAACCACCTATAATTGGCTCAAAATAGGGTCTTAAGACCACATTTTTTTATGTTCGAGGTACTTCTTCATACTGTGTGGGGGTATTTCAGCTTCGGTATAGCCGAAGATAGTCCACTCTCTAGTTTTTCCTAATTTTTTACTCCGGTAGTAAATTTTCTACTCCTTTCAAGGTTTTTTTCTACTACTATTGTAATAAATGTACTTCTCAAAATTTCATGTGAGTTTCATACGATGCAGAACAACTACTCTTTCTACAAATTTCTACTGGTCTCGTAGAATTTCTGCTACTTTACGCCAAAAAAAATATCTACTCCCTTTTCTTCAAATCTACTACTCTCATCGTAGCAAAAAGTATTTTTACTTTTTGTTTTTGGCTGTACACAGATTACCGATTTGATCATTTTCAACCGCCAATCGGTGAGGTTTCCAGTAATCCGATTAACAAAAGTTATGGGACAATAATTCTGGCCCTGTACTTAGAGTACATTTTAGGTGGAGGTCCGAAAGAAAATAGAAAAATTTTGTTTTTGGACTTGTTTTTTTTTGTAAAAATTTCTTTTAATCAATGGACATTTTACAGCCTCTCAAATTCTTATGATTTTGTGGCAAACTAGAACTGTGGGGTGTAAATGCTATTCTAAAGCTACGGCCAGATTAGGCAAATATTTGCCCAAATACTGGGAAAATGAAATCAGTAAAATAAATTACTGGTTCAGTCACATTGTTTCCAACTAAAACTGATTTTTAATCAACTTAGGTTACACTAGTGGTCTTCATTAATTATATTCGCTATGAAGCGATCTACAACGCGAATTTACATTCAAAGTTTATTGTTTATAAGGACACAGACTATGCCCTTAGAAAGCTCTTCTGAAATTATGAGAGTCTAGCTGAGAGAGTTTTTCGAACAAATGATTCCAGTTGAGGCATTTTGGGCTGAGCGCTGATGTATTAGTCATCTGCGCGTTGATTAATAAACCAATTAATTCAACCATTGCAAAAAGAACCAATCACCTAAATCAATTGATCGATAAACATTTCAATGATTCCATACATCATTAAGTACCAATCATAGAGCAGTTCATACAAAGTAAATAATGTTTTCAATCCTATATCACTCAGTATTGCTTTTAATCAAACAATAAATCAGTTTAATCTCCAAGTAATCAATCAAAAAATATGAACACTTGCAAAATCGAAATCAAATCGGTACCCATAAGCCGATAAGGAAACCCTTTGAACTGTCAACTTAGAAACTCTTAAATTTTACTAAAATTTCGTAAATCTTCTTCTTTTTAAGTTCTTTTGCTCCTGTGAGGCATTTTTAGCTCAACATTTCTTAATTACCAACACAAAATCATATAAAAATCAATATACATTTTGCCATGCATTTTTCAACTTTTCCTTTTTTTTTCACCGTTTTTTCAACCTTGCTGGCTTGTTTTTGAAATTACGGCGGACAAGGTCGTTTATACATTTAAATTGTCTTTTCATTGAAGTGCTTGTACAATGTACATACTATGTAGCATATATTCTGTATTAGTATGACAGTTGGTAGGTTACCCTAATCTAGCTACGTTTATGAGAAAATAAACACAGAAGCAGCAAAAAAAAAAAATCGCACAACCTTGACAAGCGAAAGCAACTACAACTACAGCTACATACAAGTACTGCTACGACTACTACTACTACTACTACTACTACTGTTCATTACTTTCATGTTTTCCACATTCTGCCCATCAACAAGTGGAAAATTATTTATATTTCCATCGAGTACTCGTATGGCGGTTAATGCTTGTTTTTTTAATGAGTAATCATGGCCATAACGTAATAGTTGCTAATTGAAATTAATTTCATTTGTTTCTGGTATATGGTAAGGATAGATTGTGGGCCTTGTATGTAGGCTTGTATTGTGTCAAAAGAGTTTATATTTGCACATGGAAACCAGTAGCATACATAACGTCGCTTATATGTATGACTAACTCACGTAACTGACTTTTTTTGCGGGGGCTGCCGTAAGAAAGATACACATGTGGCATTATGGGGCGTAGCCCCCTGGGTATGATATAGCTGAGATAACTCTGTTATGGTTGGTTTGGCAACGTTTGTATGCAAAGATCACCTTGATTGACAAGACCAAGCCTCTGGGCATACCTTCCGCTTAAGAGGTGATCAGTAATTATTCCGATTTTCCCCGTGATACTGCAACTCTGGTTCTTTTAGCGTTAAACCATGGAAGTTTGCTTTATGTTGATACCCTAAATCAATGTCAAAATTCATGGAACCAATGCGTCGTTTGACAGACAATTCCGAGAAATTAACATGCCTTCCGATGAAGAAGTGATTAGTAATTATTCCGATCAATATTCGTAGGTTCCTTCTGTCAAGTGGTACTGCCTCTCTGGTTCTTTGAGGAAAGAAGACCCATTTGTGACCCGAGTACCCGAGTACGATAAGATCCAACCCTCACCTCTTAATAGGCATGACCATGGGCCTATATAGGCTTCAGTGTGATGATATGGTTGTAACTTCGGCTGAAATTTGGGCATCTTCACCCACAAGTCTCACTTATTATATCGGTGGTCATACGTTGATACCTCGTACAAGAATTTTTTTCTTTGAGTTATCTACACGCAGAGAAAAAATATGGTTGGAGCATGATCGCAGAAATCATACATTTTTTGCTATAATAATATTGTGATTGTAGCAACCATGTACATTATGGCTGCAATCATGTACATTTTGGCTGCAACCATGTACATTTTCAGTTTTCAATCATGTGGATGGTTGGTGCAATCATTTCGCCAATCATAATATGTTCCCCTTCAAATATGACTGGGTGAACTATGTTTTTTGCTCTGCGTCAAAAAATGTTAGTTACGAGGTGTTAACCATCGATATGCTCTTCCACACAAGCACAAAATCCAGTTCTAGGCGTGTGAAGATTTCTAAGTTTTTTTTTTACAAACTCTAAGTTTTTGTAGAAATTGAAGAAGAAAATTTATAAAATTTCCAACTAACAGAGCTCATCAAATAAAAATGCTGTTAAATCACTGAAAACCAAAAACAAAACATACCAACAAAAGTTCAAACTAGTGCAAATCAATAATATAATTTAATCATATAAAAAACAAAAAGAAAAAAATATTTACCACAACCTAATTTGTATAAAAATATAAAAAAAAAAATTACAAAAAAAGAAAACTTACAAATTATGACAAACAATCGCGAAAATCTACGCTTAAGTCTGCTCGACTTGCAAAGCACACCCGCACCCTCGAATAGCAGTAGCAGCTCCAGCGTTTCACAATCCATGTCGGTGGCGGCCAATCAGGCCCTAACCACGGCAGTAACTCGACTCAATAAAGCGGTTGCCTCCCATCAGAACGACAAATGTGAGCGTCTGAAGAAAATGCAATCGATAACCTGCTCCGATTCGGAAGACGATTCCGAGCGGAGGGCCCACATCGAGATCAATAACAAATGGAATTTGGGCGGCTATGAAGGTGTAAGTTCTGGTCTATACTTCATAGAGCGGGGCCCTGTTAGGGGAAGGAGTTCAAGTGCAAATGGTTCGAATACTTATTGAATTTGGAATTTTCTCTTTGCAGGACACACGCACCCATGTGGTGCAGGAGATCTTCAAGAACGAACAGTCGTACGTTGAGTCGCTGCAGACGGTGGTGATGAGGTATCTGAAGGTCTTGAAATCGCCCGAACATGCGGGCATGATCGATACACGCATTGTGGACGAGATATTCTTTATGGTGCCCGACATACTCGAGATACACCAGAAGTTCTTGTCCGAACTGAGATCGCGACTGGACAATTGGGATGCCCAACAGAAGGTGGGCGATGCCTTCATTGAAACGGTAAGAGGGAATATTTTTCAATTTTCCTTGCTGTAACTTAAATTCCCTTTACAGTTCTCCAAACTCGAAGTACTCGAGGTCTACACCTCATTTGTAAATAATTGCAATCGCGCTAAGAATGCCATACGCTCGACCAAACATCAGCGGCCATCGTTTGCCAAATTTCTGGAGACGACAGCGCGCGAGCACAAAGGCAAACTGACGCTCGATAATTTACTCATCAAACCGGTACAAAAGTTCCCAAAGTGAGTCTATTTTGCCTAGCCCTCTCTGCCTCACTAAATACTCACCCTCTCTCTCTCTCACACTTTTTCTTGCAGTTATGAAATGCTCTTCCAAAGACTCATCAAACACACCGATCACGACCATCCCGATCAGAAGCACCTGCAGGATGTGCTCAAACTCGTGCACGACATACTCGTCCACATCAATTGCAAGGAACGCGAGATACTCGAAAATGGCCAGCGCGAGGCCACCCTGCGTGAATTGGAGGGCGTCATCGAGGGCATAGCCGATCTGATAGCGCCCGAACGGCAATTCCTACTCTTCGATCTGGTGTCGATGCCGTCGGGCCAAGGGGCGCGCAAAGAGCGTGGTTTCTTTCTCTTCAACGATCTTTTGGTGTTGACGAGCATTAAGAAGCGCAGCGGCACGATTCGGAAACCAAATACGTGAGTGGAGGGCTGAAATGTAAAACGATAACCCAATTAACAACTAAAATTTCCCTCTCCAGCTCCACTTGCCCGGGCACTGTGGCCTCCACATTGGACACAAACAAATATAAGTTCCTTACCAAGATCTCGTTGGATTGTCTAGAAATCGTTAAGAGTAAGTGTAAACAGAGCCGAACATTTGATCAAATCCATAAATGATTCCATACGATTCCAGCTAAAGATGAAAATCTCAAGCGCATCATGAACGAAATTGAAAATTTAGCAGACGATTGCAATAAGTTGCAGCAGATCGCCGAAATCACCGCATCGCTGAAGTATCCGCATCAGTATCTGGAGGATGTTATACGTGAATTGCATCGAGATGTTCAGCGTCAGCTATCGGAGCGTCAGACCAATGACGCCCAATTGAATATGTTGGAGCTGACCGTTAATTCACCGTGAGTTGGCCTACAAATTTGAGTGTGTTGAACGCAAGCAATCCCATTTTACCCACCATTACAGGAACGGAAGTCAAAAGTTGTCGATAGTTTTTAGCAAAGCCGAGAAACGCACTCAGTGGGAGGAGACGTTCAACGAGGCGAAACAGAAATTAGGTGAGACATTCGCCTTTCACCCCAACTTCTGAGTATTCATTCATTGTTGCTCCTTTCCAATTTGCTAGCGGCCACACTTGAACGACATCCAATACCCGAATTCCTCACATCAATTCCAATACGCAAGACACGCGCCGGCCTGCAATTCACCTGCGCCGCAGCCACACTCAGCGAGAAACGCGACGTCTGGGTGTGCAACAGCGACGGCTATGTGGGTCAAGTGTGCATCATGTCGCTGCATCCGGAGCCGAATGTCACCAGCTGCAATGGTGTGTGCAATGCACGAATTTTGTGTGTGGCCTCGGTGCCAGCGTACACTGGCTGCTCATCGAACTCCTCGACCAGTTTGGCCGCTGATCCGCTGCTACGTGGAGGCGCTGTAACGCAGCACAGTTATACGCAGCAATTGCGCGATTATCGCAAGAGCATTTCGCCAAATTGTGGACCGGCAACGGCAATTGGCAGCGGCAGTAGCAGCAGCAGTGGTGAGATGAAGAAAAAGTCTACAACGACGACGACGATGACGACGATGACGACGCTAGGTGCGGGCACCGCCAACAATACAACAACACACTCAAACACCAGCAGCGCTGGCAATAATACCAACAACAACAGTACCAGTGATATTCAATTAGATTTAAATTTAAGCTCGAGTGATGAGGAGGCCGATGCGGGCGGTGGCGGGGCCGCTGCCAGCAGTACGGGCAGCATCAATCCTGCAGAACGCATACCAAGCCCAGCTCCCTCAATGCATGCCACAGCGTCTGCGTTAGGTGGCAGTGGCAGTGGTGGCGGCGGCGGCAGCAGTACACCCTATCATGGCCAACAGGTATTATTAGTGGACTTACGTCTTCTTAGTTTGGTTTCTTATCTAAAAAAATTGTATTTTTGTTATTTAAGGACTCAAATCCCGAGGAAGGCGATGGCAATCAATCAACGATGTGGATCGGCACGGAAGATGGTTGCATTCACGTCTACAACAGCACCGACAATATACGAATCAAAAAGAACAGAATCAAAATTGAACATCATTCGGCTGTTTATTCCATTTTGTAAGTATGGTTTGGGGAAAAATCTATCTAGATATCCATCAATGAATCTGAAGTTGCTTTTCAATATAGTTTTGATATATGATTTATCGATATACCGGTTGCTTTATCGTTGATTCCTTAAATTTAAATTAATCCATTGTTTTCCTGCCGTATTGATATATTATCGATGTGCCACTGATATGTTATCGATATACCCGATATGCTAACAATAATTCCGTAGTGTCGATGTATTATCGAGTATTTTTGCCTATATTTTCGATATTTTATCGATATCTTATTGACATGCGATCAGTTTAATTCCAAAGTATTTGCTATCGATTTGCTGTCGATTTTTTTAAATCGAATTTCTGTACATGTGTTTTTCTATCTAATCGTTTGAAAGTTGATGTACTGCAGATATATTATCGGCAGGTTGTTGCTGTGTAATCGATATGCTTTTGACGGATTACAAAAATATTATATTTAATGCCAATTTGTTATCGATTTATGATCGAATTGTCAGCAAATAAGTTTGTCTGTACTATCGATTATTTAATAATGTTTTAGATATATAGGTCATGGCAGTGTTATCGATATGTTGGTGTTATCAATATATCACTGATTTGAAATCGATAGGTTATTGCTGTGTATTGGCATATTTCGATAAATTTAATACCGATGTCTTATCAGTTATCGATTATTTTAATATCGATTATTTTAATATCGAGTATTTTAATAATCGATAATTATTTAAATTATTTAAATATCGACTATTTTAATAATCGATAATTATTTAAATATCGATTATTTTAATATCGATTATTTTGTTATCAATTATTTTGTATCAATTCAAAATATTTATAATTTTGCACTTTCATTTCAGGTACCTGGACAATCGTGTGTTTGTGTCTTTAGCAAATGGTGATATTTGTGTATATTTACGAGATGGCGGTGAGTAGCTCTTCTTTTTTTGCAATTAAAATTAATATTCCTTTTTTTAATTACACACTTCTCCCCTATATAGTGGCTTGGAATACAAGTTCATCGCACTGTCTCTCAATTGGAACGGTATCGAGTCCCGTGACAAAGCTTTTGAACGTTCACGGGAAGCTATGGTGTTCGATACAGGGAATCATAAAAGTTTTGGATATCGAAACACTGCTGGTGAGTGTGACTTGAAGATTTGTTTGATCGTAACTTTTTAATTTAATTCTTTCGTTGCCCACAGGTGGTCAATCAAATTCAAATCTCCTCGGACTCGAAGCCTATCACCAACATGACCGTGTCCAATAATTATGTCTGGATATCAATACAGAATTCGGCGCATATCAAATGTTTTCATTCCAACAGGTGATTTCATTGATAAAGTTGAAATTTATTATTTTTTTATTAACCTTTTCCCTCTGTCTCCAGTCACCAATTAATCACCGAAGTAAACTTGGCACCGGCTGTGAATAAAATGCTTTCCAATTGTGATGAGATCATACGCCAGCACAAGGCCGCCTGCCTGCGCGTCACTTCGCTGCTCTCCTGCAAGGATCTGATATGGATTGGCACGAGTGCTGGCGTCTTACTAACCATACCGGCTCAGGGTTGCGAGAAAGGCACACCGAATCTCGTGCCAACGGGCATACCCCATGGCCATACGGGACATGTGCGATTTCTGACATTCGTCGAGACGGCAGGCATGACAACGGAGAGTGGCGTTGTCGGTGGCTCAACAGGTACTTTGCCCAAAGACAGTGATAGTCTGGCGGGTAATGAGTACAAGCATCAAAGGTAAGCGGAAAATTTGAATATTTGCAGAATTTGTAAAATTTGTAAAATTTTCCAAAATTCTTTCAGTTCGTCGACGAAACACTCAAAAACGAAATCGGAATCCAGCAATATACTGATCATTTCGGGCGGCGATGGCTATGAGGACTTTCGCAATTCGGGTGCGAATTCGCTGAGCGAAATTGCCGGACGCGAGGATAGTACAAATCATTTGTTAATTTGGCAAATTTGAAGCAGAAAGCGTAAAAATCGCTGGAAATACTTGCTATCGCGCTGGAAGAACAACAACTGAAATGGCCGGCAGCGATTGAGACGATTCGATGCGAGGCGGTACTGAAGTGACACACACAACACACACTTACACATACACAAACAACACAACACAACCTTCGATGTATGAGAGAGAGTACGAGTACGAGTATTTCATCGATAAACCCTGGCATATTTGTGGAAATGTATGAAACTTAGCAGTAGGATTTTTATATATACGAGTACCTTACCTATATATGCATATATTTTTTGGATTTTGAGGTAGAAGCCAACATTTTATTTTTGTGATTTTAACATGTGTCAAACTAAAGTGTCAAATTGCGTCAGAGAGCGAGTGTGAAGCGTTTTTACATAGCAAAAGAAACAAGATTTTATGTATACCAATTTTTTTTTTAAAAAGTTTATTTAATAAACATTTTTTTTTGGAAATTTTTGATTGCAGAAAAATTTTTTTAATGGAAAAATTAGCAAACTTCAAAAGAAAAAAATTTTTTTTGTGTAATTTTTACTTAGTTTATACTTATGTAAATATACGAAAACCATGTAAACTGATGATGAAAATGCAACAAGAAGAAAAAAACAAGAAACTGATTATGTGCCAAATGTGTTTCCTTCGCTGCACTGAAACTGAAACTGAAACAAAACCAACAAAAAAAACAAAAAAGTAAAACATAAAAATAATAACAGGAATTACAACAACAAATGAAAATCAACTATTTTCCTTAACATAGTAAAAAAAAACACACAAAATTAAAAACAATTTTTTTTGTGGCCGTCTTTTGTATAAAAAAAAACAACAAACGGAAAAGGAAAAAAAAACTAAAATTGAACAATAATTGAATAAATATTATTATAAGAATTATAAGAATTATTATATTCAAAATGCAAATAAAAACATTTAAAAGGTAAAATTGTTTAAATTATTCAAATTAATTGTAATTAAATTTAATTAAATTAAATCCAATGGTTTATTACATTAAGTAAGTTTATTTAATTGTTAAAAGATTCAATGGAAAAAGAAAAGAAAATAAAATAAAATTAAATATTCAAAAGAAAAAAAGTTATTAAAGAATATTCAAAAAAGAAAATAAATTAAATTTAAAAATAAAAATAAAACTAAACTGCAATTGCAACAACATTCGTTCGAATTTATCCAAACAAAACTAAAGCAAATTACTGTGGTTAACACTTTTGTATACAAAAACAAAAAACAGCAAAATTAACCCATGGCGAGTTGTATTTTAATGTGTTAAATTGTATAGCTACCCACTTTTTAAATGAAATGCTTCCGGACTTGGGTGGTCTTTCAGTGTTACACTCATGTTGGGGGAATTCTTTCTTTCAGTGCTCTATATTTTTTTCAAAATTTATTATTTATTTGACTTTTTTTGTATGATTTTCAATTTTCAATAAGTTCTATTGTCGGGTACCTATGTATATAAGAATAAGAGTAAAAATTAAACTAAAGCGCCTGCTACAGGGTTGCCAGGAGTACTCTTTTAAACAGTAAAAATACTATTTTTTAGGCATTCCTCTTTTTTACTTTCTTTGGCTTTCGAATGTACTTTTAGACACACTTTTTCATATGCGTAGGTCTCTATCATATCATAACTGAATGCATCGGATTAGTAAGGTGACCCACAACTATGGGAACAGCGGGACTGCTATTCCTGGGCAGGAAATCTCCTAGCATACTGACGGATGCTATCTCTGTACACTGTGCCATAGCTTCTATGTTGGGGAGATGGCACACAGTGACCACAGATATATTTATTGAACTAGAAACTATGTATCAGTTCCTATGCCACTGTCCCACGAGGGAACAACAGGACTGGCAGAGCATAAAGCATCAGATCTTCTTAAATTCATTCGAAGAGATATGACCCATTTTCAGAAATCTAATATTCGTGAGAATCAAAAAAAGAAACCTTTAAAAAAATCAGTAAACATGTTTGGTAATTTTATAGTGTCATATTGTATTTATCAAACCTGTTTTGCTTTTGGTATCTTGAGTTTCCTGGTAGGATTGGCACGCAAGGTAAAAAAATTTCATGTTATACATTTTGTGGACTTTCAAACTAAAATTCATTAATGATTAAAGATATGTACTTTGAAGTGAATTTCAATTTGGAATCGACTTAATGCCGTTAAATTGAAAGCAATACACAGAGAGAAAAAAAAACAGTTTTGCCATTAAAAACCATTCGACAGTGCAAAATCTTTTAAATTGGCAACTAAAACTGTTACTATTATCAGATTTCGCTTTTATTAAACAGTTTTCGGTGTCAGTTTGACAGTTTTTCGACTGTGGGATGGTTACTGAAAATTAATATTGATACATTTTTTTTAAGGTTACTAAAATACTAAAAAAATATCGAAGTATTTCAAATTTGAACAAAGAACCCTTGGTTTTTTTTTCTAAATTAAAAAATTTTTTTTTTTTTTTTTTTTTTTTTTTTTTGATTTAAAGGACTGTTTTATGTTTAAAATTTTAATTTTTTCTAAATTTTATTAAAATTTTTTTTTTTTTTTTATATATATCTGTGAAAAGAAATTGATTTCGTCTTTTAAAAAGAAAAGTAACACCTGAAATTTTCTATTCTTTTCTACTTAAGAGTATCTGGTAGCCCTAACGGTACATTTCACATTGTTACGAGTAATCAATTTCGCCATTATTGACGTACGAACATCATCGCGGGAAATATATTATAATGATAGTAGAAAACAAAAAAAATTGTTCTCAACAAAGCCCTGCTCAAAATTTTACTCGGATATGGTAGTATCTAAGTTTACTCCTTCACAGCTAAGTCTAGTAACTTCACAAGTTTTTTTCGCTGTGTAATTTATTTCATTAAATTTTTTTTTAATTTGAAAAAAAATATAAAAAAATTCTGAATAGCATATCTGGCCGGAATCACTAATAAATTTTTATTTTCTTTCCAATCCAATATTTACTACTCGAAAGGATTTTATGGAATTTATAATCTTTTGTAGTAGTCATTTGTTGAAAGGTTTTTTTTGTGATAATCTCAAGTTCCACACAAACGAATGCGTGATGTAATCGATTAAGGGTTCTTTATTGTTTTTGCTCAATTTCCCTTTTGCTCAATTACTTTGTATACGGCTGAAAGAAAGTTGATCTTCTTCATATCATCTCAATTAAAACAAAGAAAATGAAACAGCATAAGAATAGGTTTCACAGAGGACATAGAGAACCACCCACCGAATTTGGTTTCATATCAAACTTTTATAATCATATACGACTAGAGACTTTTGCCGCTCAATTTCCGAAGGTTGTTTGTAGTCTTTGACTTAAGTTTTAACTAAATCGAAAGTACTTGAATCATTGACCGTACCTAGAACATATCATTTGAAGTCTGTTGTGGCTTAAACACTTTTTTTTTTGGTTTGGTTTCCTCTATAATTGCTCAAATACAATTAAAATGTTTATTTAATTACTCGGTTTGTCCGGTGATTCTATGTTGAAAAATTTAAATAGAAATTGCAAAGGTTTGCTTTGAATTTTAGTTGTGATTCTTTATCAACAACCATACATGGTTCAGTTGAAACATGTATGGACTAAACGTCTCTGGACCACTGAATGCAGCGACATCTTTTATTTTACACCTTACTTGTACAAAAATTACCCTTTCATACATAACAAATGGCCAACATGAGTGTAAAAGTGGAAGCCCATTCAATGGCAATGCATACAAAATTAATACACATACATTTTAACTAAATTAAATTAATAAATAAATAAAGTTGTGTTAACATTAAAAATTATTAAAAAAATTAAAATTAAATTAAAAGTGTTAAACTCAACAAATCAATCAACAATTTTTTGAAGTAAATTCGTAAGAAAAAATGTTTCAAGTCAACTACAATCTTAAAACATTCTCGCTCAATTTTAGTTTTTCTATTTTCGTAAAACATCGTTTGAAAAAGCGCTTTTCTATCAAACAAAATAAAATACAAAAAAAAAAATATTAAAAGTATTTTAACAAAAATTAGGCCAATAATAAATTTTACAAGACTTTTTTTCCAAAAAAAAAAAATTAACAAAAAAAAAGTTTTAATTCAAATGAAAACGTAAATTTGTACTTTTTAACAAAACAATAAAACTTGCAATTTTCCTTAGCATAATAATTAAGCGAAAGTCTACTCTTAATTCATACACTTAAGTTGTAATTAAATTTGTATACTTAATTATTTTTATGCAGCTACACTGAAAAAAATTCGTAAATAAATATGGTGTATGGGGTGAGTTACTTTCCCCAGCAATCATTTAACATGTAGGGATAGTACCAAACCGTAAACATCATACCATTTTCTCTGTACATTTCAATTTCTACATCTTGTGTAACATTTTTTGTAATTTTTGTATTTTTCCAATTTTTTACTTGAAGTAATTTCAAGACATGATTTAAGACGCTTGCCCTAACGAATGTTTCTTGGTATAAATGTATTTCTATAAACCCTTTCTTCACTCTCACTCTCTCTCACTCTCTCTCTCTCTGTCTCTCTCTCAATACTGTTTAAAACTCTCTACCCCGCCTCAATGCCATTTTTGTAAATAACCAAAAATTGTATGAACACCTCTGGTTTCTTTGATCATTTGTTTTAACGTTTCCTTTAAATTAATTAAAATTAATTTCTAATATTTATTAAACAAATTTAAATGTGTTGATTATAATTAAAAATAACCTAAATTAACTTTAATTAAAATACATTAAGTTAAATAAATAAATGCATTACTGCGCATAATTTAAATGCAAATTCGCAACAAGTGCAAACAAAGCAAATCTGAAAAAAAAATCTAAAAAAAAATATAATTAAACAAATAAATTAATTACCATTATTGTTGTATAAATAATAAGTGTTGTTATATCCTAGTTGTAAGCTGAAATTTTGTGAAAGTGAACTCAATGTATTTTATTCATCAATTGAAAACAAAAACAAAAACAAACAAAAAAACCACATACAATAAATACATACATGTATATTCAAAAGTGCAACTAAAACGGAAACGGAAATAAATGAATTGCGTAAATGAAAATAATTAAAAAATTAACAAGAAGAAATTTATAGTTATAACAATGAATAAAAATAAAATAAACTGAATTTATTCTTTGAAAAAAAAAATCGGTGGCTAAATCGTTTTAATGTACACTGCACACCAGTGTCGATGGATATATTGTTTTTGAAACAAAATTTGTAATGCCCATAAGGAGAAGGTTAGGTTAGATTAGGGTGGCGGCTATAAGCCTAGCATAGACCACAATGGGTCCATAGCAATACCACAAAGCTCTCTTATCCTTTACGTGAAGATTGTAGACCTTCGTCATAAGGAGAAGCGTAAAGGTAAATATATATATTCTAGATCAGCGTCACCTCCTGAGTTGATTTAGTTATGTTATTTAGTCTGGTATTTCGCAAGACAACGGCCATAGTTATTCAGATATCAACTCCAAATTTCAGCATTCCAATTTTTTTAAAATGGTCAACATCGCATAAGAACCACGCCTGCCTCTCTTGTTTGTCTTGATAAATACTGAACAGATTTGGACGCCGTGTCTTTGTATTTCGTAGGAAGTCGGGAATGGAAATGGCACTGGAACAAAATGGAAACGAACCATAAAAAAATGTAATTGGAACAAAATTTTGGAATCAATCGGGAATGAATTTGAAATAGAAATTGCAGATATATATCAAAAAATTATTGATAAATCATTACTTATATAAAATTCCTTGTGAGTTTGTTTGTGGGTTTGTATGTTTGTTCCCTTATAACTCAAGAAATACTTGACCGGTTTTAATGAAACACATATCAAAATGTAGGTAATTTCATTGACCATCGTGTTATTTACATTAGCCGTTCGAGGTGGGCGTGGCAAATATTGTTCTCAAATGCTAAATTTCATGCAGCGTTTAACCGATTTTGCTGAAATTTTGTGTGTGGTTTTGAGTAATGAATGGGTAACATGTTGATTCTGAAAATTTGCAGTCCGCCCACAGCCACGCCTTAAAAATTTTAAAGCTCTGTAACTCGGGTACTATTCAAGGGATTTCGCTGAAATTTTGTACTGGGTGGTAAATGGTGATTGTGAAAATGTCTGATCTGCAAATTGCCATGTACCAAATTTTTATAGAACTTTAACTCGGGCCCCATTTGAGGGATACCAGTGATATTTTAGATTTTATGTTGAATTGTGAATGGGCAGAGTGATGACTGGCAAATTTTATTTTCATTTCAGATGCTTACATTATACATGGTATAACATTTATTCATTTACATGAAAATACAACATTAGTGCGAGCGAAGCTGTGGCTAGTTATAAATAAATTATAGAAAATTATCGATAAATTATCAATAAATATTCGAAAAGTTATTGAAAAACTATCAGCAAACTATAAAAAAATTATTGATAAAATATCGAAAATGGATGACGAAAAATTATCGAT
This sequence comes from Heteromyza rotundicornis, assembly GCA_951394025.1. Taxonomy (NCBI): domain Eukaryota; kingdom Metazoa; phylum Arthropoda; class Insecta; order Diptera; family Heleomyzidae; genus Heteromyza; species Heteromyza rotundicornis. The sequence continues at coordinate 6,860,297 of OX596012.1, forward strand.
AAATAGAAAAATTATAATAAAATATTGAAAAATTATCGATAAATAGAAAAATTTTCTGAGAAAGTATCGAACTTACATTTAGTATTTTAGCTTCGGTCGGTAATTCTCTTACTAGTTTGTACTGGGATTCATAGGCAATTTCTGGGCCGGCAAGCAATAATCACTTAAGTCGAAAGACACAGTTTCGAGATATTCACCATTTTGTATACAGTTTTGTATGGAGTTGTTCTAAAAATGTTTCAGAAAACTATTCATAATTTGTTTTCTATATTTCTTTAAACATTTATGTCAGACATACAAAGTTGCAAAATGTACGTGTGTGTGTTTTTTTATATGTCTACTAGCTGTTACATACCCGGCGTTGCACGGGTTGTATAAAATTTTAAAATAAATATATATAGGAATTTGCGACAACTTCAATGGCGCTGTAGTTGATGGTTTATTCCCCCCGTGAAACTTGGTGCCAGTTGTAATCCCACCCGGTATGATTCAGCCAAAAAAAGTCCAAGACCCACTTGGTGGCAGTTGTAATCCAACCCGGCATGATCCACCAAAAAAATGTCCAAGGACGCAATTGGTGCCAGTTGTAATCCCACACGGTATGATTTCCAAGGACGCTCTTGGTGGCAGTTGTAATCCCACCCAAAAAATTACCAAGGAAGCACTTGGATCCAGTTGTAATCCCACCCGGTATGATGCACCCAAAAAATGTCCAAGGAAGCACTTGGTGCCAGGTTGTAATCCCACCCAGTATGATTCACCCAAAAAATGTCCAAGGACGCACTTGGTGGCAGCTGTAATCCCACCCGGCATGATTCAGCCAAAACAAATCCAAGGACACACTTGGTGGTAGTTGTAATACCACCCGGTATGATTCACCCAAAAAATGACCAAAGAAGTACTTGGTGGCAGCTGTAATCCCACCCGGCATGATTCAGCCAAAAAAAGTCCAAGGACGCACTTGGTGGCAGTTGTAATCCCACCCGGTATGATTCACCCAAAAAATGACCAAAGAAGTACTTGGTGGCAGCTGTAATCCCACCCGGCATGATTCACCCAAAAAATGTCCAAGGACACACTTGGTGGCAGCTGCAATCCCACCCGGCATGATTCAGCCAAAAAATGTGCAAGGGCGCAGTTGGTGCCATGGACCACTTAATATTCGATAGTTACTATGTTACATTTTAATATTATTGTTTGTTGTATGAGAGGTGCCACTCCCCGTTGTCCAAATCCAACCTGTTATGTCCTATTGCAAATTCCATTACTAACACAATTTTACCTTAAAATTTCAATAAAATCAGTAAAGCCGTTTAACCGTGATATGGGGTAGAAAATTGTATGGGCGGTGCCACGCCCCTTGTCCAATTATTCCCATTTTCGACACATAGCAGTACAACTCCATTCCAAATTTCATTAAAATATATCCAATATTTGCTTAATTAGCTGTTATTTTAATTACATGTTGTGTGGGCGGTGCCACGCCTCTTTGTCCAATTATTCCCATATTCGATACATAGCTGGGAAAACATACTATACAGCTCCATTCCAAATTTCATTAAAATATATCCAATATTTGCTTAATTAGCTGTTATTTTAGTTACATGTTGTGTGGGCGGTGCCACGCCCCTTTGTCCAATTATTCCCATATTCGACACATAGCTGGGAAAACATACTATACAGCTCCATTCCAAATTTCATTAAAATATATCCAATAGTTGCTTAATTAGCTGGTATTTAAGTTACGTGTTGTGTGGGCGCTGCCACGCCCCTTGTCCAATTATGCTCATATTTGGCATAAAGCATGGAAAAGTTATTATACAACTTCGTACAAAATTTCGTCTTTATTATTCAATATTCAATTCAAATTCAATTCAATAGTTACTAAATTACCTTGTAGACATATTTTGTGTTGTATGGGAGGTGCCACGCCCCTTTGTCCAATCCCAACCGCATATAGCCTATGTTACATGTCGATACCTATAGAATTTATCCTGAAAGTTTCAAGAGAATCGGTACAGCCGTTTAGCCGTGATTGAGGGACAAACAGACAGACAGACAGACAGACAGACAGACAGACAGACAGACAGACAGACAGACAGACAGACAGACAGACAGACAGACAGACAGACAGACAGACACACACTCAGTTTTATAATATATATAGGGATATTGTTAAAATGTTTATTTAGCTAATAAATTAGTGGAGCATTCAGCACTAATTGCGTGAAACTATATAATATTATTTTAGCATAATTAGCGTTCTACCGCAAACACAAACCGAGACAAGCATTTACGTATAGACATATATACAGCCCACCATTAAGGCATGTGTTTTATTTAAATTTAGCTATGGGTATGCAGATATTGTGCAATCAGTGCTTCCGTTTGGAAAAACCGCATCCATTTAGATAATATTGAAATGACAACAACAACAGAAGCTGCGGCAGTAATTAATTATATCAAAATGCAAAATGAAGAATATAATAATAATAATAAATAATTACAATTTACCAATCGAATGTAGTATGTACGCTATGCTTCATTGCATTAAAGTAGTGGAAGTCAAGCCTCAACCGATGGTTGTACAGACCTGGGTCCAAAAAGAACCAAACGGAGTCCTAGGGGGATCGATAAGGGAGTTCATGGGGGTCAAAGTGTATCCGTGCGAAATCACGTGATAATTTATTGGTACTCTATATTTGTGGAGACCTTAAATTCTACAACTCCTTTTAAATTTACGAATGAGTATAAAAATCTGCAAACACATTTTTGCGGTACAATTGCTGATTCCTCATTATGTGAGGGTATCAAATTTGCTATTTTTGTTTTTGTCTCAAAAGTTCCTTTGGTGGGTACAACAAAAACGAAATATTTCAAATAGCAGCTGGAATTGTTTTCCCGGAAAATTAAAACGAAATTATTTAGACATGAACACAGAAAGGAAAACTGCACACGGTCTTGTAATGGAGGATGTGTATTTACGTACATGTATGAGAGGGCATAGAAAAACCCACAAAAGAGTAACAAAGCAGCTCGTTCTATGCTATTTTATTCCCATGAATTATAATTGGCACATAGTAGAAACTGCAGTAACTCAGATGTTAGTGAGTGCCAGTTGTGTGAATGCCCAACTGTGTGTTTTGCTGTAGAATTATATAACTATTTGTCATACATACGTACGTATTTGTGGTAAATTTAACAAGCATAATTCCACAGAAAGACTAAAGTAATGTGTGGAAAATGCTGCATGCCACATTTGCGCCTAAGCACATTCTGTTTGCATGGCATAATCACATTTTCACTCAAACACATGTGTGTGCATTCAATGTACTGTTGTTGCACATTTTAATTATTTACCATAATTTGTTGTCGCTTATTTCTAAATACATTTCAATGAATATTTATGAATTGATTATTTATGAGCATTTCCGTGGCCGCTGTTAAACGCTTACGCCTTCATGCTGCCCTTGACCTGTTCAATGTTTAAATATTATTTTTCTAGTAGGGTATGAAATACTTTTCCATTTAAAATACAAATAACTACTGCAAGGAGTACATTTTTCTCATTTGCCTAAGGCTTTTGAGGTTATGCCTGGAACAAAGCAAATGAAAAGAAAAATGTAACGGAAACCTGAAATGATTGAAAATTTATTAAATATAATCAAACGAGCACCCGATGAATGAGCAGATGAATTAACAAAAATGAAATGCCACAAAACTCCTCTGATATTTGGGGCAGTAAAAATTTGAAATTAAAAAGGAATCAAAAAAAATTAATTAAAAATGTTGCATGTTGCAGAAAGTATTAATAATATTTCGGAAAATCCAAAACGATTTTTGCAGCATGTCGAGTGAATTAAAACATTGCTTTGAGCTTTAGCATAAGCTCCACCACCTGCAGAAATCGTTGAAGAATTCATCAATATGGAAGGTGAAAAGCAAATCAAAATGATAAGAAAACTGGTAAGTAAGTTTTCATAGGTCAGACGGTTCTATTTCCAAGCTTAGGTTGAGTTAGGTTAGACTGGCGGCTAATTGCCTCACATAGACCATGCTGATCCATAGTGTTACCACGACTCTCCGTTCACTCAAAGTTGACAATCCTTCCTTCGTGATCATTATCCAATCCGAAAGTATTCGTCTGCAACGCGAAGTGCTTCAATTGAGACATTTTTAATTTGGACACCTCCGTTGTTGAGTTAAAGAAGGCCTCTCCTAGTATTTGGAGTCTGCATCTGGCCTGCGCAGGGCAGTGGCAGGGCAACACTCCAGTGTTTCTTCCTCATCAGGTTCGTTACAGTTCCGACACCAGCTGTTGGACACCAGACCCATCCTAATAGCTTGATGTCCTATAAGACAGTATCCGGTCACAGCTCCCACCGTCAGTCTGCATTCGTCTCGGTTGAGGGCTTATTTCATACTCTTTTCATTCCCCTTTGATATTTTCAATTAAATGCCAACGTCATTGCAAAATCGCTTGAGTATTTCATAAGATATCCTTCTTATATTTTAATCGGTCTCGATGCGTCGTATGAGCAACATACAATTTTTGCATACATTTAATGTTACTCATAGTTAGTGTTACGAGATTCTATTGAGTACAAAAGAGTATACAATTTCAGGGTCCTCGGTTGTAGGACACTAATTTTTACAAGACGTTTTTTTTTAGGGTAAGCTGGGGTAGCTGTGACGTTGGGGCGCATTTTTCCTTGTGATGTTTGGTGTGTTCTCACCATAATTTTTTAAAGCTTGGAATGATAAAGCTCCACTAGTCAGACACAGCTGTAGCAGAACCCTGTTATGAGCAATTCGTGTTTTTCTGTTTTTACGGAAGCTGATGTAATTTTTCCTATTTTAGGTACGTAAGAAGATAGTGAAGTGTATTAAATTGTATTCTTATTTTTCTGAATCTTTAATTTAATTTTGATTTAATTTAACATAAAAAACGATAATTCAAAAAATATTCGCCAAGAGCAAGTGGAGTAGATTTGACTTACATACATATTGTGACAAACTGCGAACTAATCTTGCTCAATTATGTATTCTTGCTTTTTTTATTATCAATATGTGATTTATTAATTTTTGCCGTCATCCTTAACACAAAATCGGTGTTGAAAATATCCTTGACAAATAGTTCCACCAAAAGTCAAATAATCGCGCCTTAAAAGGACAGCAAAATCGGTCCACAAGTTTCCAAGTAATACAATTGAAAAAAAATGTTTCAAAGCAACCCCAGCTTCCCCTACGTCTGGTAATTCTACTCATAAGGGTTAACACTTTTTGCCACGACGATAATAGGAGAAATTCGATTTTAAGGGAGTAGATTTGAAGAATGGGGAGTATATATAATTTCCAGCCTAGAGTAGTAGAAATTATACGAGAGTAGTAGAAATTCCTGTCAGAATAGTAGGTTTGCAGAATGATTTTGAGGAGTAGAAAACTTTACTTCCAGAGTAGAGAAGTGTAAATTTACAACGGAAGAGTACATGGTATTCAATGAAGCCTTAGAAAATTGCCTTACATTGCAATCACACTGAACAAAATAAAATGAAAACATTCTAACGTTTAAAATCAATTTGAAATGAATTATTCCGTGGAGGAAATATTCTATACAGCATTAAATGAAACACACGCACACACATCCAAAATCAAAGCAAATACCAGCACAGCATTTACAAGAATAAAAGAAAACCTCAGCTTACACACCTACACATAGGAGTAGAATGAGCAGAACAAGGCCATGTCAGAAGAGAATGAAAAAAACATTTCGGCAAACATTGCGGTAGTACTGAAACGTGTTCAAGTTAGACGAATGTAATTTTTGATTGAGCTGCAACAGCATATGTTGAACTTGGAGACAGAGCAAAAAAGGTTAGAAGGGGAAAATTAAAATAATTCCAATTTTATTCCACTTGGCAGACTGTGCGGTAGACGTATGAAATGTGTGATGTCTGCGTATATGATAATTTCTCAATGGATTTTCAATACCTGCGACCTGCGTGCGTTGCCGTGTATCTGTATGATTCACATTTGCACATATTCGTATTTATGCTAAGCGGCTTCCAAATCCATGTTCATTATTCAGACATTCTAAATTTATTTAAGCGAATTTCGTTTGGATTTTATTCCGTTTTAGATTCTATTCATTTCTAATTGGATTATGGCTTCAACTATTGACAGCCGCGTGTGTGTATATGTCCGATTAGCTGCATTTAATGCTTAGTTTCGTTCAAATTTTGGTGTAAGTAAATTTATTTTAATTTGCCTTCTGGCAGAGGTGTTCGTTTGGAAATTTGCCTAATTTTCGCATATCAATTAAGTAAGCCTGAAATGTGGCATAAATAATTTAGCAGAAATGGCAAAACATTGAAAAAAAATCGGATTTGATTGGGCGATTATCGGGGCGTATGAGTTATGTGATATTTTTTGTGGTATTGTATTAATGTCACTCCTAATCTTAATGCCACTCTTAGCCTTATCTTATAGTTAAAAAAACATTGATTTTTGCGTCTAAATGCTACCGCCTTCATAGTTTCCACAGCCATTTTTTATAAAAAAGAAAAAAATTCTCTTAAAAATACAAAATTCATTCATTTTAAGTAAATCATTCAAAAAATAATGAAGTCATTCATGTGCCACCACCACCAGCACACACTCAAGTATATTACATTTACAGTAGAAAAACTTAACAATTTCACAAGCAACTGCCTTAAATAAAACCTGACTTGCACAAATGAGGCACTACTTACTTGCCTATTTCTTCCTATTCCATTGAAATATTAACTTCACTAAAAGTTAAGCTAATTTGGCCTAGAACGGCACTTGGCTTAATGCAGGCAACATATTAACTTCTTCTTCTTACTGCTCGTCTACTTTTATAATATTTTGTAAGTCTTTTAAACCGCTGCAGTATATTTTATCCAAAAGAAAAACACTAGAAAAGCTCCATCATCTCCAAAACCACACACTTCAGCTCTTTCACGCTCATGTTACACACTCTTGCCAAGACCATGTGAAATAGAGCTAATTTCTATCAAACACACACACACACACCCACTATTGGGTGATAAAATTACGTTAAAAAATTATTTAATGCCACTCGTGTTGCAGGAACGACACATCCTTGAGATAAAAGTGATGCTTTTTAATGAGCATGATTTATTGGGAAAAAGAGGAAAACCAACTACAGAAATTGTAAAAATATTATTAACGTAAAAAGTAAGTACATAAAGTGTAAATAGTACAACAAAAAATGCAAGTAGTGAAGTTGGCAAGCAATTTAGAAAATGGAAAAAATATTTGCAAAGTTACCCTCTGGGGGGTGGGGGTTTATACTTATTTCCTGGCATTGCCACTGAAGTGACATGGCATGGTTGACATCAAGCACTGACTGTTAATTCACTTGAGTCTGATGTGGCAAAATGTCAACAAGTTTAAGATTTTGTTTAGCTGCAATTTTCGCATTAAAAACATGTGAGTTCTGTTCTTAAGTTAAATTGTGGAAAATGAATGCAAGTTGCTGTTGTGGTTGTTGTCACTTGCATTCAAAATTTAAACGGAAAGTACTTAACACATAATGTGTTCGGAAACAAATTTAAGTGTTCGAAGTAAGGGCTATTCTTTGAAGTGAATAATCAAGTGAATGAAATCAGATTGTCCTTTGGTTTGAATGAACACACAACAAGTGACAGCTTCCCCGATCTTCGCTTAAATCAATTTATTATAAAAAATCCTATTAAGTATAAGAATTTAGTTTTCACATTTTTTTGCATTAACGAATTATGTTCGGTCCAACCGAAGCTCAAATACTCTCTTTTAACTGCAGTATAAAGCTCATTTTGACATCCTTTCTTAGAGTATATACAGAAAGCAACATATTTCCACGATTTAATGCTGCAAATGTATTCCAGGAATTTTCACAAGTCTAACCAAATAATTAATTGCAGTCAACGGTGTCTTCACAGTCCACTTATTTGTTTCTATGTCATACGCCTCGACAGTAGAATGCCATGTCATACCAGCATCAAAACCGCCTACAGCCATCAGCCTGTTATCAAGAAAAGCGCAGCTGATTTCATGTCGGGCACTGGCAACAGAAGATATCTAAAAATGAAATCACATAAATTAAAACAAAGTAGTTGCGAGTGACTTGCAATATTAACATACCATGGTCCATTTATTCGCAACTGGATCAAAACGTTCCACCGTGGATGTCAAGCTTGATGGACCATTCTCTCCTCCGACGGCATACAAAAAGCCGTTGCCCGCAGCTACCTGTAAATTCAAAGTTTTAAGATCTTCTTTCAAATCTAATAAGTAAAACTGTGCAGTACCCCAGGAAAAAGGCGTGCCTTATTCATTGATGCTATTGAGGTCCATTCATTCGTATTCGGATCATATCGCTCAGCAGAGTATTCATACACGCCTGAGCAGCCTCCAACAGCATACAAGTATTTTCCGAGGACAGCCACCCCCAACCCTTGTCGTTTTACAGTCATTGAAGCCACATAAGTCCAACTTTCAGCTTTCGGATCCCATCTAGAATAGGTCATGTTTAGGTTAGATTTGGGAAAAATCTCACTAAGAAGTGCTACTTACCGCTCCACAGTGTTTAAGCTTCTAAAGGAAGTATCACTACCACCAACAATGTAGACATAACCGTCTAGAACGGCACAGCCCATCCATTTACGAGGAGTGTCCAGGGATTTCTGCACTGTCACTGTTTTGCTTTTGAAATTGTAGCTATTGACAGCTCCGGGATGGGTTGAGCCCGCACATCCTCCCACAGTGAATAAACTGTCACCAAGCTGAGCACAAACGAAACGCCTTTGGGCGGGGAACTCAACCTTCCAGTCGGTCCATTCATTCGCTGTGTTATTGTAGCTGGAAGCCACTAATTTCCCCTGTTAATTTGTTATGCGAAATACAAAACTTAATGTTTCAGTAAATTCAAAATATACTTTGTATATAGATTATAAAGTTGGAAGAGTAATTAAAATTATTTCAGAAGTGGTAACCTGTAGTTGGAAGCTGTTTCGATCGGAAATCACAGTGCTTAGTAATGTAAACTACTTTGCCATTGAATAATTTTGTTAAATGCCCAATTTCGTTGGCTAACACAAAGCTTATATAAATAAAACTAGAGAGTGGACTATCTTCGGCTATACCGAAGTTGAAATACCCCCACACAGTAGGAAGAAGTACCTCGATCATAAAAAAATGTGGTCTCAAGACCCTATTTTGAGCCAATTATAGGTGGTTTTGGAGCCCGGACCATGTCCAAAATCCATTTCTAAAAATTTCCAATTAAATCCACAAAAAAAAAAAAATTTGTATCAAGACCCCATTTAGACCCTTATATATGTGGCTTCGGAACCTCGGACCATGTCCAAAATCCATTTCTAAAAATTACCAATTAAATCCACAAAAAAAAAAAATTGGTCTCAAGACCCCATTTAGACCTTATATATGTGGCTTCGGAACCTCGGACCATGTCAAAAATACGTTTCTAAACATTTCCAATCGAATACAACAATAAAAAAGACTTGAAAAATTTTTACCTTTTTTTTCGGTGTATGGGAGCCACGCCCAGTTTTTGTCCCATTTGGCTGATTCTCGAACTCCAAAACTGCGACCGCTATCGTGCGGACGGACTGACGGACAGACGGACAGACGGACAGACGGACGGACAGACAGACGGACATCGCTAAATCGACTCAGGAGGTGATACTGATCAAGAATATATATACTTTTCCATACCGGACACTCCTCCTTATGGGCGTTACAAACGTTGTGACAAAGTTAGTATACCCTGCCACAGTGAGTGTGGGGGTATAAATATAACAGCGGCAATAGATATAGCATTTCTTACCTTTCTGGTTCTTCTAATAGCCACTAAAACGTCATCTGCTGATGATATATCCGTGGTGATGTGTGATATACGGGGGCGTGTATTTAGCGAAGATTGCGCTTTCGGGTTTAGTTGCCACACCAATCCTTCAATGACTAATTCTTTGCATTCACTTGACTGGCAAAATGAATGCTGCCTTAGATGTTCGGTTATAAAGCATGCTGACAGCAGTGGTAAACGCACCAGTGCCAACAACTGATGAAAGAACTTCTCACGATCCACACGATCATCTTTAACCCATGAGACGCAACTGTTGAATACATCCTCTTCCGAATTAACTACGAGATCATCGCTGGCAATAATTTTGCACAATTGCTGAATGTTCAGTCGAAAGAACTCTTGAGTTTTGCATACCTAAAGTGGTGAGAATAGTCTGTAGAAAAGGACACTTGTTGAAAAATGTGCACACTTACCTCCATATAGTGCTTGTGAGTGAAGGCTTCCGCTTTCCTTTGAACGTCTTGGAAGCTGTAACTTTCCGCAATCTGGGCTACTTCAAGGCTGGTAGAAGCATCCAGATGGTCAACGAAAAAATCCTGGCAAGCTTTATACACATCATCCATCTGCAGACGGTACGCTGCATCCAAGAGTATTTTGACGTTGTCTTTTCGAATTTCGACCACTCCACTATAACAGTAACCAATCAGAGCCCTTAAACTGCTTCCCGAAACACCGGCGACTGTCACCTCATTCCCTTCGTGCTGGTGCAATGCGTTCGTGAATAGGTTCAAGAAATACAAACTGCAAGCAGATAGCAGAATGCGGTGTGCGGGAACTCTGAAATAGATAAACGAAATGTGATTGTAGAGTGAATAAAATGACTGAGGCGTTTTAACAACAACAACATCGAGTCTCATGCCCCACATTTAAATTAGTAAAAACTTTTAGTATTTTCATAAAAGTATTTTTTTAGTCGGGTCTAATTATAATCTCCACACAAGAGTCCGGGGTATATTTGAATTTATTTGGCATCATTTATGGTCTGGTTAGATGGCTTACTTTACTCCATCGATTCCGGCTGTAATCACAACATCGCACATCTCCTTCCTTTGAAAGTACACTTGCAAAATTGTCAGGACCTTCTCCGAATGATTGGCGCGTTTGAAGGTAGTGCTGGAGCTATTCGATGCCATATTGATGCAAATGTCTCACACGAATTTGAAATATGCTCGATTTTTTGCGAATAATGCTGATAATTTGAGATACAGTAACAGTGACTTGCAGGATACTCCTTCGTTGAGTGTTTATAGTAAACTAATTTGGTTAAAATGGAACCCGCACTTTTATATGAAAATCTTACAGCTATAAATCAAGCAGGTAGCACATGAATGCGCGTGATTAGATGTATATTGTGTACCTGCTTGTGTAACTCTCTTTGTGGACTGTATTTAGTTGAGAGATGCACCTTCTAGAAATGCAATTCATAAAATTATTTCATTAGGGTTAAGGGATTTACCCATTTTTCAATTGTGGTTCTAAGAAGAGGGTAAAGTGATGAAGTTAAATACCGAAGGTCCGGTGTTCAAATACTGCTGAAGGTACAGAAAAGAAATTTAAGAATAATGGGTAAGGGGTCCATGGTAACACAATGGTTTAAATTTAGTTTTTATTTCAAAACCTATTAAAAAAAAAATAATTTAAAAAAAATGTTCCTAGTTGGGATTTGATCTTGACTCCATTCGTTTGTTAGGTCGACTACCTAACCGCTGAGCTACGAGCAATGACTCGAATGAGCGACTATTTAGCAGTTTTTCCAATTTAATGAGAACAATTCTGAGAACAAAGGAAATTTCGTATGTCACAACCACAAAAAGTTGTAAGTTTGTCTAATTTTTCGAACGTAAAAATTCTCTGAGTGCACAAATTAGGAAAATTTTATATAATTTACACGCTTAGAAATGTACTGTCAATTAAAATATTTTATTCTCAATCAACATAAAGAAAACCACTTGAAAGGGCCCTTATTGACTTGAACCTTTGAATAATTTCCTAAATGAATTGTTCTTAAAACCAGCAAAACATCTAAAAATAACGGGAGTTCACACTGCTTGTGACAATATGGTAATTAAAATTTTGTCATCAAAATGAATTCAATCAAGAAGGCTTGTTGAAAAAATACAACAAAAACCATTTGACATAAATGAAAGAGTGTAAAAGCCACAGAATTCAATGATGTGGTGAGAAAAGTACATGAATGTAGAACACATAAACTGTTGCTTACATAGCGAAATTTGGTCTAACATTAAAAGAGGCGGATAACAAGCAAAAAAAACACCTACAAAAAAACACTCATACCATGCCAGTAAGCCACTTGATGAATTTCAAATTGAGTATGAGTAATGTGAGTTGTTATTGTATAGACACCAAACCAGCAACAAAGTACATCCATCATCAACATGGCCTAAACAAATACATACACAAACAATGTAGCGCCATTTATCCGCTTTCTTTCGAATAACTGTACATGAATTCAGTTGTTGTGTGTGTGTGTGTATGTGTATTTGTTTGTTTGTTTGCTTGTATTCACTTTTATGTAGGTGAACACCTACCGTCGACGTCAAACAAAAATAGAAAATGAAAAATCGCAGTGCAATAGAACACAAAGTGGACGTGCTTGTTTGTTTGCGTGTGTTGGTGTTTGTCTGTTTGTTTATCAACATGGTCTTCGACAATGTGAACGTATCTTCTGGCGAAAAAGACATTCACACAAACAATTTGAGCCGATCCAAGCTGTATCCTTTCATATCTGCCGGCAAGGAGCTCATTTCAAGCTCAACCGTCTGTTGACAGCTGTAAAGGACACTTTCACGCTCTTCGTTGTTTAAATATTGGCCAATAACAATGTTTGCTCTTTTGCTATCCCTGGTCTATTTGAGCGTAGTCAGCCTTCAGTCATTCGATGAAATTTAACTTTCATATCTTCTAGTGATTCTATTCGTCAAATGAGGCAATATATGACATTCACCGCCACTCTATCATATATAACTTATTTTTTCTGTGTACAGTAGTTCAATAATTTATTTTAATTAACTTAAATTTTTTAAATTTAAATTTTTTTGTTTTGGCGCGCATTTCAAATTTCATTTTCATTTCTAGCTTTGCGCATGTGCTGGTTTATGCTTCCAGTGTATTATGCGGGAAGTATTCATTTTGTGTGTTTTGTTTTTTTTGCTGTTGTTATCAGCTGTTTCAGTGCTGCATTTTGGTGGTAGTAGAAGTAGTTATAATATTGCAAGTGAGTATATATGAGTAAGAAAAGACCATAATGGAATAATGAAGCTAAGGTTTCACAATTGACCAAAGGTTCCACTGCGACAAAATTATACGCAATTTCAAAAAATCGGATGCCAATGGTATCAATTCTGCCACTAAGGCACAAGTCAAAGGGGCCGATACACCAATCATATGAGCCAAACGGATTGCCACTTGATCAGATCATTGAGGCAATCGTAGGACCTTAGCTGTCGCCTGGGGCAAGTAGACAAACATTTTTCAGCCTGAATTTCATTAGGTCATATTCACTGCCATAGCTATCAGCTTCGTCATATTAAACTAATTAAACGAAATATCTATAAATAGATTAACATACACGATTTTCACTTTGAAAGTATTTTGAAAGCTTCTTGAGTCAAATTACAATTTAATTTAATTCTTTCCTTTGACAAATCAAATTGAAATAAATCAAAATCGCATTAATAATAAAAACGAAACGATAAAAACACTTCAATTTAATAGAAAACAATCTGTTGACAATTTACAAACAATTTACTGGCGACCAAATGTCAACAAATCAGATCATACGAAATTCATTCTCAAGGCAACAAATTGTTCATATGAATAAGCTATCAACACAGTGTCCGCTCAATATTTACAAAATCTTTGCTTTTTTATAGTATTTTAATTGCACATTGATGTTGTATTTTTATGATATTTTAATTTGTAATTGTGTGTCTAGCAATTTTCTGTTTAAAGAAGGCGGTTGAAGCGTTTTTTATAGTCACAAGTGGTGATGATGTGTTTAATGGTATGGGGTATTTTTAGAATATATTAGAAATTTGGAAATTTTTAATTGTTCTTTAGAAAGTAGTTGCGGAAGTAGTAATAGAAAAAATGAGTATTGGTAAAAGTAGTAGCAGCAGAAGTTGTAGTAGAAAAAGTAGTAGTAGAAAATTAGCACTAGAAAGAGTAGTATTAGAAAAGGTTGTGGTAGAGAAATAAGTAGTAAAAACTGAGTATTAGAAAAAGTAGTAGCTGAAAAATTAGTACTAGAAAGAGTAGTATCAGAAAAAGTTTTTTTTTAGAAAAAAGTAGTAGCAACTGTAGTATTACAAAAGTACAAAAGTAGTATCAGAATAAAAGTACAAAAGTAGTATCAGAATAAGTAGCAGTATCAAAAGTAGTATTGGTAAAAGTGGTAGCAGCAGAAGTTGTAGTAGAAAAAGTAGTAGTAGAAAATTAGCACTAGAAAGAGTAGTATTAGATAAGGTTGTGGTAGAAAAATAATTAGTAAAAGCGGAGTATTAGAAAAAGTAGTAGTACCGAAAGTAGTAGCTGAAAAAGTAGTGGTAGAAAAATTAGTACTAGAAAGAGTAGTATTAGATAAAATTTTATTAGAAAAAAAAAGCAGTAGAAACTGTAGTATTAGAAATAGTAGTAGTAGAAAAAGTTGTGGTAGAAAAATAAGTAGTCACAAAAGTAGTATCAGAAAAAGTAGTATTAGGAAAAGTAGCAGTTGAAAAAGTTGTAGTTGAATGCTCTTATTAATAGTAGTGCAGTAGACAAAATAGTAGCAGAAAGTAAAAGTATTCCATTTGCATCAATCAACAGCAACACTTTTTTCATTTCTTACTGCAAAATTCATTTTGTGGAAATAACATGTGGCCCGTTGCACACTAATACACCCACACAAGGTTCACAGGCACGCATACACTTAGTCGAAAGCCGCACAAACAGCAACAGGGGCCAATTGAAATACTTGAGAATTTGCCAAACAAATTCGTGGCAATTCAGTTCGATTGAAACGCTCAATTGAAACGGTTGTGGCGGCCGCAAAAAGACGCTTGGCTGTAAAAATCAAAATTAAATCAAAAAATATTACATAAAAACTAAATAAACAAACATTTTCTGTTTAGAAAAAAAACAGTTTTTTAAAAAATATTGAAAAACAAAAATTTTAAATATTTAAAAAACAAAATTAAAAAAAAAAATTTTTTTTTAATTCTTAAAAAAAATTTCACTTTTACAGTTTTTTATTTAAAAAATTATGAAAACAAAAAAAAAATACTCTCCAAAAAAAAGTGGTTTTAAAATTTCAACGGATACAAACGCATTTGGTGAATACAAAACCGCAGTTCAAACGGAAACGGAAACAGTGGCAGTGCAAATTTTGCGCAGCAACGAAGCTTGCATGCAGTGAAAAAGGAATTTTCCAAAAACGTTAGCAAAGTAACAATAATAAATAACAACAACAATCGCATACCTAAAACTTCGTAACCAAAAACAACCGCAGCATACTTCAAGGGCTGCAAGAAGAGCCCTTGCGTTGACTCTACGTTGTTGGTGATTTTTCTATTTGGTGTGCTCAAAATATTTGTGCTCTTTTGGAATTGCCCTGCGGTTTTTATGCTTTTGACCGTTTTTACGATGTGTGCTAATAAGCCGCTGTACTGTACACAAGAACTCACCGCCATCACCACTTTGTGGTTTCAACTATAATTAGTGTGTGTAATACGTGTGTGTGTGTGTGTGTATGTGTGTGTGTGTGTGTAAACACTACACGACAATACGCCCCCCACCATACTCTCTTCCCAACCGGAAGTCACTTTGCCGCTTCACTTTGTGCTCAATTAACAACCGTCAAAGTGGCGGCGTCCAACAGCTTCATTTACTATTGCTTTGTCATTTTTGTTATTGTGGAGTAATTTCTTGGTAGCGGTCAGGCGTCACCTCAGTTCGCTGCCAACTGTGTGCGTAAATTTGCATTGAAATGTCATTTGGTGTCTGTCTCGCCTTTGAACTGAGCCACGGGCATTTCGTATTGACTTTTCTGTAAAGTGCCAGTGTGATTAATAGAAGAAGTGAATTCATAGAAGTGAAGTGACTTAAGTGAAGTGTGGCTTACCGATGCAGATACCAGCTGTGAAATGAGGTGAGTGCATTTTCTTGAATATTTTATTAAAAATTAAACGTTTCTGAGTGAGTGTTTCATGATTTTGCCTTGAATTTCGGATATTAATAGAATTATGTGTGTTATCTGTCTCTCTTCACTGGCATATGTTCAGAAATTGTTTTTTTTCCTATTTCATAACAGATGTTCCATAGAAATGAAATCCTCAATCAAATAAGACATAATCTGATTGTCTGTTTGTCTGCGTGTATATTTGATGTGTTTGTTCGCTAGTATGCTGGAATGTATACGGGGCATTAATACTTGGAATTTAATAGGATTTCAGAATTTGGTTAAAATTTCAAAGGGACTTGAAGGATTAACTCAACAATTTATGTTGAGTATTTATTATGCAGTGTAGCCTCGGCCTGATAACTGTAGTTCAGCCATTCTGTCGGGCACACAAATTAGTCGATTTTTGTTGCTGACTTCATTCAGGGGAGTGCCTAAGATGGCGGGACTGTAGAGGTTGTGCTTCAGCTGCTATAAGGAGAAACGCGTTTCCACGAATATCTCCTAAACGGTAAACCCTACTGGGTCAAAGTTTTGTATAGCTGGTTGTTGTGTAATATGTTGTAAACAGTTAAAAGTTAGTTAACAGGACTTGTTAGCAATCTTGTGGATAATAAAATTCTCTGCAATTTGTATGCACAAGATTTTCTTGTGGGTTTATTGGGTTAAAAGTAATTTTTACTATTTTTTAAAGGTTTTTTTCACTAGCTCCAATATTAATTTTGACGTCGCTCAGAGAGTATAACATCTGACTTACAACCGGGAGATGCCAGGTTGAACTCCAGTCTGGGTTTTTTGTCCTGCAATGGCAAACTTGCGAGAGTATAATTTGCCGTCACTTCGCCGCTCGGAACTGGAACTCAATTCTTGGTAGGGATCTTGTGACTCACAGAAACGATATCCTGTATGTGAATTACTGAAACGAAGTTATCTTTGTGAGAAGTTGCTGCTAGAAGTTCGGCCTCGAGGATGACAAATATTTATGTATTTTTGCGAACATTTTTATTTTGGTATGGAAATGTCAAAATGGTATTCAATCTAGGAAGAACGTGGGCGCTTGGATACAGGCATTAGCTGTTCCAAAAATGTTACTGGAATCACAAAATCACTGTTGATAAAATATTTAAAAAAATTGTTAATATATGGAAAACGTTTTTTTTTGTACCAGTTTAAATGAGGACATAGTTACTAGAATCAATGAAAAAAATGTTCAGTTAAACAAAAGATTTTGGTAAAATTTGTCGCAGTGTTAGACGTGGCGTATGAGTGACATTTAATACAAACAAATTTGATACGGCGAGATAGGGGTATTTCTTTAGGCTTGCTTTCAAGTATAAGAGACTTTATTGGGTGCAAACTAGTATAGGACAGTGTTATTTTAAGGAAACTAGGCAAAATCCACAATTTGTACTCTTACTTGAAAAATAAAAAAAAAATGAGAAATTTGCTAAAAGTGAATATAAAATAAATATGTTTTGAATGCTAGAGTTACTAATGAGACTGAGTGGCGAATACTATTATTTAACAGAAATCTTTCGGCATAATCTAACTTACCTTAGACAGACTAAGCCACCACATATGAGGTTTATTTAAGGACAGATTAACACTAAAGTGTGTATTGTAAGATCGAGCCTAAAAGTATGTAATTGCTATGAAAGTGCGTCTTCAAAATGTCCTTAAACCATTTCCTCGACTAGAGTCCTATGAAGTTCATTGCCAGAGAATACAATAATATTTTCGCATTAATACTTGTGCATACACACGCAAATGAACATGAAATTTCACGATGGCGAAATTTTATGAAGGCGAAATTTTATGAAGACGAAATTTTATGAAGGCACTTCAGAAATTCCAATTTTCTTTGTGAACAGAAAATGTTATGTCATAACAAGCGAAAAGATGAAAACAAAAAGAAAAAAGAAGAGAAGAGCACTTGAACGCACTTGTAACACAAATACAAAGAAAGTCAAAGTTATAAGGCCACCCCAAGCTACAGAGAATGAGTTGGACAAAAATTACAAAACTGCCGAAAGTGAGAAGCGACATTGAGTCGCTTGAGAATGCGTTAGTGGCTAAGTGCATTTACAGAAACACAGAAATGAGTGGACTCTCGGTCCATAAATGTCATATATCACAGAGGCATGCTCAGAAATATATGCAGCAACTGCGTTCACAATAGCTGTTACAGTGATTGTATTGCTTTTCATATTTAAATGTAAATTTTAAATAATAAACAAAATATGTATATCCTCAGCTTCTGGAGCCACAAAAATTGGCGTCCTTCCATGACAGAGATATACAAAATACAAAATACACCCAGACAGACAGATAGACAGACAGACAGACAGACACTCACCATCCAAGTGGCCTCTCACATCAGCAATTCGTTATGCAAATATTTTTACATTTAAAGCTGTCGTTGCATTGATATCGCTTGAAGCACATAGCATACGCACAGCGTATCGAAATGTTACTACTGTATTCAACAGTAGCATCCGCTGTGTTGGTTGCCTTGATTTTCTGTTTGCTTTTTTATGTTGCTGACCATTTACTGGTTTACCTTCTGTCTGTTATTTCCTACGACCTGGGCCAGTTTGGTCCTTAATGGCTCGTGATTGTATTGTGCATTTTTGAGTGTAATTCAATTTTTCATTGCTGGCAGATTTAGAAAATTCCTGCTATTTTTGAATTTCCATTTTTTTTGTTAAACTTTTGTTGGTTATAAATTTATGTTGGCCCTCATGACATATGAGTGCTGAATGTTAGCTATTTTGAATTGAATATTTACGATTTGCTTTCGGTTTTTTTTTATCAATAAAAGTTTTAGTTTCGAAATTGAACTAAGGGTGACCCGATGAGAAAGATAGGAAAATAAGATATTAAATTGATTCTGTCTTTATTTTGAAGCTACATTCATGCCATTATGTATGGAACAGCACATAATTTAAATGGCCGCCTCGGCTTCACTGGCAGTGCTTCAAATGGTCGGTCCAATAGATGCGACTTCATTCCGGCAATAGCATCTCAAATGTTAGCCTCAAGCTCGGCCAAAGTGGTTTGGCTTGTTAGCGTTGTCTAAGGACTTGACGCAGCCCCAGAGAAAATAATCGAGGGGTGTCAAGTCGCATAATCGCGACGTGCAATTGATGAACGCTACCCTGAGATGACCCAGTCGGCAAATTAGTTCTTCACCACTTCGAGCGTTACGATGCTTGTATGGCATGTAGCGCCATCTTCTTGGAACCACAGCTCGGATATATTGACGTTGTTGCACTCTGGCCACAGAAAATCGGCTAACATCGCTGTATAGCGAGGACTATTGATGTTAATGGTGTCTCCTTCCTCATTTCGAAAGAAATAATATCCGATGTTGTCGCCGTGCCATAAACCACACCAAACAGTCAATCCTTGTGGATGCATTGATCGAACTCTTATGACTCGTGGTCGCTTTAATAACGGCAAGTGCATGTCAGAAACTTTCTCCTGTAACAACACAGAAGATTTCCACATTGACTGAAAGGCTGCTTTTAGAACTATTTCATTTTGAGCTCAAACAACAGTTGTCCCACCAGACACAATTAAGCAACTAAGCCAAAAACTTTGAATAATTGATAAATTGGTTCCTGAGGTGAATGAAATGCTTCGCTGAAGTTTATTTTAGTTTCGATGAGATATTTTTTAAATATGAAAGTGATTAAATTGCCCAAGACACCCCCCCAGTTGAATTTGACTATTTTACTGAAGTAGCTCCCAAAGGGGAGAGTAGCTAGTGCATTCTACCTACCTACTAACTTTGATTTTATAAATATTTTGTATACCAACATTTGTTTAAAAACTCTGACAGTCCCACCCTAGCATGGAATTAATGAACTGAGAGTATAAATTGTCTACGCAGTACCATATTTTCCTGTCAAACTTTAGAGTCTGAACCGAAAGTATTTCAACAATTTGAAATTTAATCTAGTTTCATTTAAATTAATTAAATTCTGTGTAATTCTTTCTCCTTTGACCATTAAATTCCTAGAAGGCTACAAATCCAATTGCACCAGAACGAATACAATAATGGCAATCAAGAGAATTCACAACGAATTCACTGAACAACAATACAAAAGGACATGACAATTTAAATTAGAACACAACTTAACTGAATTACCATATTAAATACTTGAATCGAGTACTAATACCATCAAAATCGCCAACACTGATGTAATATTGATGGATAAAAAGCACACACACATATGCGTGGAGCATATGCAAAACCCGACAGCTGTGTATTATCATCATTAGAAGCACTCTGCAACGCATACAAATGCGTGAAATCAGTGCTTCACACAATTCATATTCATGTAGACACTCACGCACACACACACACACACACTCATACACGAACACAGTAAACCACGCGTGGCAATGGTGCTAGTGGTAACTATGGCAGTGGTGGAGGTTATGGTTATGGTTTTTATTTTTTTTTTACCTTTCATTTGTTGTTATGTGTGCAGTGTGCGTTGGTGGGAAAAGCTTAACTAACGATTAGGCAAAAGTACACAAATTTGGCGTTAAGCATTCATAAGTGTATGTGGGTGTGTTGTGTGTACTCAAATGTGTTATTAACAGCCTCTTTGGTGGCGGCACTGTCACTGTCAGTGTCACTGGCGTCAGCGGAAGTGTGTTAAATTATTTGTAATAAAATTTGCAACAATTCGCCTAAATACAATCGCATACACAATCGCCCACGCAAATCGAAATATTAATTACTTATGGATGTATTTTGCAGTGGAATACTTCAGTTGCGGCAGGAAAAATGTGTAGGTTATGTGTAGAAAATGCGTGCAAAATACTGGTTGTACCTGCTTTACAAACAGTAAGGCACGAGATTATTTGTAGAGAATTCTCCATCATTTATGTTAATAATAACAGAAACTTTTCTGAGGATCCTATTAAAAGAATGAGGATGATTTTAAAGGAAAAATATTTTCACTTTTCACCTCAACTTTTTTCGATTGTTTTGATAGATTATCTTCGTAGAAACTTGTTGGCTGCTGGTAAGTTTTCATTTTAAAATGCCAAACTTTGCATTTCTGTATTAATTTAAAAGTCTATAACACGTTACTGGGTCAAAGGAAATGCCATTTGGTAAACTATCATACGGTTGCATTGATAAAATTTAAATTTTCATATTAAAATGTTGTGCATTTGATAGAGGATTAACTAAGTTGAGTTGGTTGCGAAAATTGTGGCAGGTCAACAATTTCTGTTATTGGGAGAATTGCTGGGAAAGGCTTTGAAGTAAATGTTGGCCAGCGTCAGAAGATGTTATATTGATCAACATTTTGAATTGCTTAAACCGAATGAAATCTATTTCGAGACATTTTCCCACCCATTCTCACATTTATTCGGGCCTAACCGGTTGGCTTGTTAATTCACTAATTTATATATAAAAAAAAGTAGTGAAATGTGTTAGGTACTCATCGAATCCTTCAAGAACGGGGGATTTGACTGATTTTTTTCGTCAGGAAAACTCGGAACATTCAGACTGAAAAGTGTTTAAATTGTGAAAAACAGTCAAATTCTTTGCATACTTCCAGGGGTCGTCATTATTTATCTTGTAGCGCAAACTTTAAGATAACTACAAAATAATTGCCTACTTATAGGGGAATACATAATATGGCGGTCGAAATTCCTAACCCCCATTTTTATACCCCCACACTCACTGTGGCAGGGTATACTAACTTTGTCACAACGTTTGCAACGCCCATAACGTGTCCGGTATAGAAAAGTATATATATTCTTGATCAGCATCACCGCCGGAGTCAATTTAGCGATGTCCGTCTGTCTGTCCGTCCGTCCGTCTGTCCGTCTGTCCGTCCGCACGATAGCGGTCGCAGTTTTGGAGATATCGACTTGAAACTTTGGGTACATGTTTTTCTCGTGAATACTGAGATCAAGTTCGAGAATCAGCCAAATCGGATAAAAAACTGGGCGTGGCTCCCATACACCGAAAAAAAAGATAAAAATTTTTCAAGTCTTTTTTCTTGTTGTTTTCGATTGGAAATATTTAGAAACGTATTTTTGACATGGTCCGAGGTTCCGAAGCCACATATATACAGGTCTAAATGGGGTCTTGAGACCAATTTTTTTTTTGGATTTTTTGGATTTGATTGGAAATTTTTAGAAATGGATTTTGGACATGGTCCGGGCTCCAAAACCACCTATAATTGGCTCAAAACAGGGTCTTGAGACCACATTTTTTTATGTTCGAGGCACTTCTTCCTACTGTGTGGGGGTATTTCAGCTTCGGTATAGCCGAAGATAGTCCACTCTCTAGTTAATTTACAAGACTTGGTACAGAGAGGTTTTTCAGCTGAGAAATTTTTGAATTGAAGTTTTTCGATTTTTTGATTAATATGAAAATAAAAATGCTTGAAAAGTGTTTCATATCGAAGCACTTGTTGATCGAACCGCTGGGTAACTAACCAATAATAGGGACTCAACACGCAATTGAAATTGACTCACAGAGCTAAATTTTTCTTCCTAAATATGTCCAATTCCATTAAATTGGAAATTTGTACTAGGTGTGGTTCGAATTACTACCATGCGTCTTCTTCAGTTGGTCTTAGGTAATGTTCACTGCTGTGACGAAATGAATGATTTCTTTGAAGGGAAGTTTTCTCTTCGCTCTGCAGTCAGATCCGTCCATCATTTTTAAAGGGAATGGCTATTATCCGGCCATACTTCATAACCGGACAGCTGTCCAAGGTAAATTTTGAAATTGATTTACGGTCATTAAAGAGTTTTTAAGACCCTAAACTAAACTCATGAACGGACGTTTTTTCCAGACACTTGCATATACATTTTATGAAGGTAAAAGGTCCGAAATATTAGTCTTTTCAGATTCATAAGGCTTTCCAGTTTGCTTTTGCTATTTTAACTGTGTACTATATCGGCTCAATTTGCTTCTTTTTAATGCTAGCAAGGAAGAAAATATTTTCTAAAATTTCATCTTTGTACAACGAGTGCTAGTATGAGTGAAGATTACTCTTTCCATCAGATTCATCAATCCTAAAGACTTGAGTGCAAATTTCATTTCATTTAGCAGCAAATTATTTAAATTGAAAAACCGAAAATGTAACAAAGTCCAAACTTACAATCAGATTAGCATGTCGGCTACATGAAATACCTGTCACATTATTTGACAAGGGATTCACTGGTTGGCCTTATTCCCCTTTCAAACAAAAGACGCTGAAAAACAAAACAAAATCCTAATGAAACCAAAACAAAAAAGAAGAAGCAGAAAAGGTTCACAGGTTAAATGTCAAATAACTTGTCCTTCTCCGTTTGTTGTGGACTCACGAAAAAGGTCAAAACGCTTAGTCAAGTGTATCAACGCAGATTTTTCAGGATGATGATTTGTGAAAAAATACGTGTACTGTAGTCTCTCGTGATTGTTTGAATCGAGGTTGGTTGGCTTCCAATTGCCTCAGTTTAGTTTCAATTATTTCAATTACATTATCTTGTGATGGATGGAGGGGCTGCAATGACAAAACTTAAACTCTTGATGGAGGTTTTATTTATGCTAAAGGGTTTATTCTTTTTCATTCACCAGATTTCGGTAAAGTGTTCTGACATTTGCTAGATGTTTGCTCAAATGGGCCATAAATTCAGAAAAACGTTTTTTTTTTCTGAAAGTAATTTCATTTTCAATTCAATTCACTTTAATGAAATTAAGTTTTTTTTTTGCAAACACATTTTTCTCAACGAATTTCGTTAAATAATTCAAGGAAATTGAAATTCCCTGCAACAGCTTGCCTTGAAAGTGTAACCCAACTAATATGCATGAGTTTCACTTCACTTGGCTTCACTTTAATATTCACATGCTGGCCACATTTTTACTACAGACTACCATTTTTCAACCCCCCCCCCCGCCTGCATTACATTATGCGGGTGCTGCACATTTGGCTAAGTTAAAGGGGAAATTTCATAGAAATACAATCAATTTCAGCATCAACTGCTGCTGCACTCGGGGCCACTTGCCTATATTAGGCGTACGACAGCATAGCATTCATTGCCTTTTACATGTGCCTGTCTGTGCCCTTTTGGTGTATCATTGGCCATGCTGATATTCGTAGCGAGTTTCGTCTAGTTAATAAGTTTATGAAATTAATTATACCTATTTTATATGCAAAATTGAGTCTCTGTAGAAGTATATGGCGAAGATTGAACTTAAGTTTTGGGTTGCAAACTTTAATGTTTTTGTTGGAGTTTCATAATGTTTAGGTGGTAATTTTTTATGCACGTTTTTGTGGAATAGTTGGTGTAGTTACTACAGTAGCTGGCACTTTGGTTATAACTTTTGAACTGTTTCATCGGAGGTAAAAACAAGAGATCGGTCGAAGCCAACTTATATACGTTCTATTTTTAGATTTCAACATCAAATTCAATTTCAGTGGAATTAGGTTACATATTTTACAAAACACGATTTTCACTTATATGGGAGGTAGACGTGGCAGTCGAATTAATCTTCCACTATCAATATTCGCCCCCTTCTAGGACCTAAAAATAGATAACTTTAGAAATTAATATGAATTATGTGAAAATACATTTTTATATTTTCGATTCCCAAGCCCAGTGCAGGGACGTTGATAGCAGTGATCTCAAATTTGGTAAATTGTATTACTTTTTTTTTTATCATATAAGTATCATATAAATATTTTAAGTTGTTAAATTTATATTTTTGGAGTTCTATACCACAGAGTATTCATGAAAATTAAATCAAGGTTTTTTTATCCAATGCACAGTTGACTAAAAATTCCTCTTCCGTCTCATAAGACTATTGCTCACGTGTTTTATGGGGTATATGTCTGAAGTGCGTCAGTAGTTTGTTGATAGATATACCAACGAAACTGGAAAGTGGACGTGGCATTTCTCACATTAGCAATTATTTTTTTTTTTTTTGTAGATAGCGTTTAAGGATAGTTTAAAGTTGGTCTTGGTATTTGTGTGGACTTACTTTAGAATGGCATTTGATATACAGATTCCATATGACTTTGCAATAGCCTAATGCTTGGGGGATATCCCTATTATCCCTGTCTATATGACAAAGCCTTCTAATGGTTTCTTTGTTTGTTTGCCTAAACGGCTAAACCGTATTTACGTAAAACTTTTTTCGATGAGTTTTAAAACTTTGCAAGAGTAACATAGGCTATGTGATTGCCGTGGCGGATCCAATGGGTGGTGTGAATAAAGGAATACTAAATGCTATTTCCATTTAGTTTTGAATGCAAATAGCTCTTACTATTCCCTTTTTCACACCACCCAATATGCCTGCTGACATTTCTAAGCCTGAGTCGCTGGTTGGGTACGCTGATTTCGAATTTTATGTACAAAATTTCCAATATGGTAGCCAACATTTCAAATTTCAATGTATCCATTGTAGTCGGTGATTTAGTTTTGAGAATTTCAATTGTTGAAATTTAAAATTGACGGTTGGGCAATTTACTAGAGGAGGCCGGCTCTGAGAAAGGCCGCGCCGCCCTAGCCACTGTCATGTCCACAAATAATAAAAATGCACCTGGTGTATCGATTAAGCTGCAATGTGAAGTGTTTAAAAATTAATTTTTTAAAGTTGTCCACACATTTTTACTCTTGACATGCAGAATAGTAAGTAAAATTAGAATTTTTTGGATGTATCCCCTGCCGGATAATGTAGACTGCGGTAACCATCAAATCCTTGAATTAAATTTATAATTACGCTAAAAACGTATGTGCCAATGATTTATTCTTCACTATTTTCATGAGGTAAAATCATCAAGTGTATGACATTTAAAAAAATCCTACTTCCAAGCTTTCCAAAATGGTATAGCACTCTTCTTTCAAAAAGTAACCTAATGGTTTTAAAAATTATTCTGAAATGGAGTAACAAATTGTAATGTTAAAAGTTGCCTTTGAGCACAGCTTTCGTGGACTTAAAATTAATATTCCAAACCATGTATACATTTTCACTGAATCAATTTACGAACCGGGTCTCCTGTGCAATGAAAAGAAATATGAAACCTTTTTTTTCCGTTTGTTTCATTTAATTCCCTTAATTAAATGAGCTTACTCATTTCATTAGCCCACCAAACACCACATCACTCAATGCACATATTTACAAAAAAAAAAGTTGAAAATTCCCATGAAAGATCAAAATTCCGTTCATAGTATGTAGTCTCAGTGCAGTCATTGCCTGTATGAAAGTCGATGCCAACATGATGGCACTTTGCGCACTTTTACATATTAAAATTTCACCTGCTTTTACCACATATAAACTTTTTTGTTGGTGCTTTTGAGCTACGCTTTTCCATCCTTTGTGGGTGCAAATTAAATGGCAATTAATTGGTTTAATTTTATGTTTACTTCGTCGCCACCGTATGAAAACTCCATTATTATCATTTTAATAAATAAAATGTATTTTCATGGCAAGCCAGTATTGCGGAAAGCTGGCACAATTTCATTAAAAGTACCTGTACAAAAAAAACACTCACACATTCATGACTAGCCAGGGCAAATGTAGCATATACTGAGGGGATTGAAGGGTGTTTCGAATGATGCAGGCATTTCTTTTATTTCGCACAAAATGGATTGAGAATTTTATTACAACTCCAAGGGGCAGGGTTATTTATAATAAAAAAAATAAAAAATAAATCTTCTCATGGCAACAATTTCGCGTAATACCAAGAACAATAAATGATAAACACCAACAAATTAATTTCAATAAAGAATGGAGAAGCACATAAAGAAAAACGGGAGCCACACTTGAAAGCAATTCATTTCGTTTGAATGCGATTGCGGCGGCTGTCAGTGAAGAATTTCATTAACACTTTCACACAACACAGTGCAGAAGTGAGAAGCAGGCAAACAGATAGACACATTCGCTCAAAACATTTTTCAACATTGGCGCCAACGAGTCTTTTTCAAGCCAAACGCTCTTTGATCTCACTTTATTTCCTTCAAGTGTTCTGCTTGTGGTATTTTCTTTTTTTTTTCTCTTTAAACTTCCAAAAATACAAGCGGCCATAACCCAGTTTTGATTAATTCGTTTGCAAAATGAATTGAAATACATTTTGTTGTTTGCGGTTTTTATGTGTTCGATTTATGATGGCCTCACCAGCACTTACAAGCAGTATTTCCGGGGCACACAACATTCATGTTTCCCACATTTTTAAATTGATTTCGTAAATTTCACTTTAAGCTTCATAAGCATCTTTTTATGGCTCATTAAATTTTGAATACAAAATATAATGTTTCAATTTCATTTTCGGTTTTTTTCTGTTATCCAAACAAACTTGAAATAAAGCAATGAACTTGCACTGTCTGATTTTGCATGTTGTTGTTTTTTCATATTCTTTTGTTTTGAGCGCTTTTATTTATTATTGTAAATAAAAATAGAATTGTTCTAAGCCAATTGGACATGAGTGTGTGAGTGTGAGTTTTTGTACTTTTATTACGTTTTTACGCTGAAACAATGAAGCACCGCCACTTGATGAGTAGCAAATGAATTTGGGTATATTGGAAAAACATATATATACAAAATATTATACAATAAAAAATTCAAAATTGTTTGTCTGTCCGGAAGTCTGTCTGTTCGGATGTCTGTCCTCTGCTTTTAGAAGCCACCAGTTGACCAGAAGCCACCAGAGAATTGTAATATGTCCTACACAACCATTTTCATAACAGGAGTGTGGCTGTGAAAATAAAAATGGGCGTGGCAAATGTAGTATGCTCCTCTGAAGCTACCTGAAGACATAAGAAGCTGCAATTGCACATACAGGGTACATGGTGTCCCGCGCTTTAGTACAAATAATGAAGGCGGTGATTCCTGGAGTCAAAAGAAGAAAACAATTTTATGGGATGGGTGGGTTTATCTGGCCCCAGTTAGGATCCACAGCTGAAATTTTGTCGAAAAATGTCACTCTGTGGTGCCATCTTGTTTTAAGCCACAAATATTGAACTAGTGTAGCCACTAAGCCGTCCTTGAGCGTTTTGGAAAGGCAATGGAATAACAAGAAAAAAGTTACTGAAAAGCGTAAAAATCCGTCTGACATAAATAGTGTTAACTGATCATCAAATACAAAAAAAAGTTTTTTTTCCCTAAAGGGATTTTTGATTTTCTAAAAGGGGGCATGGCAGTACATACAAATGGGGTGGCACATATAGTAGCTCTCCAGAAGCCACCTGTGGACCTGGGAAGCATCACTTGCACATATATATTCTGTGAGACCATGACTAGAGATTCTGAGATTATGGATTTTTCCTAAAGGGGGGCGTGGCAATTCGAAAAGTGGGCATGTGCTTGTGGCTCTGCTGAAGCCACCAGTGGACTTTGACAGCTGCAATTGCACACATATATTCTATGAGCCCATTTTGAGCCAGATTTGGGATTTTTCCAAAAGGGGGCGTGGCAATTCGAGATGTGGGCGTGTGGACTGTGGAAAGTAAAGTGAAGCAAATAGTGGAGTTTGAAATTTCACACACATATTCTGTGAGACCATTCCGGATTTTTTTCCAAAAAGGGGCGTGGCAATGATTCAATAATAGTCCGTGCGAAATCACGGGTAATATGATCACTAGTGATATGATTGAGCCCCAGGAGTAACCAAAAGATTACATCTGGCAACCCTGCTTATGATTAAGTGCTGAAAAGTTCATCCCCTCAAACCATAAGCACTCGCTTACCGAAACCCACTTAAATAAATCTCAGTCTACTAAACTGCCATAAAATGTAAAACAAGGAAAAATTAAGCCAGAGGAGAAAAAAAAAAGCTTACGTGATCCTATGGTGGCTACCCAATTTTGGCTGCCTTTAAAATTTTTTAATTTATCACACTCAACGCGCACGCCTTCAGTTCAAAATGGACAATGAAAAGTTTTTTCTTATTATTATTTTTTTTGTTGGCTAAAAACCGGTAAAGTTTTCACTCTTCTGAAAAGGGAGACAACAAAAAACAATAAATTTCAGTGGACCAACATTAAACAAATAAAAATAATCTCTTGATGATCAGAACGACGAGAAGTGGATTTACGCTGATAAGTGGCAAGTCCTTGGCTGAATAGAAAAGCGCCAAATACAAATTTGCGAATTAAAGCGCCTTTTGGGCTTTAATTGGATGGCAAATATTTGGCCAGCTTTTGGTTAATTTAAGCAAATAAGAAGAAGAATCACGACTGCAAAATTACAACAGAGAAAAAAAGAAACGAAATTTTTGTCATATGGCATTTGTGTGTGTGGCATTTTTCATTAATTTTCCTTTTTGCATATTTGCCCAAGAAACACACACAAGAACTCATGCGCCTTTTACTTTGAATTTAGCCGCCAATTTGTCTGCAACATACCTACGCCTTGTGTATGAGTACCACTGTTTGTGGTGGATATAAAGGCATTTATTTGCGATTAGTCCTTGCACTGTAACCTGTAGCCGGTTTCATGTCTCTCCTCCCACGTTTATTGTTTTTTGTTTTGAAGAGATTTTAATAAGCTTTGCTTTTCGTTTGTATTTTTCCAAAAATACACCAACTTGTATTATTTACCTTTTAATCAAAAAGCCAAATATTTATTTACACACACGCACACACACATGCATATATCAATAGCTTTTAGTGTATTATTTGCCAATAAATTCAATTGATTCATATTCACTCATAAAAAATATACACAAGCCCACATACACTAGTCATATTTTTTTTGTTTTTTTTTTATTGTTTTGCCTGGCTTTGGTAGGTTTTTTATTATTACAATTTTCGATGGAATAATATTTCGTTTCGTAAATATTTTACAGGTGTGAATTTTCGACGCCATTGGCTATAAGGATTTATTTTACTATTTTAATAAGTTTTTGTTTTCGTTTGCCATTGTGAACAATTGCTCAAAATGACAAATGGTTTTGCGCTTGGCTGGTCCTGCTGGATTAAAAATACTTCTATATTTTTTTATAATCTTTCATACTTCGCTTTGCTCATTGTTGAGCTTTTTAAACTACATTGAACAGAGGAATTAAGTCCTACTTCAGTTGCTCTTCTGATAGTGTACATTGTAGGGTATAGAGTAGAATTATGTAGCCTTACGGAGCTGTTACGCTTTACACCTTTTCAGAATGAATCAACGATATACATGGTCGTAACACATGATGAATTCAATGTAGGAAATCAAATTCATGAATAAATGAAAATTTCACGTATGTTTTAAAAATCTCGATGACACTGCAATAAAAGATCGAAAATCCATTGTGAATTGCATTAAAAATTCAAAATGGTTTACTTCAAAAAATCAGCGTTGCAAGTGACCATACAGTGGCCTATGTTACGTTGTTGTTAAGTAAGAAACATCTCCCGATATAACCTAGTAGAAGTAAGCTAGGTCTACCACACCGAAAGTGTGAGTTTGAGTCCCACTGTTGACACAAGTGCTTTTACCCATTTCCAATTTTTCCACTATTCCTTTCCTTGAATTCATAAATTCATTATAGAATTTGTAGTGACTTAATGGTGACTTTCCACTTAAACTTTTCTACTTTGTGATTTAAAAGTAATTTTTGGTGGTCAGCCGAAATCGAGGAGTGCAAAGAGAGAAAGTGAGTTTGACGGAGATCAAAGGCATAACACTTATGTCGACTTTGTTCGTTCTTCTGTCTCTGATTGCCTCTCCTGCTGGAAAAATATGCTGTTGTTCCCGTTCCTTCCACCCACTAATCTATCATTACCTTCCCGAAGAGTCGAGTCAAAATTGTTGAAAAAGGCAGAAATTCCCAGTGAAGAGTCTTTCAAAAAAAATTCCCGGTGTGTCATGGCAGATTATGAAGTTGCCAAAAACTCTTAATTTTAAATTAAAATAGCTGAAATAGCTGAAATTTAGAAACAATTTTTTTCTGATTTTTTGTCGGTGTAAGGGCTAAAATTGAAAAAAAAATGGTGTTGTGCTCTTTTTTTATTTTATTTTATTTTATTTTTTCTCCCCTTTTTTCTTCATTTTCAGGGGAAACCCCCTTTTTTCCATAGTTTTCCCATTTTTCCCCCTATTATCTTTTCTTTTCTCCTCTTTTATTTCCCCTTTTTCTCCCTTTTAATCCCCCTTTTCTCGAACGTGAACCTAAATTCCAAATTTGTGCCTTGTAGCTAGAATACGAAAGTTACAGGAATAGGAAGTCCTTCCATGATTGTTTTTACTGGTAACAGTGTGGGGCTTCAGAAAGACAGTCAGAAGTGTAGTCAGAAGGACACACAGACCTGGACAACTAAACATAGTACATTTTTTCTAAAGATGCAGGGTTGCATCCTTAACAAACTTGCAGCATTCATTGACCGTTTTAGGCGGGGTTGAAAAAAACACATTTGATTCCTAACGACTCAATTTCTCCACTGGATTCATTTCAAAATCGCTGCACAAAAGCTTGTGATCATTTCGTGTGTCTGCCATTTTTCACTTAAAAAGGGGAAATACTTTAACATTTGACAAAAGTCGGCAAGGTAAAGCGCTGCCGCTGCTCCATTCAAGCGTATACAATGCGCCACACAGGCTTTAGGCTAAAAATATTTGAAAGTATTTTTTTTTCATATTACCTACACACATACACTCACCACATACTTACGATATGCTCATGAATAAAAAGCCAACGCGTGCAAAGGCCGCCAAAAGGAGAAATATGAAAGCAAGCCAAAACCACTGGCAAAAAAAAACAAAATTGTTTTCGCTCATTCTCATGAGATTCATGAGGGTGAGAGACAAGTCAGTGAAATTGTTAAAAGAACATTTTTCTCCTTGTTAGGCGGGCAACTTCACTCCAACAATGTGTGACATTTGCATAAAAAATTACAATAAATACAAATATGCGGCAAATAAAAAACAGCCACCAGAAAAAAAAACATAAGAAAAACATTCGCTATGAAGATAAAATTCCTAAAAAGTCAAGAAGAAGCGTGGTTTAGCGTTTTTCGTGTGTTGTTGTTGTTGTTGTAAATTTTAATATTTGATGCTATCGTCAAAAGGATTTTTCAAATGAGCATATTTTTCGCAGGCGTTTTTTTGGTGTGCCTACGTGCTACTTTTTTTTTGCACTCTTTTATTTCCTGTGATGATCTGTTGACATTTCGCTTACGTGTCAGTGCTTGTGTTGATGTTTTTGTAAAGGTATACCTATAATTTTTTATTTTATTGCTATTTTTTTTGTGGTTTTTTTGTTCTTTCATTCCACAAGAATGTCCTGAGAAATCCTTTTTTCGTGTTGACATTCACTTCTGGGCCTTTTGACTGTTGTAATATTTAACATTTTTTCTTTCATTTCCATCGTTGAGGTATTTTTCTTTTGATTGGTTGTGAGAAATGTGCGCTGTTGCTTGCAGCGGTGAGACATTTTTGTAAGGATAAAAAGATAAGAAACAAAAATTTATACGTAGAAATTTAAAATTTGTTCAAATCCTTGAGGATGTTGTACTTTTTGGTTTAGTAGAAGCAAGTTAATAGCAAAATTGTTTTTTTAAAGAATTTTTTAATGACCACGAGCATTGTAACTACACGCTAAAATAAGTGTAAAATGTGTCTACAAAGTTATCACGCTTAAGTGTGTGTAAACAATGCATTTGCAGTGTGTATTGGAATAGGTTCTGTACTGGTACAGAACCTATTGAACCTGGTAATAATATTTCTTCGAATGTCCTGTTGGATTCCTACGAAACATTTCCAACGTGTCAACGATCCTTCGCGATGATCTTGATCTCCTTAAATGCTATTCGCATACGATATTCTTAAATGTATAACAAGAATGTCGTCTGCTGTACCTCATTTAGTAGATATGATGCTTCCCAGATAGGTAAAGCTTTTGACATTGTCTATCGTGTAGATTCATGTGGAAAAGTTGTTGTTCATGTCTGTGGCATGTATTTTGAGAGACGAGTTGGTCCTTACACAGACTCTTCGATGAGGTTGTCGATTTTATTCTGAATATTGCTGTATTTTGGATATTTTCGGTCAATTTCCTCTCAGCCGTAGTCAGCTCCTGACTAAAGTGTACTAAAGTACTAAAATCGAGGAATACTAGTTGTAATGAGGTGCTACGTTCAACCGACTGCTCCATAATTATCTGCCCGTAACGAAAGTTCAAAGCAAAGAGAAATATACCTCAAATCGTTACAGCTAATAAGCATTCAAATAAATTAATAGTTTATATAATAAATTTAAAAAAAAAATACGCGAATCCATAATCCCAGCCAATTTGCGGCGATCCCCTTAACCATCAATTTACATGTGAATATCCGCTAAGGGGCAAAACCAGCGCGCCAGCCACCTCTCTCACCTCTCACACATTTCTGCATTTTAATTTATTTATTTTTAATTAAATTATGCCATATTGTTGGTTGTTGTCTTTACGCTTTGGTGATGAAATTGAAATTGCATTTAATCAATATGGCTGCTGCTCAATGTGGCCTGTGCCAATGGGAGGTTCAGCAAGTACACACCCACCTGTGACGCTCTGTTGTGTGTGTGTGTGCCTGTGTGTTCTGCATGGCATTAAGGCAGCGATGCAGGAATGGAAGATTCTATTTATTTTTTTTTTTTGCCGTGAGTTTTTCTGCCACCATCAATGAAATCCCGTACACAATAATGAAAAATAAAACAACAACAGAAGCTTCAATTGTGGAAATGGAAAATTCAAATGATGTTGTCCTTCGTCCGGCAAGCGGAAAGATTCAATTTTTTGTTATGGAAAAACACAAAAGCAGGATTTCGGAATTTTCGAATTTGAATTTGAAATTGGCGCGAAGTTTCTATGGTAAATGGGGGGGGGGGTGGTGGTGGAAATGTGAAATTGTATCGTGGTAAATATAGTATGAATGCAATATTGTATTGCTTTTGCTGGCGAATATGCATGGGCGTTCTATCTTTTATTGATGGCCGCTTGTGGCGCTTTAATCACTCAAAATTGATTTGGAAAAATTTGTGAGGAAAAAATGTTGCCTTCTAGTATATTCCCTGAATAGTTTGGAGTGCTGGTGGCTTTGGATTTAAGTCAGGCTAAGACTTATGGCGGAAAAGGTTTTTCCCTTTTTGTGGAAAGTCAATTAAAATATGGAATTTCTATTGAAAGGTTTAGGCAAGGCTTTCGCCAAAGCAATTTAGAAAAAAAAAAAATGATAAAGGAATTATTTTCGGTCAGAGCTAAAACATTTTCCATCTCAAGTGAGATATGGTATTTTTTTCGATAGTTTTTCGAAAGTTTTTCGATAGTTTCTCGATAGTTTTTCAATACTTTTTCAATACTTATTTAAATTTTTCTCTTTCCTTTAAGAGTTTATTCCATTTTCCTGTTCATTCCCATTGTTCCTGTCCCACTTCCATTTCCATAATGTTTCCGTACAATTTTCTTTCAGTGAAACATTATGATTTCATTCCCCTGACACATATACTCGCATAAGCTGACAAGCAAAATTTTAATGTAATTTTAATGAATACCCATTAAAAAACCCAAATTGTCCTCCATAAACACTTCCACGAAGCCATAACATTCGATTAAAACGCCCAATTACTTTCCCTGCTACACTTTCGCTTTTATGGTACAACAGAAAGTGGTTCCACCTGCCATGGAAAACCCCCATTTTGTTTGTTAATAAAACCATCATGTACAGTGTACACGTAAGTTTATTAACATTTGATAATAAAATCATCCAATCTATTGAACGCTACTGTCAATTGAATTGCTAAAATTCTTTTTGCAAGAATTATGATCTAATACTGCACTTAATTTAATCATCATTCCATAAATAAAAGTTCAGTTTATTTCACTACACTACAGTTCAGTTCGGTTCAGTTAATTTAATTAATAAAATTCCATAAAGACTGAGTCACATAGCGCGCTTTTGTGTTTGGCACGTGACAGTGAACAATACTCACACGTTATCGCCGACGCATAGATTAAATGTGAAGTGGTTTATTTAATTATAAATACAATATGAGTTAGGCTTTAGCACCTATTAAATACTTGGAATTGATATAAGGGAAAATCTGTTGGTGGGTAGTATAATTTAGGTATAATTTTTATAAATCTCCTTCGAGAAGATTAGGCCAATGCAGTGGAAAAATGTTAGGTTAGATTAGATTAGGTTATCCTGGCTGGCCGAAGCCACGCATATAGACCTATTACGGAGTCCAATTGTAGTCAGCGGAAGTATGCTTTATCCAACATGCATGAGTTGTTAGAAAAAACTTCCACCCGTTCCCCCAAACGTTGATGCTCCTCAGTTTCTTCAGTAGGTTCTCGAGAGCGCGGCACAGAACCAAAAATGAGATGCTCCAAGGTTTCTCTTTCGTCATCTGGCTGACATTTCCGTCTGCACCAGTCATTGTCCGACGTTTGTAGGTTAAAAGCATGAGATGAGACACTACAGTACACCCGCTAGTGTTCTGCAGTCCCTACGATTGAACGATATAACAGTTTTAGTATAGCCCCAACATGATCTTGGTAATAAAGTTTTTCCAACCTGGTTTTTGCCCTTCTCCAAATGTGTTCTTCTAGATGTCCTGTAGAGGCATCAGTACTTCGCTGATTGTATCTACTCGTAGACTAACTCGGCGTCAGCCTTCCTTTCATATAATATTTTCTCTCCTTATTCCACAGTTCATAGTTGTTTACAAAATTTTAATAAGTTTTGCTTTGGAGCCTGAAGTGCATGAAGTGCATCCGATGTCCCTACTGAAAGTCGCTACAAGATACTTTTTTGAAAATATATTTAAATTGTTTTTTCCATTTCAAGCATATGGTTGAACATATGACACGCTCAGAATACAAAAAGCTATTAAATGTATGGAGCGTCAGTACATTTCATCGCTCTTTTCCTCTGAGCATGTCATATGATCAGTTGCAGCTTCTGCCTGATCTCAAACCGTGTTTATGCGCAATTTCTTAATTTTATAGCATATCATACTGTAATGCTATTATATAAAAAGTATGTATGTGAAACATAGGATAGTAGGACAACCTCTGTG
The DNA here is from genome assembly GCA_951394025.1 of Heteromyza rotundicornis. Taxonomy (NCBI): domain Eukaryota; kingdom Metazoa; phylum Arthropoda; class Insecta; order Diptera; family Heleomyzidae; genus Heteromyza; species Heteromyza rotundicornis. The sequence goes on from OX596012.1 coordinate 6,896,393, forward strand.
CTAGGATGGGTTTGATGTGTCCCAAAGGCAGCAGGAGAAGAAAGAAAACGGACCGTTCCTTCCTATATTAAAATGTTTCTGGATGAAACTGTGGGTGAAGTTAATTGCAGTCGTAATCCTTGTTATGATATCGATACATTAAAGCACAATCATCCTATGTCCGTTTTCATGTTTTTTGGCATTTTTGGATTCCTGAGAAGAAGCTGCATCAGACAGGCTATAGAGGTTTATGAGGAAATAAAAATTAATTTCCATACAAAACATATCAATTTTAAAACTTGTTTTTCATTTTCTTGAGTTTTGAAAAAATGACCATAGAATGGTTGTGCTTTAAGGTATCGGTATGTAAGTATGTCACACATTTAAATTAATAGTTTAATTGAAGTCTTAGTCATGGGTATTTTACCCAACAAAAACTTTACAAATCAAATATGCAAGTATTCCTATTTCGATGGAACTTTTTCTTGTGAGTGTAACAAAATCCGTATTGCTTGCAATTGCTATTTATTTATCATCAATAAAATAAAACGGGTCATAAAAAATGTTGCCAAAGTGCTCATATTAAAGCATATGACGTCGAAATAACGAATTATGGGCTTATCGTCAATTTTTATTGTTTACTTTTTGTCTTTTTTGGTGTTGCTGTTGTTGTTGTTGTTATGCCTTCCTTGGTGTTTCGAAGATAAGAGAGCATGGAAGCGTCGAAAATAAAACAAATGTGCAAATAATAAAAAAAAATAAAAATTATTTTATAGAGATAGGAAAAATTATGCAAATGTAACCAAAAAAAAGTATAGAAAACGAAGAAATGCTGTTGAACATGTTTGAAGTAGGGGGGTCATAAACCGCACAAAGGCAGACATGGGCAAACGGTGAGAGACAGATGAGTTTGTGTTGAGATCATTTAATAAATTTTGCAATTGTTCAAAGGCTGATGTATACCACTGTAGTGGAGCAACAACAATGTGAAGAATAGAACAAATCAACAGGGATGTCTTAAATATTTTAGTAAATATACAAACAATTTTATTGGAATATAAAAAATATTAAAAAAATCTCTTTGGAATTGTATTTTGACATTAAATTGCCCCACTTCTGGTTTGTTGTTTTTTTTTTTTATTTTTTTTTTAAATACATTTTTTATTTCATTTGCCTGTGCTGCTTATCAAATTATGTAGATAAGCACAATCCCGAAATTTCATTTTGTTTATTTTTTATTTTATTGCAAATGATAATGGAATCGTTCTTTTCTTGAGGGAAGGTGTTCGTGGTGTCGACCGAACCGAACAAACAATAAACAGAAGAGCGAATAAATAACGATTCACACCACAACCAACACAGTTCGACAGCGTTGACAGCGTCAGTGTGGTGGGTTTTTGGGCTAGGGCCACCGCACAGTGCCGCCTTGTCTATTCTTATCAGTTTTAATTTGTTTATCGCGGCATTAACGAAGTGCCTGTGGACAAATAAGACATAATGCCAAATAATTGTCAACGAGTCGAGTGTTCAGTGTACCGTATACACCTCCAAACCCCTTGCGCCACTCCTGCCTTATAATGCAAGAGTCGTTCATATTTTGAACGACATTCGCTTAAAAATAGCCAAAGTCTTGGCATAAACAGCGGCGTAGGCAGTCCTCACCGGTCCTTTGCGGTTAATCGTAATTTCTTATTAGTTTTTCGGTGAAAATGTGATTTGCAAAAAAAGAAAAATTCTCACTTAATGCCGGGATTAAGGCACAATCAAAATATTCAAAAGACATTTAAAAGTGAAAAAAAATTAATTTTTTACTTCCGGTGTTAGTATTTTTTTATATCGAATTTTGTGTGGTTGCTCGTAAAACTGTTGACATGGAAATTAGTGGAAAATAAGCCAACATAATTAAATTCAATTGAAATTGAGAATTAAATATTTTCCAAAGAAATGTTTACAATAAAGTGAAAAAAAAATAAAAAATTTATTGAAAATTTTCTAAGTGAATTTAAAATCCACTTGAAACCCCTTGCCCATTGCACTGATAACATTAATCGAATTTAGTAAATGCAAGAAGATTAATCGTCAATTTGTTATCGTTGGCGTTATAAAAATAACTATGCGCTGGCATTTGCAAAATGAGTGCAGACTTGCAGATAATTTTAACTATATTTTGTGTTTTGACATTGAATTAATTGAATCAATGTTGAACCTTTTCGTTCAAAGCAAGCTGTATAATCTCAAAGGGATTTCAAATTATACTTGATTTATGTAAGCCAACAATACGCATATCAGCCACAGCAGCTGTGATTGCTAGAAGATTTAAATTATGACAAAGATAAATGAAATGATTTCTTTTGTCAGCAGACACACAGTTAAATTTTTATGCAAATACCATTAAAATATGACAAAGCCTTATGCCAAACAGACAACAGTGATTACAAGAGTTAATGCCACGATTAGTAGATAACTTGCTTATGATGCAGTAGGCTGGTTTAGAAAAATAAATAAACTAAACAGAAACGATTTGCAAAACGTTTTTCTAAAATAAATATTATTTGAATTTGAAAATTTATACAAAAGTTCAGGGGACATTTGGGTGCGGATTACCTGCTATAATTTACAACTTTTTAAACAAATAACTTATTTCTATTTCATGGTTTATTTTTGTAAATTTATGATTGCCTAATAACACGTAGAAGAAAGACCAAAGGTAACCATAAATATATCAAATGTTAAGTAGAAGCTAAGCCTAAGAATGGATTAGGCAGTGCTGTTAAATTAAAAAGTTTACAAGCCAAAGTGAACGGCCTATCAACGTAACTATCACTTATGGTTGTTGTTGATATACACTAACAAATTATTTGTAAATAAGTACACATTCATAAGTTACAGATTTTCACTCGCCAATGGGCTGAAATCACAATTTGCATATTCACCACTCCAACTTTACAGTAGAGAATCTCTAACACAAAAAGACTGCTCCAAGCAGCGTAGAAATAGAACCGCTTATCAAAAAAACCACGTCCACACCACCCCGACAAAATGTCCAATAAATAAACTATTTAAGTGAACTGCACGTACAGGCAATCCTTGCAGCTAGCGCGCTTCATTTGCATGACTGCAGGCAAAGTCGTCGTCATCAACGTGCCACATTTGCTCTATGCACTTTTGACTGTTAGTGCTTTACTTGTTCTCCTGCTTTTGAGGGCTAATAATTCCTTGCATGTGAAGGCGTTTGTGGAGCTTTAGGGAATAACTACGCTGTTTGTTTTTTTTTTGGTGATTTTATAAATGAAAATTTCCATTTTTACAAAAATTGTTCGGTGATTTATGAAGTTGTGTGTGCTTCGCAGAGATATGCTTATTTCCTTGTCTCCCTTTTTTCTGTTGTTGGTTGGCCTTTTGCCTTGGTTGTTGGCTAGCTGTGATGTTGGTCTTGTCTGCGTTTTATGGGGACCATAAATGAATGAAAAGGACAGAGATGCATGCACGCAACAAACCACAGTATATGAAGGAGTATCAACGAAAACAAAAGGGTACTTTTGTTTAAAAATTGTTGTTGTCTTCGACAGAATTGAGCTGAAATGGCACTTGTAAATAAAAATTTCGTAAAAACAAATACAATGGAAAGAATTCTTTTGAATTGAATTTTTTTGAAATTTCATTTAAAAAGAACCTTTTGGTAATACATATTATTTTAAAAAAAGTCGTGTACCAAAAGTTAATGTGTGCCTCATTCGGTGTGTGTAAAAGGACACAAGAATGTTTGATTGATGCACAAAAAAATTAAGCAACATTTTTCATTGCACATAAAATTCCATACAATAGTTCGCTACTTGGTAATATAAATTGTTTCCAATGTTAACAGTACTACCAACTTTAACTGCAAATTTCTCGGGTCTTTGTTTTTTATAAACACTTATTTCGTATGCATTTTAACATTTCAACTGAGCTAAAACAACTTAAATATTTTTTTTATTTTCCATTTTAAAAATTTTTTAAAACTATTTTATTTTTTTACATATGCTCTGCACGAGGGTTACTTAATTGGTAACAGGAATTGGGCCACCAAAATGTTAAATATGGTCCCCGATATTTTTATTGTAAAATTTGACATTTTTTAACGTTTTCTTCTTCAAACTTTTTTTGAGTGCCTAAATATGTCTTTCAGCAAAAGATATTTTTTGAATCGTTCCTTTCTAAATTACGATTTTAAGTGTGACTTAAGTGCAGAAGAGTGAATTAATTTTTTTGATTTTACGATAAATTTTTAGTCCTTTTTTGATAATCTAAATATAATTTTACCACTATTTTTCGATAGTTTTTCGATAGTTTTATGACAATCCCATATTTTTGTTCTTAAGGGTTACCAGATTCTCTTTAGTATAAAAAAGTACAGCAGGTCCCAAACTCTTCAGACAAGGCGAATAAAAATGTGTTCAGAAAAGTCCCTAAAAAAAGGGATTTAGAGAAACATGTTTCTCGTACAATTTTTTTAAAGGCAACTACATACAAGAATTAAAAAAAAATGTTTTTAATCCAAAAAAAATTTAAATATTTATTAAAATTTAAAAAAAATTAAAAAACAATTTTCCGGAGTTTCTACATACTAAAAAGAATTACTAATATACAAATTTATGTTTTGAAAAATTTTGGATCCGACATTTTGAATTTTCCCGTTTTAGTAGCCGAATTCAATGCACCAAATGTCAGCAAACTCGTTACACTAGGGCCGGAGCTATGCTATTTTCAGTAAACCATTTCGAATTGACAGTCTGTGCGGTGATGAGTCTGTCTATCACCAATCAATCAATCAATCAATCTGGACAAACTCTTTTATAAATATAAATTTGTGACAAACACAATATTTTACGTGACAAAAATAGAACTGAACAATTGCCATTATCTCAACTCGAGCAAGCGTAAAAATTCCAGCAAAAAATTCATACCGTTTCTTGTTTTTGTTTCAACTTTAAACATTTCAGTTGAGAAAAATAGCAGCTACATGAATTCGCATGCATGTTGCCCGACTATACTATCTTCTTTTCATATATTGGCACAATGGCCCAGTGCATCTGATGTCCTACAAATATAAGCAATAGCGAAAAGTTTCAGCAGTTAAGGGCGCCCAGCGCAACCGAAAACAATTGCAATTTTCGCAAACAAAACTGCAGAAGCGCCTGGTTTGGGTACAAGGGAAAGCCACAAAAATACGCGAAAATTGTTCATTTTACTGTTGGCCTTTTATTTTACATTGTGGGCGTGTGTTAAGCATGTTAAGCAGCTACTTTTCGCCGCACCGGCAACAACAACCGTACTACGAAATTATAATGCACATTTGCATTGCAGGAAAAGACTCGTCTATAAATGCGGTGGTTGTAAAAAGTATTCCCATGCATATTGAATGCTACAGCACTGCCCTTAGGTGTGGCATAGTCCGTTCATCTTCCTCATCTGGTGCCTCTTGCATATTATGCAAATCCATGTTGGGGCTTGGTAGTCCAGTGCAGTGCATTTATTTACTATTTTTTTTTGCATTTTTTGCCCCTCCACACTCGTATTCATTGGCAGCATTTTACAATTACTAATGGTCGGTCGTATTTAAATTAGGAACGAATAAAAATAACGAACTAGCAATTTCGCACATTTTAAGTGGCATGCAAATTGTGCAAGAATTGCCACTGGCAGGAAACGGGGAAACAGGTGGTTGCATATGTTCTAAGCGAAATTAATTGCAGTTTTGCGTTTAGTTTTGTTGTGTGGCATTGAAATGCAGTGGTGGGGCAAAATTTGTAGTTGTAGAAAATTGCGCATATTTTATGAACAATTTTAAATTAAAAAAAACTTAACATTTCCAAAAGACTGATTGAGTTTGGTTAAAATAATGCAATTCAAAATGATCGGCCTCCTCTGATAAATATAAACGTTTAAAAGAAATGTAAGAGAATTATTAGCGATAAGTTATCGCTAATTTTTTGATATTTTATTGATAATTTTTCGACATTTTATTGGCAATTTTTCGAAAATTTATCGATTTTTTTATCAATAATTTTTAGAAAATTTGTTTATATTTTATCGATAATTTTTCAATATTTTTTTTTAGATAGTTTTTACATTTTTATCGATATTTTTCCTTTATTCTTTTTTGGTTTTTTTATCGATTGTTTTTCGATAAGTTTTCGATGATTTTTTGATATTTTATTGACAACTTTTCTATGTGGTATCGCTAATTTTTTGATATTTTATTAATAATTTTTCGACATTTTATCGAAAATTTTTCGAAAATTTATCGATTTTTTATCAATATTTTTCGGAAAATTTGTTTATATTTTATCGATAAATTTTCAATATTTTTAGATAGTTTTTAAATTTTTATAGATCATTTTCCGATAATTTTTCGATATTTATCGATAATTTCCCTTTTCCGATCAATTTCAAAATTTTATTACAATTCCATTTCGTTCCTGTTTTATTAACATTTCATTTCCGATTCGATAGCTCAATAGATACCAGCAATTATCGTGCGAAATGCCAGACAGAAACAGCTTAATCGACTCAGGAAGTGATGCTTATCAAGAATATATATAGTTTTCCATACCGGACACGTCTCCAAATGGTGGGACAAAAGCATTATACCCTTGAACACTAATGTATAAATATCCAACCCACCCAAATTATTTAAATTCCAAGTCAAAAATTAAGAAAAACCGATTACGCCCTTCCAATCCACTTCACTTCAACTGATTGTGGATATTATAAATGTATTTCGCTGCCATGCTCTCCCTTTACAGACAATCAATTACCCAAACCAACTAGTGAAGTGAAAAATTTCGCACAGAAGCATACAAAAGAAAAGGACAAAAAAGTAGAAAAACACCAAAACGAAATTCTCAACATTTTGGCACCAATCCAAATCCAAGATAAGCAAGCAAGCAGGCAGGCAATCCAGTTTGGAAAAGGTAATTGCCAGAAAATGGTCAACAAATTCGCACAACAATACCCATTTCGCCATGCAAATGAATTTATGAAAGACATTTAATCTTGAACAGAACATTTAACGGCGTCCATTAACAGCTAAATGGCCGAACATTTCAACGATAAATTAAGCACTTGAGGAAACATTCAAATGCACTGTGCTCTGAATACATTACGAACTTAATCAAATACATTGGGAATTTCCCGACAAAATTAGGAATATTGTAAGGCGATACACTTTCATAATGGAAATCACGGTCAGTGAAGTGAAATCAATGTTCATGGCCAAGTTCGCATTCGCACATGTTGTGAATCACGTCGAAGCCATAATAATGATAAATTGGCATAATTTATTGAACTTGAAATGTGTTCCGGTTGTTTGTTGTTGTTGTATTTGCTTGTTTTGTTGCCTTTCCCTTGTTCATATTATGATGTTGACAAACATTAAAAGCTTTCTCTCGCTCTCTCTCTTTCACTCGCTGTCTCTTCACATCGATGTCATTGCTTTCCATTTGAATGTGTCAGAAAGGTCCTTACACATCATAAATTCTAAAAGGTCTTTATGGATTGTGCCATAGTGTGGTGTGTGTTGTGGGGTAGTGGAGTATGGATGGATTGGCAAATCACAAATGTCAACTGAAGCATCCGTTACGACATTGAGATTTTTTCCGATCTTCCTTAAACAGAAATAAATGTGCATCATGTGGATGAATCCATTTCAAAATGGAAATTGACTTCGAAATTTAGGTTGACAGCTGCTGCGGTTGGACTGGATAGAGGCAGGGAGATAGGGGACAAAATAAATTTTAATATTACATTTGGAGAGCAAAAGTTTTGGTGTTTTGGGGTTTTGTCCTCGAACGTTCACATAATGACTTATAGAGAGACTGCAATGCTTTCAGTTGATTAAGGGGTATTTATTGTAGTTTGAGTATTTAAAAGTGTGGGTCCTTTCAAATAGCAGAGAAGCTGAAGAAAGGTATGAAATATGTACGAATAAATCAGCTTTATGTATGTACAAATTGCATTTCCACTCCAGTTGTCAGTGACATAGTCGTTACATTGAAAATGCATTGAAGTTGTTTTGAAGTTACATTCAAATCGTACGACACATGGGCTTAAAATGCATTAAAGTGGCCATTCAGTTGTACTGATTGATTTGCAAGCTCATTAAATCTGCATAGAAGTTGAATTGAAGTTATAATGAAGATGCATTGAAGTAGCATTCATTGAAGTTGCTTTCATTGAAGTCTCATTGAATCTGTATTGATGTTCTATTGAAGTTGCACTACAGATGCTTTTTAGTTGCATATATGGTAAATTTCCACTGAATAGTAGTGGCATTTAATTTACATTTGAGTGGTCTCATGGTTGTAAGAGAGTTACTTTAAAGTATCATTGAAGTGGAATTGCAAATGTGGTTATAGTGGCTATACAATTGCATTGCAATTGCACTACATTGAAGTTGTATTTAAGTTGCTTTCTAATTGAAGTGGTAAAAAATCTCCATTAAAGTTGAATTGTAGTTGCATAGAAGTTTCATTGAATTATAACAACCTTTACTAGAATTTGTTGCATAGATGTTGCATAGATGTGGCAATTAATATCACCAGGTTGAAAAATGGACTACCTAACAGAAAAGTTAACCAAGTTTAAATAGTATCAGCCTGTCAAAAGTACAAGAGCAGAAAAGCTTTTGTGCGTTCATATGCACTGAATCGTATTATGATTATGTGACTTAAAGAGAACATGTTCCAGCTAACTCTTTACTACTTAGCCTCTTTGCAATAAAAGCAGCATTTATTTCTTGGAATACGGATGCTTTAAGCCATTGGCATAAAGCCTAAGACCAGCTCCTTTTGAGTAGCAACCAAATTTTTTAAGTGGAAATGTTTGTATTTATAAAAAAAGCGAATATTCCCAGAATGCTTCAAATTCAATTCCCACTCAAAAAAAAACAAGCAATTCAGCACAAAAATAAAAATAATAATAGAAAAAGAGAAAGAAACAAATAAATAAATCAAATCCCTACCAAGTGTATAGCAGAAAGGATATTTTATGGCAAAGAAAAGTGCTAGCGGAAAAATTCTCTATTTCGCTTCATCAAATCACAAGAAAACATAAGTAAATATTATCATTTCTAAGGAATACTTATTCATCGTCTTCACCCACACATACACATGCATGAATACAAGCAGCAACTTCCGATACCAACATGTTCACACACAGATACCCCATTCGCTTGAATGATGATGCATCATGTGTGTCTATGCAAATTAAACAAACTTTAAATGAAATTAGTTGAGTCTATGTAATCTCCCTCATCTATATGCAAAGAACGGAGCAATATGCCTGACATTAGTTGTTATTAGAGCAGCCTTCATGTTGCCTGTTGCTGTGTTTCAAAAGTTTCACTTGGAAACTTTTTCCAAATTAATATGTTTTGCCGCCTCCTGCCAGTCAGACAAGATGCGAATGCAAAATTTGCATCTAAAGCAGCCGCTAAATGTTTTGATTTGCGAATGCGCGCATACATCCAGCGGTAGTGGTGTACAAAAGTCGCACACAGAAAGAGACGTCAGTGGCTGCATGCTGCTGTTGCACAAATCAAGTAATAATTTAGCTTGTAAAAACTTTCCGCATTAATTTCAAATTCTGATCAAGCTGAACAAATAATAATAAACATGCCAGCACAGAAGAGAGATGCAAGGCGGGAGCGGGTTTAGACTTTTAGTTGTTGTAGAAAAAGGCATTTCATTGGTGTTGGTGTCTCTCTTCACTGTCAGTGGCAAGATTTTGTGAATTTTAATGATTGCGGAAGCAGTCGCAGATGCACTGAACAACAAGAGTCAAGGGGGGGGGGGGGGGGGCTCGAAGCGAAATGCCCTACAATAATATGACAAAAGTTTTCATTTCTGAATAAGTTAGTTGATATTTAGCTAGAGGAATTGCATTTTTAAATCAATACTCCACCAATGGGTTAAATAATCACGTCACTTCTTTTAAAGAGTGTTGCAATTTCAACGGAAGTGGTAGGACCTACAATTTTCTAGTGTTTCAAAGACTTTGTTTGAGATTTTCCAATGACCAACGACACGTTGTTGCATTTTTAAAGTGTATGGAAGACATTATTTTTTATGAAATAAAATTTTTAGTGAAACGCGCTGACTGTGCTGTACAATAATTGATGATTTGTACTCTCAACTTTTGCTGTTGACACATAGATTAACGACAGAACGGAAAGTTTTTCTTTTTTCACTTATTTTCTAGAAATTTTTTTGTTGTGTTCCTCTGAGCTAAATACAATACATTTGCCATATTGCATTAAATAATGGCCCCGCTAAAATTTAATGGTGCATTTAATTTGTGTGAGAGTGTGCAGAACGTACACTCACACACACAACGTATACGTGCTGCAATGACGCTCGAAACATTTGTGTATGCTTCTAATAAAAATGTGGCCACTATATCATTTCAATGGGCCAAAGTTGTGCTCTCTGCTTTTCATGTGTATGTTGTGTGCTGTGTAGTGTGTGGGAGGCAACAAAAAAAGTATATAAATGTTTATAAAATTGTATAGAAAAATTACCAGCACAAACAGTATTGCAATGTCATCCTAATAGTTACGGTAGTTGGTAGCTGGTAGCTGGCAGTTACCAACACCACGCATTTGCTTTCAACCGCTCGTTCGTTCGTTCGTTTTGGTTCCGGTACACCGATATAGCGTTGGCGGTGGTAATCGTGGTCTCTTGGTCTCTGTGTCAGGCACATTACACAGCAGTTCCTGATGCCATTATTAATTCTGTTCTCAACTTTTGTTCGGTTTTTCCTGCGTGTCGTTTATGGCATATGGATTTTTTTTCACTTATTTTTATTTTTACTATTTTTGTTTACCATTTATAGGTTGTAAGGATTTTTACTGCCACACTTGTGGCCTTTCGCAGATATTTTCCAAAATATTAAAGAGATTTTGAAGAAATAAATTTAATACTTTTAGCCGCTTGAACACCAAATTGACACTCATCACCTGGTAGTGTCTTGACTATCTACCTTTCGCTTCCAAAGATTTTTGATCTTAAATTAAATTAAATTTTTAAAAATAGAACACAATTGATATCATCTGCAAAGTTTCCCTTTTTAAATCAACTAAATGTTAAGTAATAAAAAGTAATAAAAAAAAAGAACATAAAAGAAATATTTTCCATACAGTAAAGTGGAACTTCTGCTAACCCAAAACCAATTTAATTTAATTGGAGCTCTGGCCAAATTGAAATAGGAGAAGAAGAAAAAATCATAAAATCTACATTCCATTTCAAAGTTCGCATTTACCCTTTGATTTTATGGCATGAACGGGGAAAAGTTTTTATGTGCTGTCGAAATGAAATTAAAACCCACACGAAAACTGACAAGGAAAACAGATGTGGAATATGAAATTTTCACTTTTGGAGCATATCCTTTACGATTTCTGGCAGTACAATTTTTTAAGTGCAGCTAACGAAGCAGCCAATAATTTATGTGCATATTACTGAGAGTAATTATTTTTTGCAACCGCCGAAACCAACCACAAAACCCAAAATAAGAGAAGAAAAAAAAAATAATAAAAGATTCGGGCAAGGGCCAGTGGATGGGCACCAAAATAAAAATAAAAAAAGAAGTGCCAAAAGCCAATACAAAAACATTAAAAAAAATGGTTTTTAAAACCGAAAAAGATTGGCTTGAAATAAACAACAGCAGCGCACCCAAACGTCATTTAGTTGGTGGTGTAATGCTGCTAGTAACAAGGAAGTGTGGCTAAGCAGATAGCATACCAAAGTTCGGAAGAGTAAAAGAAGAAGAAATTAAAAGAAAATAAAAATTATTGAAATACCAGAAAGTTGGCAAATGAAAATTTCGTATTGGAGCAAGTATTGCCGCATAGTATCCCCCCCCCCCCGAGTTCCTTCAATATACAAAAGTACTTTAAAATGCAACTCGTGTTGGTACTCTTTTTCCTTTTTTTTATTTCTTTCAATTCCCTTTTCCCCATTTCCTTTTTATTTGCTTTTATCTTTTAACAACATTTAAAGAAGCTGTAACGGATAACACCATATAATGTTTTCCTTGTGATCGTAAAAAAATCGAAATAAAACCTTCACTTCCTTTAATCCTCTCACTGAAAAAGTGTACAAAACACCCACGCACGCAATCCACAACCACAACTGTCCTTAAGCCTTGTCCAGCATAGGAACTTTTAGCATCATTGTATTGTGCTAGTCCCACACATTCACCGCTTATTATTCTCTACAATCCAATAAAAAAATATAAAAAGTTTGCCCTCCACCATGACCGTCAATGAAATAATATACTTAACAACAACAGCGACGAATGCCAAAACTGAGCCCAGTAAAGCTGGCCAAATTAGGAGTTAGTATGAAAAATAATAAACCGAACAAAAAAATATATATTTGAAGCCGAAAATCCTTGAGAACTAAAATTATGGCCTTGCCGTTTTGGGGGACACACCAAATGGATAAATTCAGAGGTGTGAAAATAAGTACACAAAAATGAGACAATTTATACTTTTTTTAATGTATATATTCAGTCGTGTTAAATTTGTTCTTAAATGCCGATGGAAACCCCCGAAAACCGGAAAAAAGGTTTCTTCTATCTGCAGTTGGATATATTCATAGAAAGACCACGGAGCGTATGAGTAACATTTGATAATATCTAACTATTAACAGAGCAAATAGACATGTAGAGAAGGACCACTCTTTACATTTTTTTAACACAAGACTAACAGTATTTGTTTGCAGTATATGCAATTATAACGTCGACTTATACGAATGAATGAAAAATGAAGGAAAAAAACAAACAGAAAATCCAAGACAACTACCTGGTGGACAGTAAAATTAACTGCAAATGCTGTTAGTACTATGTTAAAAAAATATATAAAAAGTGGTCCTTCCCTACACGTCTATGTTCTCTCTGTTCATACCAACATATTATTAAAAGTTACTCATACGCACCGTTGTCTTTTGATGGAAATATCCAAATGTCGATAGAAAAAACATGTTTTCTCCAAAATTTTTAATTTTTTGGTAGCCTGATTTTACTTGGTTCTTATCTGTACATCTACACAGTCGTAGTCCAAAATTAACTGTTTTCGCTGAAAATTACAAAGAAAATTCATAGTCCCATATAAGCGGTTTGGTTATTACTGGAGTTGTGGGAAGTCTATGTATGTGCCAATCTGCCAAAGGCTTTGAAGCATAATGCGACGGGAACTTAGTAGCAATTTTAGACTCTTCAAAGAATGAACACCTGTAAGTAAAATTTTTAAGAACCCCCCACTCAACTCTTTTAGATTAAGTACAAAGTGTCTTCCCCAAAAAAATGTGTTTTTTATTTTTCATGATTTCATTTGAAATATTTACAATTAAACATATGGTGGTTTGCTGTCCGGAGGCGACCTGTTAAAACCTGTGTTAAAAAAATTTAGCTACTTTTCTTACTAATCGCTTAACTCAAAACTTTAAAGGTGATTAAGGTATTTATTAATTATTTTTGGGCTATAGCTCATTTTTACCAAAAAATTATTTGGGCAAAATAGGTTGTTACAACAACAAGAAAACCGGCCTTGGCAGAGTGTACAGCTGTTTCGGATTTTAGCCACAAAATCCTCATTAAGGTAATTATTTTTGCCTTTAAAGGCTTCAGAAATGAAATCGGCGCAGTAGCTGCAACCCGGGTTTTTAATATAGAATGTCTCTGAAACCATACATAGCATGGCATTGAGACTATATCAGTAAGCTTTTCTTCTGTCTTATTTATACGAGGTATGTTTGTTTCGATTATATGGAATATAAACACTCACATGTGGCTACTGGGATATTTTCCGATCATATGACTACAACAAGGCAAACTACAATGTCCCCCAACCATGCGACTTGAAAGTTCCAACGAAATAGTTTCATTAAAAAGCTTTTGCATTTTTCCCTCTTCAATATTGGCATTATTCTGCAAAATTGTTATGCATTTCCTCAAGCCTCAAGCGAAGAAAACTAATTTAAAGTATTTTGAGCGCTTGATTAATTTTGAATAGTTAATTAACATTTATATTCCCAACTAAATAACCAACTCTACTCTTCAGAGCAACAAAGATAACAAAAGTTGAATTTCTGTTTGACAGTAAACTTTCCAACCAATGAATGATTCGAAGTCAAAGATATGCTCTCCTCTAAGTGCAATAAGTTTGCAATTATTCCGAAGGATCTATTGGAAAATTTTACCCAAAAAATGTTCGAAACAAAACTAACAATAAAATGGCAGAGGAATTGTAATGCAAATAAGCCAAAGTTTAATGCCGAAGTCATATAGTCACTTAGGGGCAAACAGCAGAAAAGAAAGAAGAGGAAGATAAAAATATATTTATTTATAAGAAGCCGAATACGGGATGAGAAAAGAAATTCTATGTAGAAACTTTGCACTTTTGCCAAAGCAAATTGACTGAGCACACAAATTCACTCAATAAAATTGGCCAGAGAAAGAAGTCACTTTTCACTCAAGAACCGAAGTAATTCTTAACTTTGATTTGCAAAGATTTCAACAGAGAAAACAAATTTCTTCAAAAGAATGGAATATAAATGCAGACTGTAAGAAGGGGGGGGGGGGGAGTGGAGAAGGTGCGTGACAATACAGCATTTACTGCACAATCACATGCAGGTGCTCAGTGCCTGTAAAACAGAAAGTATTTTTCTTTCTTCCGACTTCTTCTTAGCTTCATTCAAGTTGTGTTGATAAGTACTTACAGCTTTACTCACTTGTTATTTCCGCAATAAAGCTGAAGCATGCAATAAATTGAGTTTTGTTGAAATTCTCATTCTGAGATGTGACTCTGACAGGTGTTATTTTTGTGGTAAGAGGGTTGTGAATTCTCAGTTTATTTTATCTTGGTTGCAATATAAGAGATGAAGAATTTCCACAAAAAGATGCTGTGGTGCAGTTGATTTTATTTTTTTTATAACGGACATATGTGATGGATTGGAAGAAAAATTCATAAAATTTACCAAAAGAAAACGCCATTTTTTTATTTTCCAAGAATCGTTTTTTGGTTTTAAAATAGTTTAGGTATTTTAAAAGTGAATGATTATCTCGTGTCGTGTCCACTTATAACATGAATTTCTTAATAAAAATTAAAAAAAAAATACATATGTAGAAAGATATTTTATCAAGAATTTTTCGATAATTTTTCGATATTTTTTCGATAACCCATCGATAGTTTTTCGAAAATCTATCGATACTTTTTCAATAATTTATCGAAAATTTTTCAATAATTTATCGATAATTTTTCAATAATTTATCGATAATTTTTCAATAATTTATCGATTTTTTTCGTTAATTTTGAGATAAATTATCGATATTTTTCGAAAATTTTTGAATAATTTATCGATATTTTTCGATAATTTATCGATGTTATTTTTGTTAATTTATCAATTTATCGTCAATTTATCGATAATTTTGCAATAGTTTTTCGATATTTTATCGATAATTTCTATTTCTACTGCATTCCCATTCCATTTCAAACTTTTGTTCCGATTCCATTTCGTTCTAGTTTCATTGCCATTCTGTTTCCAACATAATTTCCTCCCAAATACAAGAAAATGGAGTCCAAATCGGTTTAGTATTTTTCTAAATAAAATAAAGAAATTTTAAAGCCGTTTTGTTTGGGAGGTAGGCGTGGTCCTTGGTGGAATTTACTTTTAATAGTACTTAATGTATAAAATCATTTCCATCATAACTCAGTCGATTAATTTAGCTCCAGCTTTTCCCAGTGGGCCTAAGCCAGCATTGAGCTGTCTTCTCCTATGTCTTCTATTGCCAATGTCCTTGTGTATTCCAGTACCACTGAGCCCTCCTTTTTTTGTTTTATTTGCTCGACTTCTGACGCCATAACTGAAGCCGCCTGTTTCGAGATATTTCAGCATAAATATAGTAAGGAGTCAATATCTTCTAAACTGGAATTCTGTAGGTTAAATTTCTGCAAGATTCTCATCGCTTTTTGTTGGCCAAAATAGATTTTAAGATCATTTGATTGACTGCTTGTAGTTCCAGCTGCATATTAGTGAAGCTGTGCATTAAGAGGCAGATATTATCAGCGTAAACTGGGTCCTCTAAGCGACCCAGGAATGCCTAAAGCGCTGTAAGTGATCATTTGATTTTGTTTATTATTGATTAAAGTCAAATATTTTGAAAGATTTTTAAACATTATCAACTATGCTAAACGGAACTTTGTGCTCTTCCCAGTGGTCAAAAGAAGGTGTCTGCAGGCATGCCAGTATGCCTCTTTAGGAGATCGGATGCCTGCCCTCCCCGCTTCCAACCTTTACTTCTTTTTTATATGAAACGGTACAAATAAACAGGCCTACGTCTGTCGCTTCCATGCGTATGACTGCTGGCTGGCAATATTGCATAGAAACTCCATTGACACCACCCTATCTCCCTTCTAGCGCAGGCATACCGGCATGCCTCCACTAGAAGCGAGGATGGAATGTGCAATTTCTTCCCATAGCAGGCGTGCTGGCATGTCTCTAGCTGAGAGGCCTTGCGAAATTGACTACTGGGTTGTACTCTAGTACATTATACTCTGCGCTATCTTAGGCAACCGAACCAAACAAGCTTATGTTCATATTCTCAATATTCGTTTCGCTACTACTTAGTAATCACATTATCGGGTTGTTTGTCCATACATTTATGCATTTAACCGTAACATCAATTTATTTACCGAACAGCCCATTTAAATTTTAATGTTTCACATTTCATTTGTATTACGGCTGTTCGAATGATTTCCATTCTTCTTCCTTTTTATGGTTCTGGGCTTGCCCAGCATTTATCGAATCACTTTGCTGTGGCTGTTGTTGTTTACACTCCTCGTGTTCCACGTCCATAGTTGCAAAAGTATTTAACCATTATTTGCAGTTGTTGCATAAACTTCAAGTTCAATTGTTATTTGTTATGTAAATTCAAGGAAAATTGCCGGCTCCGTCTTATTGTATTTTGTTCTAAGCATTGCGAAATTTTCACACAATTTCGCCCTTTAGAAAGTTTTTCCTCGTCTACACCTTCACGTACCTTATAAATGGCTTTTAAAGAAAACTTATTCCGAATGAAGGTACCAAGTGGAGTAGGAGAAATCGAAGAAAACAAAAATTCCATTTGAAAAGAAAAGAAAATTTGTCTAACTTTGATGCTGCGTGAGGTTCAATGTAGAATGGTCTATGTTTGGTATGATTGCAAACGCGTCATTGACAAATGTGCCCGATCGAGGAATGGAGAGAGAGTTGAAAATTTCATTTAGAAAATCAAAAGTAGTTTGCCAATGCAATGAACGAAATAAGCCAAAGCTGCAATGAAATTAAAATTCAAGTTTGAATTAAAAAAAACTCACCGAAATTATTTAAAATCCCCCAATGGACTTCTTCCAAAGACCCCAAATAACCTCAGAAATAAATCAAAGACTCAAGCTACCAAATTGCTCCTTTAATCGACGCCATTTTTCCTGCCTAATTGCCATGCATTAAACATTCTTCGCATGCCTTACAGCCACTGAACTGCGTGTGCGACTCTTCGATTGTCCAATCTGAAAGCTAATTCCAAATGGCCAGCAACATCTGGCTCACTGGCTGGGCCATTTAGGCTATGAAAAAAGTTTGCCATTAGCTACCAAAACAAAAAATAAAAAAAGAGACAAACTCGGCCAAGAGCAAACTTGGGTGAAAGTAAGAAATTCATGGTTTCTTTTTAAAAAATAAATATTTTATTTTTATTTTTTTTCTTCAAGATTACAAGCATGTTTACTGTAATGAAGCATCTATATTTTTTCTATAATTCGTAGGGAACGAAATTTGCTACTATGAAGGCCATGTCTGGCTTTGGCAAAGACTCTGGGCCAAACATTAAAGCCAAGCGGTTCTTTTAATCTGTTAAAGTAAACTTTTCATTTTGAAAAGATTTTTTAAATCCACCCTATTGTAGTAATAACTTAACCCCAAGCTACTCTTTTTTAATTAATGTGGAAAAAATATGTGCAGAAAATGCTTTTGCTCTTAATTTGTTGTAAACCCTGGCGCCAACAACTGCTTGTGGGACTTGGTGCTTGCCAATACAATGCACGCATACACTGATATGATGAAATGTCCTTGCAGCAGAATTTCTTAATTGCCGCGTTCGAGTTAATGAGCAATCAGTGGGAATGTGCGCTAATTCCCGCCGGACTACTCTACGGCATGACAGAATGAAAATAATTAATTTGGATTTTTTTTTCTTCTTTTTCAATTTAAGTAGCTGCCGTGTTTCATGCATTCAATGACTTTCAGTAGATAAAGTGGAATTGATTTTCATTTTAGGTTTTTCCTCTGGTTCATTTATCATCCCTAAATATTAGCTGTAGCGGGTTAAGATGTTTGGCGAAGTTGTTGTCTGATTTAATTAAAATAATTTATATGAAGACACTAACACGATATTATTTACCGTTCAAAAGTTGCGTTAACAAAGGTGCGATAACTTATTTAGTTAGGATGTGACTGAGCATCCGCATGACATCCGCATCGATGTTTCAAATTTGAAATGGCTCTCATGCGTCCGTGTTTCCAATATCTCCTCTTCAACACCCGCACTCGCAAACATCCGCAAACTACCGCACACACTCGGACTTGGAATGCGAATGTGAATATTGAATATTTTACGCGGTTGTCTTGCGGATGCTCCGCCACATCCCTATTATTTATATTATTCGACTTCAACCAATTTTTATTCGAGCAAATGCAGAGAACTCTTTTGGGAAGTTGCTTTTGGGCCAGGAGTTCTTGAGAATTGTAGACATTTGAGTACTGGTGAATATTTAGCTGAAGTCCAAATTGCTGCTTTTTGCCTTCTTTAGCTAATTGTTGCTCTGGCCCTATTATACATATGTGGAAGGATAACATTTCCGATGAAGCGATACTAGAACAGGATATATGTGTATAATATTTGGCACACTCAAAGGAATAGAGCGATGAAATGTACTGACGCTCTATGCATTTCATTGCTTTTGCTTTTGAGACTGTCATATGTATGTAGAGAAATTCCTCTGCTCAAGAGGGTGTTAAAATTGAAAAACAATATTCAGTTGAGCAATTGCTCTATCATGATCTGCAATATATTAACAGGACACTAGTCTGATGTGGGCTTCGGTTTCCTTAACAATATGTACATACTCCACTCTGTAAGCGATACGTTGGCATAATAAGAGAATTGTTAAGTTAATTAAAAGAAATTAGGGAACACAATGACTATTAAATTCCCCAAAAAAACTTCCAATACCATTACAATTATTGCCTAATACGTATTGTCATTAGAACATAATTACCACTGAACCTCCCTCGTGAACACTTTCGTAAGCCGAAACATTTATTCTGTTGATTATTTTCAGTATCAACAAAACGATTCTTATTGCTACTGCAAACTCAACCACTATCGAATGCAACTACTTATTCCAGCGAGTCGAATAAAGAGAAAAACATTTAAGACTCATTAGTAACACAAAAGGGCCAGCAGTAAACGTGCACTCGCCTCCATAGTGGGCAGAACAATTAAATGTTTACACATTTGCCCTTTTTCGCAATGCGGAAAATTGGAAAATGGAATGAAAAAATTGTATAATTTTTTACATTCTTTTGTAGTTATTTTTTACTGAACTCAGCAAACAATTAAAAGAAATTAGAAAATAGCGAAGAAGAAAAGTGCTTCGGAAAAAAATCTACAGAACACATTAAAATAAAACTACACTTAACCCACTGTGGGTGATTATGTGGCGGTAATTTGGTACTTACTTGTAGAAGAGGGCAAAACTTTTATACGAAAATCGTTTAAAATAAATTAAAATAAAAATTGTCAACTGCAACTTAGTTTGCCAAGAACAATTGCAGAAAGAATTTTCCCACTTTCAGTTCAAGAAGGAGCAAAATATTTGAATGCATTTTTGTGTGCATCTTTTGCTCTACTTTAGCCTTATCTACCCACAGCCAAGTTTCGCAGAATTGGGCTTACCATAAAAAGTAAAAGTTTCTCTTCAGCTTTAAGTTGGAAAAGAAGTCTTTCGACTTGTTGGTTGTTTTTCGACATTTCCTTTTCTAATATAAGCACAGGCGCCCTCTAGAGGCACACTAAATTGCCACATAATTATCTCAAAAGAACGAATTTAATGACATGTTCTAGTGCTCCTGTTGAAATGTACGTGGGGATATAAAATTATACAGGCCTTAGGTAGTTAAAACTCACAAGTATATTTAAAAAAAAAATTACCCTCAAATGGGCAAGGCCTTACCACTGAGTAACATTCTTGTTTTGACAATATTTCGCTACTTCTTCTTAACCATACGACATTTTTCGCTAGGGTGTGTGTGTGTGTGTTATGAGCAGCTTTCGTTAAAATCAGGTTAAGGTTGAAAAAAATCCGAAAAAAATAGGAAAAGAATCCCACGTCAACACAAAGCAAGGTGTACACTTCCGGTGTGGAAAATTATTTTCTCTTTGCGCCACTTACGGCACATGCCACATGAGAAATAAAACCGCATACAGAATGCACGCATACTAACTGCCACACATACACATTAGGGTGGAGTGAAAAAAATCGTTTGATCGAAAGGCTTGCGGTATTGACGTCAATAAGGTATGTTTAAAGTAAAGCATCCGCAGTAATATGACACCCACATCACCTATTTTAGACATTGGCATCCGCAACATCGGGAACTTGGAGACTTTAAGTGCAAATTCTGGGAAACTATAGGCAAGGGAGGTAATATTGTTGAAGATTTCTATCACATCGTCAAAATATAAAAATCAAAGAAATGCAAAAAGTTGTTTTCTTAAAATACCCGCACCAGCATCGAGACTTTTTACAGCTCCGTCGCATCCCTAGTTAAAATTTTTTTCCGATCGTATTACATCTATTGCCTTTTTTCTTTCGATTTTGGTACAAAATTTGGACCGAATCCCAAAACTTTTGAAAGTCCAAGTTGTTTGTCTCAACAATTTTCGCTTTATTCACTCCACCCTAATATATATAAACTAAGCATATATAGTTTGCAATCCGAACGTTAGAGAAATTTCTGCTTGCCTTTACATTTATTTATTTTTTGTATTTTTGTCTATGCCTTTTTTACAGTTTAGCTTAGTGTATGTTATTTCACTTTTCTTTCTTATGCTTTTTTGATATTTAATGCATTTGTGTTTGCTGTTTCTTTGCTGTATTTTTGCAACAATGTCGTACTGTTTGCAGTAGCTGCATGTAAGAACAGTAGGAAAAAAGCACACCAGAAGCATGCTGGCAAGTGCCGAGTTAGATTTTAGGTTGGGTATTTTATATTTCTACCATGACCACGGGGGGGGGGAGTGATGCATGTTGAACGAGGTTTACTTATGCCCGGATGTATTTAAGTTTCTGCATTTGATGCTCCGCATAGGACTGACGCTCGTTCACGCCCTCAACTTGTTTAGCGCTAAATTTAGTTTGAGTAAATTGTAAAAGAGCACATGAATGAAATGCAACAAAGTGTGCATTTAGAGAATGAACGTGCCGTGGCATTTACTCATTAACTTTTTTATATATTCTGTTTTTGTATTTCTTTTTTTGTGTTTTTCGTGGAAGTTAAGCTGACTTGGGCCTTTGAGGTCCTTTGGGTCAATTTGAATTGTAATTCGTATGATTGTGAAAATGTAATAGAAACAAAATGAAGATTTTAATTATCTTTATAAGAAAGGTAGCCAACAGAAAGAGCTTTTTGAAAAAAAAATGAATTTACTTGCATACTCTAAAGATTCAAATTTACACATTCTCACAAAAAATAAAACCCTTCAGTAGCTGCAACTTCCACTTGACTCATTTTAATATGACTACTTTGTCGCTTCGCCCACCATCAATACTAAATGTCCATCATGGCATACTTATCAAGTGTTGCCACTTAAGTACCGAAATGTTGTCGTAAAGCGCAACACGATTCGAGCAAATATCCTTTCTTTGTTTGATTTTTTTTCCTATTATTTTGAAATCTCAAGTGCGCTGTGCATTCAAGTGCTTTTCCTGCTTCCTTTGGCCAGCGCACACAAATGCCAAATGCATTTGGAAGTCTGTCTTCGGGAAGAAGTATATGAAGAAGAGGAGAAGTTTTACGACTTGCTTTTGAATGCCCAAGCAAACCTTGTCAATTACGCCTCAATGTGCCGCAATGACGACTGTGTCGGCTGCTTTATTGTAGAGATTTTTTGTTATTACTGAAGTCTGAAAGTGAGAGTGCCTCTGCCCTTTGGCTAGGGATTTCTTTGAGTTTCTATGCATTGGGAGTTATTTAAATTCTTTTGAATGGAGTTGAAAGTTTATAAAGGCTTTGTCGCATTTGAAAATTGTTTGCTAAAAGGGATTATGAATTTTCATTCCAAGTTTACTAAAGAATCAGCCAGGCACATAGTTTTTGAGTGCCTTCATGATTCTGTAGAGATTTGTGTAATTGCTCATTTTATTATTCCAATTCTGAATTGCAAAAGTTAAGAGTTATAAGTTGTAAGTGGGTGTCCGGTAGTTTGGGATACCTTTTGTTTTGAGAATGAAAGTGCCTATAATGAATTTAAATGAAAATCCATCATAGTTTAGGGAAAGAATTAGCAATAGAACGTTTGGAAGCTTACAGTTGCTACACAAATACAAATTCAGTATGGGTATACGGGATCTTGAGTATTAGAACAATTAAATTAGTTATCAGTAGTCAGCAGAATGATTTCTGATGAGTGATGAAATGGCTCTGAAATGGCCATAAGACAGAGTCGGTCTGGTTTGCAGTTTCTGTCTTTACATTGTTGCTCCCACAATTAGAATTGTTTTCGGTCTGACAGAAACTAAAATAAACTGCATAAATTTTCGGTATTTTATCGATATTTTCTCGATAATTTTTCAATTTTTTATGGATGATAAAACAAGAAATGCGTTCAAATCGTTTAAAAATTTCTCAAAATTACGGAAAATAAAGAAATTTTTCTGTCATTTCGTATGGGAAGTATGATGATTTTTCGATATTTTATCGATAACTTTTCGATTTTTTATGGATAATTTTTCGATATATTTATCGATAATTTTTCGATTTCTTATGGATATTTTTTTCGGTATTTGATCTAAAATTTTTTGAAAAATAAATTTTTCGATGAATTATCGATATTTTATTGATATTTTTTTGATATTTCATGGATAATGTTTTTTCCCAATATTTAATATATAATTTTTTCAAATAACTTTTTCGATTTTTTATCGATAATTTTTCAACATTTATCGATAATTTTCCCGATCTAATTTTGTTTCGGTTCAATTCCATTTCATTCCATTACCACTTCGTGGGTTAAGTGGCACACATGTTTATGTATCTGAGTCAAATCTGAGTCAAATCTGACGTCTGATGACAAATAGCCACTATTTAAGTTACCACTCAATGGCTGCTTGGTAATAGAATGTCGCATCCAAGTAAAACTAATTAATAGAATTAGTGCAAGTATAATACTGTGGAATAAATTGTGAATTTGTTGTGTTGTTTGTTTCTCAAGTATTTATTTGGGAGATTAGATGAGAAAACACAAGTGAACTGCTTTGGTTGAATGACTATTTGTATAATAAACCATTGTGTCAGCTTTTTGGCGTATGTAAGACTCACATTGAGTAAAACCTAGCAACAGATTGGTTATCTGTCATTAGCTTATTCTATCAGAGCCACACAGTAATTCCATGTACTACGTCTATCATTCAATGTATTATTGGAGAAACGAACTATTGATTGCATATAAGTTTTCCATTCTCGATAAGTGGTTTATGGCGCTTGAGTACTATACTAGCAATTACTTGTATTTGATATTATTGGCAGCAGTCTGCCAACAGTTCGTTGGAGGACTTGACAGGCATCAGTGTCATTATTGCACCGACAATATTCCAGTAGTTGGTAAGAGCATTATTACAGAGTACAGCCATTGAAAGGTGTGCTAAGCTACTTATTGCCTTACCTCAGACCTAATAAATTGCACAACTTTACAGTACAAATTTATCAATTAGTAAAAAGCTTAAATGTCAAAATGTCCTTACACACAAAATCTGAAAAGAGCTGAGAAATGTAGGAAATTAAAACTCTTGTTCCCAGACTTGAGTAATTTGCGTCAAATGCCGCACTCAATTAATTTCATTCTACACAAAAAAAAAAAGTGACATCATCTCTTCTCGGTACGAACGCCATCAGACCCTAATGAGACCAAGGCGAAGGAGCAAGGTGACAGATGAGAAAAAATAAATCGCAGAAGCTTTATTTAAGCTGCTTAAGCGCGCTGACAAGCACTTGTATATAGCCGAAGACAAAAATTAATTTTCCTAAAAAATACAACAAAAAAATACAATTTAAAAAACAGCAACAACCACAAGGAGTAAAACTAAAATGTTGCACAAATTCTTTTCTTCTTTGCAGATAAGCCGCAGCATCGCAAGCTGTCAAACTGACAATCACAATCACAACAACAAACGCTCAAATATTGTCATCATCAACAACAATAGCAGCAGCAAAAATAGTAGCGTTAACAGCCACACCACCATCACACAAAGCCAATGAAAAGCCATGACAGCTTCAGTTTCAGTTACAAATTCCGACGACGACTTAATTGGCCTAAACGACAATGCGATTGGCATTAGTATAGCTGGCAACTTGACGCCTCAGCTCCAAAGTAACATTCCCGCCATTGCAATAACACTGCACAGTGCGTTTTTCAGCAACGAAATCACCAGCAGCAATAGCAATGCACCGGCTCTAATAGCAACAGCAGCAACAACAGCAGCCGCAAACGCCTTCACCATGAACAACACTTTAAACTTAGGTTCACCCACATTTGTGTATTTTGCGGCAGCAGCAGCGGCCAGTGTTGCCACCTCGTCGTCCTCGTCGTCGTCGTTGTCGTTGTTGTCATCCCCCTCGTCAGCCGCTTTAACCGCCCACCATGATAATATTTCATACGCCTATGAAGCTGTCGATTCTGATCAGGATGCCATCAATCGTTCGCTGCTGTTGGCCACAACGACAGCCACCGGCACGGCCACAACTATCAGTGCCTCGGCCACGGCCATCGAAGTGGAATGGTCACATTTCTATGATCTAATGTTATCGTGGCAGGGCATCTGTCTGATTGCTGTGTTCTGTACGTTTATTGTGATTACGATTATTGGCAATACGCTGGTTATATTGGCCGTCATAACGACGCGTCGCCTAAAAACGGTGACAAATTGTTTCGTGATGAGTTTGGCCGTTGCCGATTTGTTGGTGGGCATTTTTGTGATGCCGCCAGCGGTGGCCGTGCATTTGATAGGTGAGTGATGGGTCCAACGACGTATATAAAATGTAGAATAATTGTATCAAATATGTATAAAGTAAATTGTTCGTTCAGACTTCAACAAGGGTTGTTGGTCCGCAATTATATCAGTGGACGAGGGAGCCATTAGTATATAATTTATGTACAGAGTCATAATTTTTGTCATAATTGTGTTGTAGAGCCAGCCTAAGTATATATTTAGTTGCTTTTACATAGGTTTCCTCTATTTCCTATTGACATTTTCCAGCCAAACAATAGTTATTACTTCCCACTGTATAGTGTAAATGATGATGTTTATGATAGGTCCGTGTCAGAAAATAAAAATAAACTCTTGTTAAAGAGAGAGGCGAATTGAGACTTTTTTGCAACAACAACAATAACTGAAAGCACATCACCATCAATAGTAACGGTCAACTGCTGAGGTTACTTTTGTATATTATATTCGGGTGTTAACATATAAGTAGGAGTATGTATGTACGTGACTGTTTATTTTCCCGAACAGAGTAAATTTCCTCTAAAGAGCACAGGACCATTTTCTCAAATGTTGACTGTTTATTTCGTTCTATGAGTTCTATGAATCTATGTGTGCTTGTTAAATTACTTTACTTGGGTTAATTCAATTCAATTCAATTTAATTCAATTCTTGGTATTCTTGGTGTCTTTGGTTGAGGTTATGACAGTAATAAGAGCGGTGACTTAAACGTGACTAAAATACATTCTTGATTTCCAATGCCAGTGAATGTATACAAGGAAATAAAGCAGTTTTATGATAGCTCATATACAATTATTGTTTCATATTACATTGAAGATGATTGTGGTAAATTCAAATATGTTTGTGGAAAATCAATTTTAAATTAAGTTGGAAAAATATTAAAATTTACTATGAGCCGGATTCTAATCGATTTAAGCTTCGGTTTCATGGAAATTTCCATTTAATTTCACTTTACTTTTCTATGTAATTCCTTAAAAATGCAATCTGCTCAAAAGCTGTTATTTCATATGTTGTTGTAACCACGCCACGCCACTCCACACACATACACATGATTGTTTTTCCTTATTTCTTTCATTTCTTTTATTTCTTTTACTTCTCTTCATCGATTTATGATTCCTAACCTAACATTTGACTCAATCGCACAAATCCTTCCTAAACGGATTACAAGGATTCCATTGTATTTCATTATTATTTCCAATTGTGTTGCATACTTTTTTTTTTATCTGTTATTTCATTTGTGTTGCTTTATTTTTAGCAAGTAATTTTCCTTTATTTGGATTCCTTTCTGGTCGAATAACAGACGAATAATTTATTGTATTTCACATTTTTTGTATATATATATTTATATTATGTATGGTATTAGCAGTATTGATATTTACTTATCAACTTTAATTTCCGACGCAATAACCAAAATAAATAAATACAAAAAATGAGTAAAAAAATTTGCCAAAATATTACATGACTTTTGGGCAGGATGAATAACGCAACAGGATCATCACAACGGGGCACATTTAATCTAAGAATTCTGCGGATAACGAATACCATGAAAATTAATAATATTAATGGTGACACAGGCGCCCAGTCAATGGAAACAAAAGAAAGTCAATATTTCTTCAACCACGTAATAGACGAAAGTTATGACTGTTGACTTTTTTGTTAGGGGGAAATACTTACACTTCACTATGCAATCAATGAAATACACAGGCCCTTTATTGATTTTATATACCTGAAATCATGTTATGAATTCTATGTTATTGTAGGGGCATTCATCACTTCTTCAATGAAAGACTTAACTAATGAAAGAAGTTTCAATGCAAACACTGGGGGCAATGAGAGCTGTATGTGGTTCTATGGCTCTTAGGGCATGTTATGTCATTTAAAAATAAAATGAATGCTCCTCCTTAAAGGGTCAATTGGCGAGAACATATATTTTGTATTGCATTCTTTTGTTATTCTGGATCTGAAAGAAATTCTATTTTTTTTGCCTACATACAAAATTTTTGCTTAATTTTCCTGTATACACATACACTTATAAGGTTCAAGACAATTAAATGTCACAAAACCTTTAATTAAATGTACTTACTTCATTAAATCCATTTGAGACATGCCTACACTTGAGGCAGCAATGATCAGTGTGTGTGAAAGCTTAAATATCCTGTGGTAAGCTCAATTCGTTTTTCATGGCAAAACCACACATAAGTACATCCAAATTAATTTAAAATTATTTCTATATTCTTTTTAATGTTATTTTATATATCTGCATGTGTGTGTGTGAGTGTTTTCTTATCTTCCATGTCACATCAACTTCTAAGAAATTTTAATTGAAGGTGAAATCCTGTAATGAGTTCCAAATGCAAATACAACAGACACTCAACACACATGCTGAACATTTAAATATCGTAAATAACAATAACAACCAGAGCTGAGAGAACAACAACAACAATACCAAGAGCAAGAGATGCCCGCATAATGACAACCATGCCAGTGTGCAAATTTGAACATCCTTATACCCAAATATGGTTAAAATTCATGCTGTTCCCTGTCATTGCTGTTGTGGCTGTTGCTCAAGTTGTCAACATTCTTGTTGAACTTATTGTTTCTGTGTGGTTTTATGGCATCACACACAGAAACATATACATATGTAAACTCACACCGCTAAGCAGATATTTTAACCCTATTTATTAGGTTAATGAAAATGACACACGTGTGCGACATTTTGTGGCGCTTAACGGAATGTTAAATTTAATAATAGCTTGTAAAGGATATAAAGGTAACACTTTTAAATATTAAATACGATTGTGTGTGTTCTGCATACCTAAGTGAAAAAGAAAAGGGTAAATACTTGCAAGTATAGTGTGAATAAATGAAAAACTAGAGAGTGGACTATCTTCGGCTATACCGAAGCTGAAATACAGTAGGAAGAAGTACCTCGAACATAAAAAAATGTGGTCTCAAGACCCTATTTTGAGCCAATTATAGGTGGTTTTGGAGCCCGGACCATGTCCAAAATCCATTTCTAAACATTTCCAATCAAATCCACCAAAAAAAAAAAAAATTGGTCTCAAGACCCCATTTTGACTCTTATATATGTGGATTCGGAACCTCGGACCATGTCAAAAATACGTTTCTAAACATTTTCAATCGAATACAACCATAAAAAAGACTTGAAAAGGACGAGAAAAACCCAAAGTTTCAAGTCGATATCTCCAAAACTGCGACCGCTATCGTGCGGACGGACAGACGGACAGACGGAAAGACAGACGGACATCGCTAAATTGAATCCGGCGGTGATGCTGATCAAGAATATATATACTTTTCCATACCGGACACGCCTCCTTATGGGCGTTACAAACGTTGTGACAAAGTTAGTATACCCTGCCACAGTGAGTGTGGGGGTATAAAAATACGTTAAATTGGAATGAAACTTTGACTCTTGAAGCGAAACTAAATTGAACGTTTATCCTTTTCTTTTTCAATTTAATAGGTTATTAATTAACGGAAAGAGGTTTTAAAACAAGATTTTCTTAAATTTTAAAACCATTTCTGAGGTCAGAAGTAAGAAGGAACGGAATGGGAATGGCACAAATTTGGGAATTGAACGAGAATGGAAATGAAAGCTAAAAAAACTGAAATAGATTTGGAACGGAGTGAAAATGGCACTGAAAATAAATGGAAATAGACTGAAACAATAAGGAAATTAAACAAATTTGTAAAGACACAGGAACAACGAAAAAAACTACAAAAAATTATAGAAAAATTACCAAAAATTCAATATGAAAAAAAATTGGATCTACTTGGAATCAATACTGTAATTGCCACTCACTTCCCGGGGCCATAAATGATGCCTCCTATAGTAAAAATACTCTACATAGTATACAAACATATCCATCGAAAGCTATTGATGCTGATATCCTTTCAATTTCCTTACAATTCATTCCATACCGACCCATACACATTTACAACCACACAAAAATGTCTACGGAAATGCAGCAGCACATGGACATCCGCTGTAACGTTATGTTATTAAAAAACAATTTGTTGCAAGAAAGAAAAAATAAAATTCAATATGAAAAGAAGCAACCGGACCGACTGACCAACGGACGCATACACACACACACACACACACCAGTGAGAATATTCATGAGCCGAAGTCCTCCAAGCTCAGAGCTCAGAAGTTGTCAGCACGTTTGCCGTTGAAATGAAAATCCACTTAATTTATGAATGAGTTAACATTTAACATGAGTTGGCAGGCAGGCCAAAGGAAGCAGGAAGCACCAAAAATCATGTGAAGGAAAAAAAGGGAAAATTGAAGAGGAGCCCAAGCCCAAGCCCACTCAAGCTCACACTCGATATACCTTCGCACCTTTGCACCATAACCATGCCATGACCACAACCATTGTATTTCACATTCAGTCGTCGTTTACAGTTATTGTTTCCGATAATACTTGAAGCATCCTTCGTGGCACAAGCATTCAATGTGAATTTAATTCTTTTGGAATCATTCCTTCTTTCATTCTTTTTTTTTTGTACATTTCCATTCTGCTTCATTGATGCTTTTGTTCTTTCCCATGGGATTTTTGTGTGCAACGAATTTTCTTTCGATAGCTATGAAGTGAAGTATTTTTATTATTATTTTTTTTTTGTTTGTTTGGTAAATTCAACTGAGATTTAATGACAGAAAAATGAGAATTAAATTTTCGAAACCTAGATTGGCATTATTCTGTGCAGCAAAAAAAACCCTCATAGCTGAAATAAACGGAAGAAAATTTCTGACAATGGCAATTTATAATAAAAACAAAATTAAATTTATTATTTATATTATGACATTGTTGGCTGACAAGCTGGTAATGACAATTTGCTGCTGCTGTTGGCAATGTTGGCAGTGTTCCTTTGTTCTGTTTTTGTTTTTGTTTTGTTGTGACAATTCTCACATGCCACTGCATTTCAAGTGAATCTCGTTTTAATATTTTGCTTTTATAGTTTTATATTGCGCTCGGGAAAAAAATCTTCTAGCGGAAGTGGCTGTGAATATTTAAGTAATATGCCGGCAGATAGTTTTTGAGTTGAATTCATTCCTTTGCTATGACTTTAACCTTGTGTTGGTTGTCACGAAATCAAAATTGATTTGACAATTGCCTTTGGAATAAACGTGAGGTTGCTAACGATTTGGTGAAAAGATAAAATATCTTGCGTTGGTAGTAATGCCCACACATGTTAAGTCAACATTATATATACGCAAATGAAATTCCTCTGCTAGTAGTATGTATTGTTGTATAAATTTTGCATCTAAATACATTAGATTGTGCTTGAGCTTTTTCGAATGTATTACGATAAATTTCCGATAACCACTGATTTCACTGTTCCCTTCTTAGATTCTTGGCCAGTCCATTTACTTTGTATTATATTCTTCTCCATTCTTATACCTTTGCTTTACTCAGTTTGTACTAGTCAGCTTCATTTTCGTTTTCTTGCGGTCTCAATATTTTCTTCATTTTCAATAGTATCGAATCGCTGTCAAATTTTTAAACCGCTTTCCCAGGTTCTATGTGCCAAAATACGCAAGTGATTTATGCGCAAAAGAACTGTCAAATTTCATATGTTTTGACTTCTCATCTGCACAACTGAATCGTTTCCGAGGGGTTTCTCCACTTTAAGTGAATCGTTCTAATAACACTAAGCTAGTTGAGAAATAGAACAGACTGCCCTCCGGGTAAAGCTAAGTCGAGTACGTTGATTCTAATGGCTAATGGCATTGGCAGTTTTTATCGGTCTTTTAAATGGCTATAGAAATCTTTAATATTAAAAATATAGAAAAGAAATTAAAATGCCGCTATGTTTTTTGCCAAAAAAAAAAAAATGTCGAATGTTCGAATTTTTTTTTTAAACTTTTTTCGAACATTTATGAATTTTAGAAAAAGGGTTTTAAAGTTTATTTGTGTATTTTTAACAAATTTTGTATACAAAAAACTTTTGAAATTTTCGAAATTCATTTTCGAAAATGTTCGAAAAAAATTCGAAGATTGAAAATTTATTTATTTATACAAATATTTTTTCTAGTTTTTAGTATTTTTTCATTTTCGAAAATGTTCGAAAAAAATTCGATGATTGAAAATTTATTTATTTATACAAATATTTTTTCTAGTTTTTACATACGAAAGTACAATGATTTATGAAATTTGCTCAGGCTTTGTCTGTTGATAATAACTATTTCTAAAGGCGTATAGTTGGTTACGTTCAACGTTCGAGGCTAGAGGTTGTGTCTGCTGATGATTGATTTGAACTATTCTTGGACCCAGTTTTTTAAATGAATTAAACATTTTTTTCCCTTATTATCAATTTATGTAATTTGTGTATGAGAAAACGTTTACAAGAAAATTTCTCCGCAAAATACTTATTCTTAGATTACTTTCACATTTCATTCACACATATATGAAAATTTGATAAACAAAACTTTAGTCTCAAGCTTCAAAATGCCACCACCAAACGGTGGCCAAGGCTGCAGAAACTTTAAAATTCCATTATGTCATAAGAATTTCTCACTACGTTACATGCGACACACTCCATATAAAAAGTAATTAAGTTAGAAAATTGAAGGGCGCCCCTGGAGTATGCTGGTAGGCAGGCAACTAAATTTGGGCTAATTGAAAAGTGATACCGGAGAAAAGCTCAACTCAACTCAAGTGAACTTTTGCTAATAGTAGCTGACTTCATTCATTGAAAAAGACTTTGGGCGAAAAGATAGTGCAGAGCAGTGAGAGCTACTCAGAGAATGTACAACAGGTACTAGGCTGCAGGCAGCATTCAGTCACTAACTAACTAAAGAAACAAGAAAGTGTTGTGCTGAAATAACAAAAAACTCTTTTTTCACAACACTTTCATATTTCACACATAAAAAACATAAAGTTTGAAAAATTCCACACCCACACCCACCGTTGTTTTACACAATTTACTTATTTAAATTGCGTGAAACAACGGTGGGTGTACATAACAACAGGAAAGAAAACCACTCAAAGAATGCTCAAAGGAATTATGTCATAACAGGAGATTTGTTTGCTTTTTTTTGTTTTTCTCTGACAGGTTCTTAAGGTTAGGTCAGCCCAAGCGACTAGCAATGTGCTGCCTCAGAGAACTTGTAGTTGTCATATTTTGTTACCTCGCATTAAGTCCTTTTCTTGCTTTTTTTTTTTATTATTTTTGTTGTTGTTTTATTTTTATTTTTCCTTTTTTTATGATTGTCAGTTTCATTATTATCATCATCATTGTCGTGGCTGTGTCTGGCAGTGGATGATGTTCTGAGTGTAGTGCAAAAAAAATATAAATAAAACCTTTTTTTTTTCGTGTGCTTATGTTCAAGGATCTCTTCGCTATCAAAAAGTAAATATTTATGCAACATAATTCAGTTAAAATCTTGTAGGCGGGCAACTGGCCAAAAATCGCAATTGGGCTGGAGTCATGTTTTTCAAAAGAAATCCGACCAGCACAGATTTTGTCTGCACTTTTTTTTTTAATTTTTTTTATTTACTTTCTCGTTAACGAAAAAAAAATGCCTTGACCTTTTTATTGCAAAATACACAAAAAGAAAATAGTTCGTTTAGGTCTCATAAATGTTACCTGTTGTCACAATGTATGTAGGGTGAGGTGGCAGGTAAATAGTAGTACATAGTAGTACGATAACTGTCATAAGAAGGGAACCGGGTTTCTATTGACCTGAAGAATTTGTTGCATACTTTTAGTATAGGTTTTTACAATAATAATACAGTGAGAGGAGTAGAAAAATCTACTACCCTAGAGGAGTAGAAATTTAAAAATCAACGCGAGAGTAGTAGATAAGGTAAGAGTGAGGACGTTGATATGACGCTGACTGGAAGAAAAGGGAAATGGAATAATTGTATAAGTGGAACAGAATGAAATGGAAAGAAAGAAAATGGACCAGAATAAAATGGAAATTTTAATAAGATCTTGCAATTTTAGAAAACAAATTCAAAGACTATCCAGTTTCTAATTATTTTTTTTTAATTTTTATACCCCCACACTCACTGTGGCAGGGTAAACTAACTTTGTCACAACGTTTGTAACGCCCATAAGGAGGCGTGTCCGGTATGAAAAAGTATATATTCTTGATCAGCATCACCTCCTGAGTCGATTTAGCGATGTCCGTCTGTCCGTCCGTCTCTCCGTCCGCACGATAGCGGTCGCAGTTTTGGAGATATCGACTTGAAACTTTGGGTACATGTTTTTCTCATGAATACTGAGATCAAGTTCGAGAACCAGCCAAATCGGATGAAAACTGGGCGTGGCTCCCGTACACCGAAAAAAAAGGTCAACATTTTTCAAGTCTTTTTTATTGCTGCATTCGATTGGAAATGTTTAGAAACGTATTTTTGACATGGTCCGAGTTTCCGAAGCCACATGTATAAGGGTCTAAATGGGGTCTTGAGAACATTATTTTTTTTTGTGGATTTGATTGGAAATTTTTAGAAATGGATTTTGGACGTGGTCCGGGCTCCAAAACCACATATAATTGGCTCAAAATAGGGTCTTGAGACCACATTTTTTTATGTTCGAGGTACTTCTTCCTACTGTATTTCAGCTTCGGTATAGACGAAGATAGTCCACTCTCTAGTTTTTAAATTTTTTTAATTTACTTAAAACAAAAATTAATTTAAAATTAATTATGAACTTAATTTTACTAACTTTTTTATACTAACTTAATTTTACTTACTTAATTTCTCTTAAAAAAACCTGTATGTAACTTTAATTAAAAATTTGTATAAATTTGCCTGCATTAAAAATGTATCCCGGCTGAAAAATGGTGCAAACACAAAGGAAAATGTGCAAAATTTGCTTAAATTTTTCATTCGTTTAGGCTTTTGGCTGCCCACTTTAATATCCCTTTTGTTTGGGGCCCCTTTGTACTTACATACTTTTCATCAATCTGATATTCGTTTTAACTTTAAACTTTAAACATGATTTTAGGAAATTTTCGTATTCTGTTTTATTCATTCAATTTGGTTTTGTATTTGCTACTTAAATTTTTTTCAGCATCTACTTTCGCACCATAAAAACTTTTGGCATTTCCCCTTGTTCTTTTTTTTTCGGTGTGTG
Source organism: Heteromyza rotundicornis (assembly GCA_951394025.1). Classification (NCBI taxonomy): domain Eukaryota; kingdom Metazoa; phylum Arthropoda; class Insecta; order Diptera; family Heleomyzidae; genus Heteromyza; species Heteromyza rotundicornis. The sequence continues at coordinate 6,930,834 of OX596012.1, forward strand.
CATAACATGAATTACTTTTTGCCGCCGAACCTTTATGGTCGAATATTTTCTTGTTTACTTGTGGCGTGCTTAAGATTCTCTTAGATTCTTTGCCTGAAGTTTGTCGTAACTTGGTAAGTTATTTTACTTTTTTTTTCGATTGCATTGTAAAATTTCATAATAGAAATCTTTGTTGTGCGGCTGAGCTGTTGTTGTGAGCAAAAAGTGAACATGCTTATTATTATTGCGCTCTTCGGGTGAGAGAGTGGACCGCCAAATGCTTTCTTAGGGCTTTATGAAATTTTACACGAAAAGGTACTTGAAGGAGCAGATTTTTTCCCTGTTTGCTTTTCTATTCGGTTTTCTTTTGTGGTGAAAACAACATGAAATGTTGGAACATTTTTTCCATGAATTGTAGTCAATAAATTAAATGTATGCAAGCATGAGAAATACGAAAATGTACTCTAGAGAGGAATTATAAAGTGAAATGGTTTGCATTATAAAGGAAACTAGAGGCTAGTTTCTTGGTACAAGCATTTGAGGTGCTTAGATCCATACTGAACTAGTAGAATAAATATGGAAAATCACTAAGTGCTTAGCATAAACTATATGCTAGTGAATTTTCATTCGGCAAAGCAATGTTCTCTAGAAAAAAACTGAAAAAACTCAAAAAATACATTTTTTTTACTGGATGACGGAAAAGACGACGGTGCGTATGAGTAACTCTATTCCACACTAGAACAATCTGCAGCCAGCTTTGCCTTTCAGTTCGGAAAACATTCGTTTGCAATGCAAAACCATTGCCCGCATAGGCTGAAGCTATTGTTGGTCCCCTCATTGTTCTGGTGTGTAATAAAGTTACTCATACGCACCGTCGTCTTTTATTAAATAAAAACATTTGTTTGTATGTGTTATTAGATGAGGAATGGTCAAAGAGCTGACTGTGTAAATTTTCGATCCGCCCACTGTCACGCCCTTATTTTTTAAGCTCTATAACTCTGGTGCCATTTCCCTAAAGCAAATAATTAAAGACCCTTACAGCTTTATGTCGTTCTACCAAAGTCTACTTTCCAAAGTCTACACTTCCATTAGACTTAAGCCCATTAATCGTATACACACACACACCTATAAGTACAAGTACATTCAGGATCACATCTATTTACGCACATCTATGAAATCTTAAAAGATTTTGAAATTAATTTGCCGCTCAAAACATGCACAACCCACAACCAAACACTCTCGACTTCATGACGACAATGGCATTGTCTTGTTTGTGTGTTGTTGTTGTTGTTGTTGTTGTTGTTGTTGTTGTTGTTGTTGTTGTTGATTAATAGAAGACATTCAACGGCAGTCTGTTTATGTGTTACCCAGTGTAGATTTACGCTTATCTCAACTCATTAAATTCAGATTAAATATGCGCGAAAAGTGAAAACAAAAACATGTGCACACATACACAGTAATACACCTGTATGTGTGCTGTCGTGAGCGTTTCTTAATTTGTCAAAACTCTAATACGCATAAGAAATAATTAAACTTGAGCGTATTAAGGCGTCTTTACACACGCTTTTACAACAACAAAAAAAAAACACTGGTTAACACCAACTCATTGAAGTTGGGTAAATTCAAATTGACACAAAACTTTACTCATTAAAAATTCAACGAATTCAGGCAAATTGTAAAGGTTGCTTTGGAATCTTAATGATTTCTTTTAAGTTTCTAATGGAAAGCATAGCATACTTGTAGGGATTGATTGAAGATTTCCAGTGAATTGCATTGTATACGTTTTAATTGCAGAATTGAATGGCTTTGATTTTGGTGGTAACGAAATGTAATTGGAAAACTAGAGTCACTAAAATATACCATTCATGACACTCAGCACTTCAATGGCTTACTGCATCAATGGTAGACAAACGAAAATTTCAAGATCCTTTGATTTTAATTAATCAAAGAATGCGTTTGACTGCACCATACTATTTCTCTTCTTTCCCTTTGTATGTGATAAATAACAGCTTAAATTTGTCGCAATAGCGATTTGGCCAATTCAAGTTCTCCAACAGTTTCTGTTCGCTTCTCACCCACGTCATTTGCATGTTCTTTCATCGTTTCGGCTTACTCCCTCCCACACACAAGCCTGTCACTTGAGATTGCTTCAGTTGTCATTTGAATGACCCTTTTCACAACGATCGCATTTCATAGACATTCCATTTGCTTTGCTTTTTTTGTGTTGTATACCTTTTGATTTTCTTACCTACCTTTTTGAGTAGGCGTATGTGGTAGATGCCTCATGTATCTGGTTTTTTCTTCTTATTTTTCTTTGCATTTCACAATAATTGACATGCTGTGAACTTGTGTCATTGGGTGTAGTCGTGCTTGAAGTGGAAATTGAAAGAATAAATGAGTGAATTGAAAAAAAATAAATATAAAAAAAATGTAAAAAAAAAAGAATTAACAAGAATGTCCTTCGGTTTCTTCTTCAGCGCAAATCGTCCGTTTAATTTGAGGTTAACGGAAAATAAAAAAATAAAAAAAAAATTGTTAAACGAATCAGTATCAAACGATTTGACATTATGCTTGAAAAGCTTTTATCAAATTACTTTGTAGGGGGATTTGAAAAGTTTTTACCATTTTCTTTTAGTATTTCTATTTGATGAAGATTGGAGCTTAAAAGTTCTGTCAGGTGCTTAATTGAAGCCGATTTTTGATTTTAAGTTTGTTTCGGCATTTGACAGGCTTTTTTTGGTAGGAGGATGGGTGGCTGTTAGATAGTTAGATGCATGGTTCATGTGGGAAAAATAATCATTAGAGTTTTGTGTATACTTTTCTAAGCTTAGAACCTTCAAAGAAAGTAGTAAGAGCAATATGCGAACCTGACCCTGCATATGCGATACCTTCTTAGACTATTTCCCAGTGATTTTCACAATAATTTTTCGATATTTTTTCGATAATTTATCGATATTTTTCGGATAATTTATCGATAACTTTTCGATACTTTTTCGATATTCGATAATTTTTATTTTTATAATTTTTTTTATTTTTTGATAATTATACTATTATTTATTGATAATTTACACATTCACTTCATTCCCGATCCATTTCAAAATGTTGTTTCCAAATCTATTTCGTTGCAGTTTCAATTCCATTCCGTTCCCGACATTATTTTCAATCAAATAAAAGAAACAGCATCCAAATATGTTCGGTATTTATCAAAATATAGATAAATAATATTGTATGCTGGATAGGTGTGGTTCTTATCTGACTGTGCCCACTGTTCCATTCAGAGTCGTTCGCTTAATAGTCGATAACTCAGGAGTCACTAGCACCATAACTGTGACACTAGTTTGCACGGTATAAAAAAAATCTTTTTTGGAACTTTATTTCGACTTAAGTTTTGGTTAGGTTAGAGTGGCCGCTGTAAGCCTCACATGGACCTAGTTTGGGTTCATAGCAATACCATAATCTCCCTTTTTTAATTGAGAAATTTGAATACTCAATCTCCTTTTACCGAAATTTGAGTAGAACCAACAGTTCCCATCTAACTAAATTTGTTCTTAAAATTTAAACTGTCTGCCAAATTTAATTTAAATTGTCGAAGTTTAGAATGAATTTCAACGAAAAACTAGTTAAATATTTCGGGGTAGAAGAACGCACATGGAAAGTCAGTACACCTACGTAACTATTACTCTTCCAACTAAACAATAATACAATACGTCATTAGAATATATCAGTTATGGCACGGCATCTTCCATCCATCGCGTCCATTCCACCCACACACTTTCGAATTCTCTTCATTATTACTTCTTTTTCACTGAAGAAAAAGAAAAAACTAACAGACTCAGTTTCTTAAGAAAACTACGCCCACACAGTGAATATTTTATTATTTTCATTTGAATTCATTATGACTCTTCGCCGCATAATGCGTTTCAAAACCACCACAAATGTCAACCAAACAACTAACTTCTGACCGGCTGGGCGAGTCATTGAATTTAATTATAAAAGTCAGTAGAAAGCGTAAGCAAAAAAAGTTGAAACCCAAAATACAACCGCAAAACACAGACCGACCATACAGCCTGACATAAAATTAGCGCAACCAGTCAACCAAAAAATGGCAGGAAGTAAAGTGTCCTTTTAACGAACTATTTTAAGTCCTTTGAATGCCTGGTTTGGTCACAATTTTGTGCGGCGGTCTTTTGTCGGTTGGAGCATGTCATTGACTTCAGTTGCTACTTCTTCATAATCTAAAAATGTTCTCACTTGTCTCTGTGGGTGACTTAATTTAAACATTTTTTTTTTGTATGAATTGTTAGAGAAACATTTTTGCGTGCTGTAATAAAATTCTAATTATACTTTTCAAAAGGGTAAAGCGTTAAAAAAAGGAAAGTTTTTTTTTACTAAAACAAATTAGAGGAAAGACTTTACAAGAAAGAGGAAACGAAAAAAAGTGTTATCTCTTGTCGCTTGTAATATTCAACTTGTTTGCACCTTCTTATCCTTTAAATCAGCTAAAGCGGTTTTCCCACGTCTCGTGTATTTTCTTTCTATTCTTATAAAAGTTATTTTTTCTTTTATTTTCCAGGCTCCTGGCAGTTGGGCTGGGTGCTGTGCGACATTTGGATTTCATTGGACGTGCTGCTGTGCACGGCATCGATATTGAGTTTGTGTGCCATAAGCGTGGATAGGTGAGTGGTATTGGAGGACAAATGAAAAGAAAATCTTTGAAAAAGAAAAAGAACAAGAAAATAAATTCTCTTGTGAATACAAAAAAAGGGGGATTTTCAAGGAAAAATTTAAATTCTTTGTAAATTTAAAATTTTATGAGGAAATTACAGAAATTACATTAAAATAATATTTGTGTGTGTTAATTTAATTTTCTTTGTTAATTGCAGATACCTAGCTGTCACTCAACCCCTGACCTATTCACGCAAACGTCGCTCTAAGCGCTTGGCTCTCATTATGATACTCATCGTTTGGGTACTGGCACTGGCCATTACATGCCCGCCCATGTTAGGTTGGTAAGTATCCTTAAATTGTACGAATATCTTTGTTTGCATGTGCATGTGTTTGAAATTTTATGTAAATATTCTACACAAATTCTACTCGACACTATACTACACTCCTCTCCTGTCGAGTGTGTAATTAATTCTGTACACCTCATGTTATTCACCTTCTGCTATCAGTCTCTAATCTAATAGTGATTGTGTGATTCTCCTTTGATTGAGTTACTCACATTTGGTAATTGAATATGTGTAATCACTGAATTTACCTAAAAGTTTAGTTCATTTAAAGCAACTAAGACAATGATTTACTTAATGTAATTCTTTACTTAACTTATTAAAGTTGAAATTTAGTGCCAAGAAATGTATTCCATGAAGTTTGATGTTTTTCGATTCATTATTGATATTATCGTCTCAGACCTATTTATGATTCCTGGAAATTCTCCTTTTGCTATTTTATTGCTGTTTGCATAATTTCTTCATTGACTTGTGTGTAGGCATTTTATTTCATTTAATTAAAGGTCAATTCATGGTAGACGCAATTACATATTTCCTACAATTACACTGAGCGAAAAAAATAGTAAATTTAAATGAAAAATGTGTTCAAGAGTTCCACGGTATGCAAAGTGATAAATTGCAGAATGCGCACTATTTTACGAGAAAACTTTGTGCATATGTTTGCTTTCATTTTATATTTGGAATTTAAAACGAAATTAAATTATTATTAAATCAAATTAAATTTTATGTAAGATTATGTAAGGTTATGTAAGGTTATGTTAGGTTATGTTAGGTTATGTTAGGTTATGTAAGGTTATGTTAGGTTATGTTAGGTTATGTTAGGTTATGTTAGGTTATGTTAGGTTAAGTTAGGTTATGTTAGGTTATGTTAGGTTATGTTAGGTTATGTTAGGTTATGTTAGGTTATGTTAGGTTATGTTCGGTTATGTTAGGTTATGTTAGGTTATGTTAGGTTATGTTAGAGTAGCCTCATATGGACCAATTAGTTATATACACCGGGAGAAAAAAATAACAGTTTCGCTGTTAAAAACCATCCGAGAGTCGAAAAACTGTTAAGTTGACAGCGAAAACTGTTAAAATAAAAGCGAAAACTGATTATTGTAACAACTTTCGCTGTCAATTTAACAGTTTTTCGACTGTTGGATGGTTTTTAGCAGTTTTCTTAACAGTTTTTTCTCTCGGTGTACGGTTGCCCCGACACTCTGTTCACTTGCAGTCGTTCTTCCTTTGTGATCTTTATCCTATCCGATTGTTTTGGCCTGCATTGGACACCTCCGAATCGAATTAAAGAAGGACTGTCCTCGTTTGTTGAGTCTGCAGTTGGCCAGCGCAGAGCAAATGTTCAAGTGTTTTCTCCTCATCCGGTTCGTTACAGTTCCGACACCACTTGTTGCACACTAGACCTATCCTAATGGCTCAAATGTCCACTAATGTCAGTATGTCTTTCCCTCGGTTCAGGTGTAAATTAGATTTGGATTGATGTTTGCTGTAGTTTGACCCGAACATTTTGTAGTGGTTGTGACTAGTATTGGACCATCTATTTTGTGATAATAAAAGAGTTTTGTTATCTGGTTACATATAGTAGTATAGTATAAGTACAAGGACCACAACAAAGGTGCAATGTCTAATTGAACTCAAATCTTCGCCAACTCATCTGCCGTTTCAAATCGTTGTTACAAGATAAGGGTATGCGCCAAAACCTTGCCTTGTAACAACGATTAACTGTTATATTATTTTTTAGTTACAGACTAATAGAGGCTGGAATGTAATGCATGCAAACCCAGGGTATAAAAAAAATACTAATTCATACAATTTCAACACTTTCACAGTTAAATACTATTTTCTTTCCATAAAATCAAATTATAAAATCTAATTAACAGAAAATTATTTATTCCCAAACAAAGTTTTACCCATTTTCAAAATTACTTTCTACATTTTTCATTACAAAACTTGTGACCGACCACCAGTTACCTAAGTTAATGTAATTTTAGCCTAGTCACCTAAAACATTTGACCTCAAACACTCCCCCCTTAAATAAAGTTTTAAAGGTCGAAACGCCCGTTCGGTGTAGACTTCAGATTCGCACACACACACACACACTTCGAAAATAGTACCTGAGTGTGTCGTTCTCTACTTTCCTTAAGGTGACATTAATTTAGATAAAATTCCACCTGAACCCAAATCAAATCACATTTGAAACGCACTTAAAATATGCTAAAAAAAATACAAATTTTTGCATATGACAAGGTAGGAAAATACACACACTCACAGGTTAAAACACTCTTATGCGAATACAATGGAATGAAGTGAGGTTAAACTGACAACTACTACTGGATACTTGAGAGTTTAACAAATGAGTTTGTCGATTACTGTGTAAAATAGTAACTTCTGATGTCTCTGATCAAACAAAAACTTAGAACCAAATGTTATGTTGAGCGGAAGAGGGTGAGTCGCCACATTATGTTGAAAAGGTTTTTATTTAGAATGGAACTTGGTTAAAATTACTTTAATACGTTGGGTACGCATTTGTTACATCACCACTAAAAAAAAAAGGAGAAAACTTCCAGCATCCGCACACGACCATGATAATTTATTGATATTTCGTAGCTATTCAGTTTTCGTTTTTGTGGCTTCTAATGTGCTTTTCGCATGCAAGGCATGGAGCCAAAAATATAAAGTAAATTGAAAGACTTTGAAATCAAAACTAAATCATGGGTATTACATTCAAATAGTAACTATCTATGTGCACAGTTACTCCCTCATGAAAGACAGAACACAAAAGTCACGTGCCAGTCACCAAGCACAACTAAAGGATAATGTCTTTTACATTTTCCACTTACTCATCATTCATTCGATACAAACGAACAAACAAAAAAGTAAGCAAATATAGATTTTCCTCATCAATTTGTAGCTCCATTCAAATGCAATTTCCTAAACTTTGTATGCTGCCTGCCTTTCCTGCCACCCTGTCATCAACTAAACGAATAAAGCAGAAGCCTTACACTAAATAGTTCCTTTGTGTATGATTGAATGCTGGTAGTAGTGTAGGGTTGGTGTATAAATATTCCGCACGAGTGCATTTCTTTTATTTATGTCAAAAATTGTAACTTTCCTACATTTTCCCTTCATTTTCCTCCCCCACCAGGTACGAGCCAGGACGTCGTGATTTAAGCGAATGCCGTTACAACCAAAACGAGGGTTATGTGATCTTCTCGGCCATGGGTTCGTTCTTCATACCAATGGCCGTAATGATTTACGTGTATGCGAGAATTTCGTGCGTTATTGCATCGCGCCATGACAACATGACCGACATCAGTGTGCACAATAAGGTAAGCTTATGCTGGGAATTTTCAAAAATTTTCAAAAATTACATAAGGATGCTTACGCCTGTATGAGTGTCTTATGCACAGACAGACACACACACACACACACACACACAATTCCAGTCTGCACAGTAATCCTTCTAATATGTGTGTGTGCGTGCGTGCGTGCCTTGTAGAATTTCGTATTCATGTTGTTTTTACTGTTGAGATTTTCCTTCATACATTTGCCACGTTCGGGCTTATATCTATGCCGCCATTCGCTGACTCAACCACGGCACAGTAAACAAATCGTGCTTTGAAGTGAGTTTCCACTCTTGCATCCAGCACAGATGTGTGTGTGTATATTTCACATTTTGTCTAGTTAGTTTCCTCCACTTTTAACGATATTCCCACAGTGATTACGTTGATTTGTTTAAAAATATGGCAGTATCGCAATGAGGACTCTGTCAGTGACTACTGGCGGTGGCTTTTCTGCATATTATCTCTCGTTAGTCTTCGTGTGCAATTAAAATTTCGAAACAAGACTCTTTGCTCAAGTAATGATGAAGAGGGAGTAATGATGAAGAGGGGCGCATGGAGAATGGAATTCTTATGCAATTTTACGCCTTTTAGTTTGGCATTATTTAAATAAAATTGAATTTGTTTCTGAATATTTAAGATGTCAAGGATTCTAATGACTTTTTGGTCGCTTTTGTATTTACAACTTACTTAGAGGAGGACATTTTCGACTCTATGAATTCTTCAAAAATAATAGGACACACTCAGAGAAAAAAACCGATGAAATGTACTGATGCTCTATGAATTTCATCGGGCTTTTCCTCTGAGTGTGTCATATGAAGAGATTGCTGTTGGAAATTAATAGAATCTTATTTAGTAAATCGCTTGACAGAAAACCAATTCGCATGATCAACTTTCGAGAATACCAATTTTTAAGAAGGTAATTCATATTCAACGAGAGCTCAGAAATTTCAAAGAATTATGTGGTTTGGTTGATCACTGAGCTCAGAAAATACCGCTTGTGTTGGCTTCATGCATAGTTTACTTATTTTTAAACGGTTTCTTTTAAGTGATTGCTTGTTAACAGTACTGCCAACTTTAACTCCAAGTTTCTCAGAACTTAATGCACAATCATGCTATGTCCATATTTTCAAAACTGTAGAAAATGAGTAACCTTTCGTTACACAAAAGCTGATGGGATGCAGGTTCTTCTAAGGAAGCAAAAAATAGCAAAAACTCGATTTCCATGAACAGAGCATGATTGTGCTTTAATAGGGCTAATCCCTTCCCCCCTTTTTATTGAACTCATCTGAGATAACTTAAATGGAGATAAAACACAATCTTTTGTATGTTGTATGTTTGATTGGAAATGTTTAGAAACGATCAAGGTCCAAGGTTCCAAAACCTCCTCAGTATAAATGGGATCAAACGTATATACAATTCACTCCTCTTTGAGCCCACTGGGACTCCTTTGAACTCGTTTGAACCCAACTTAAACTACAACGTAGTAGGGCACATTATGAACTATTTAAAAATCACAAACCCTGATCGAGAATCTCTAGCCAAGCTTCACAGCCTACGTTGTCTTCATTTGTAGAGGCCCTAACACACATTTTGCAAATTTTACCGGAGAAGGAAAAAACGTTTCAAATTATGTAGGCATTCATAGGATATGGCATTTAGAGAACCGTGTATCACACCGTAGGTTTTCGCTGTGTGGCTCTAAAACTTCGGTCTAAAACTTTCAATCATAATCCATCAAAAAGTCGATTTCGAAAAAAAAACGTGTTGGGGCCTTTACAAATTAGGGCAGCGATATGTATTGCAGCTTCTTGGGTCTTCTTGTGAGTGCAGGAGGGTCTAGTGTAATTTCCACGCTTGTATTTTGAAGTGCCACGCCAATTTTTCTGAACTGCCACGTCCGCTTTTCGAAAATCCACAATCCGGCTCATGAGCCTGAAGCCATGGAAAAAATCTTTGAGACTGATTTGACAATTAACTAAATTGAGAAATAGAATAGAATTTCGTAAACATTTGAGACTGAGTTTGCTGAGTTCAAATCAGTTCTTATGAGCCTTCTCCGTTTTTTAAGCAGAATTTTCGCATATACTGCATTAGTACACAATTCAACGGACTCTTCTACATATTAAGTATTACCAAATTTGATAGTATTCACGACTTCATATTAAGAACCCTCTCATTTGATTTAAAGAACATTTCGTACCCCCTCTCTCTTTTATGTATTTATTTAAAAATAATTTTGTTGAGAATCTCTGCTTCAATTTGAAATAAGCCCCTGCTCGTAGACAAAAGATTCACTCAACATTGGACAATTCGTTGGAATTTCTGAATGATTTCGAATGGAAAGTACTTTAAAAATAAACTTGAACAAAAAAATTAAATTCTCTTCTCTAATGCTACAGAAAATAATCACCCACTCAACTTTTTCCCATTGCTGAAAACTGAAAAAAGTTGATTAAACTTCACTGAAGGTACACCTACACTTAAATGAAATAGTCTAATTATTTCCAACTAAGTACAGCCTACGTCCATTGTAAGAATATTTGGAATTCCTGTGAAAATAAGCTAACATGAAAAGTTGTTTTGCAAATAATTAAACTTCATGAGCTAACGCACGTTTTCATATTTTCAGCGGAAAGTATTGTATGACATTAACAAGTTAAATGGCAGAAGTCAGATTTGAATTTCATCAAAACACACACCAGGCCTCCAACCAAGTATACACTATCTGCTCCATTCATCCGTTCCCTTGACTAAATGCGAATTGTATGAACTCATTGGGGTATTATGCGAATCATTCAACTGTGATATTTATGTTAATCAGACTTACTCTCAGCCAACCTACATCTTCATTAGGCATTAATGTCTCGAAAGTTGTTCAATGCCATTACGTAGGCAATAGAGTGATTTCTGTGATTTGCATATAATATTAATGCAAATTGGATTTGATAACGACAGCTGGCAATGACGATGACGATGACAATGGCCAAGCGCAAATTTCAAATGAATAATCATAATCAAATTTTTCCCACCCCCCCCTTCTCACATAAATTACCAATTTTCACTTTTTCTTCCTTGCACAGAAATTCAAACGCTACACCTCGGCCGATGTGGACAACGAAATTGAGCATGATCTCTCCGAAATGGAGCTCAGTTCGGGCCAGAAGAAACAGGCCGCTGCGCGCACATTTTCCAATCAGACCATTGCCAAAGAGCTGCACGAAGTAATGTTGTCCGATGGCGAGAATGGCGGTGCAGGCGGTTCGCACTGTCATTCATTGCTGGCGCTGTCCACGGCCAATGCCAAAAATGGCTGCTACGAACTGACACGTCCCGCCTCACTGAAGCGTACGCCGACGGCTTCGTCGACGATGACGACGATGACAAGTGCTTGTGGCGGTGGTGGAGGCAGCGGCAGTGCTAGTGGCGGCATGGAACAGCACTGGTCATTTGGCGGTAATCTACAGCAACCACAGCAGCTCTCACGTCCGCACAGCATGCGTGTACATCATCATCAGCATCATCAACAGCAACAACAGCAACAGCAACAACAGCAGCTGCATTTGAATATTACTGCCGCCAGTGGTGGTGGTGGCGGTGGTGCTGGAGTTATTGGTTCTGCCGGCATTCTAGTCAACTCTGCGTCGCCCCACCTGCAGGATAGCACCGTAATACGTCAGACGCGCGTCCATCATCATCATCACCATCATCCGAAGTCCCTATCGAATCGCATCACATCGCTGAAGAAGGAGAACAAAACCACGCAAACGTTGAGCATTGTTGTGGGCGGCTTCATTGCCTGTTGGTTGCCTTTTTTCGTCTACTATCTGATAACGCCCTTCCTCGAAGAGCACCAGGTCAGTCGCACGCTGGCCAATGTGCTCACCTGGCTGGGCTGGTTCAATAGCGCCATAAATCCGTTCATTTATGCGTTCTACAGTGTGGACTTTCGTGCGGCCTTTTGGCGTTTGACGTGCAAGCGTTTCTTTAGCGGTTCAACGAAGCCGCAATTTCCCACAAATACCATGTCGATTAGGCGATAGCTGCGGTCGGGCGCCGCAGGTGGTGTTGCCGGTACGAACACTTGCACTGAAATTGGCAGTGTCGGTGGGTAAGGGATGGGCTTAATAAAAGTATAAACGAGTACACTAAAAAAGAATAAAAGAGATAAAAAAAAATACAACAAATTAATTATACGCAATTAGCTTAATTACACATAAAATAACGTTCGGTCTTAGGCTAAGTAGGAGTAGTAGTAGATATTTGGTAGTAGAAGTAGTAGCAGGGTTTTTTTTTAATTGGTTTGTTGTAGTAAATTAGGCTTATACAGAATAGACCAAGTGGTGCAAGTGGCTGAAAGAAAGTAATTTGTATGAAAAATTGCAAATTTTGTTCACTGAAAGTATACAAAATTGAATAAAAATGCTGCAACTATGCTTTGCAGTAGTATAGTTCGTTTGTATTAAAAGGATATTGGAATTAGTGTTGGTTAACAGTGCGTATACGTAACATTTTACTTGACAGTTTACTTGACTCTATGTTAAATTGTTATTGGAAGCAAAATAATAGGTACGGGAGTTTTATGTATATACAACGGTATTGTTATGTGAATTATTGCAATACACTGAACAAAATAATTCGATAAGTATACAATTTAGCTAAACAAAAATTTCTTATTGAGTTCTTAAAGGTATAATGGAAACAATAGGGTACAAAAAGATATTATAAAAATGTTATATGCATTTATGTCAAATTTTCTTATTGAGATACATTTTGATCATTTCGTGAATAACTTTAAAGACATGTACGATAGAAAAACACATAAGGGTTCGCTGAAAAGGTAATAAATAATAACCTTTTTAATAGTGTATTACTTCAATTTATATTTGTTCTTTTCACAGGCGCAATTGTGTTTTAAACTGTATTTTCTGAATTTTCTGTGTTTTAGATTCTAAAGCTTGAGTTAAATATTTTGTTCCTTTTACTATTACCGCATTGACACTAGTTTATTTTCAAATAAAATTATTGCTTGTTGAATTATTGTTATTTTGATACCATGGTTTGTTAAGCAGGATAGCAAAAATGTAGCTCAGTAAAAAGAATTCAGTTAAAATGAAGTGCGTGGCGATTTGGCCACACTTTTTTCATATGTTTGACTTCCTAGTCGTTTCAAAGCTTTTGTAACATCTCAACTGTTACTTCGTTTATACCATATGATTTGTATCAAGTTTTCCATTTCAATTTGGCTGGTCGAATTGTGGTATTTCGCATGAATTTCCCTAATCATAACCAATATAATTTTTTTTCTTAATACAATGAGAGTTTGATGAGGTTGGTTTAAGTATAATTTTAATATAGAACGCAGTGAGGTCAATAGCAATAACATATCCTACCATTTCTGTAATAAAATCAAAGAATAATTTATTGAAAATTATTCCCTTAAATTTAAAAAAAGAAACATTTAAAAAATCCCTAACAAATATATAAAATTATAAAAATCCTTATTTTGCCTAATGCATGGCTCTACCTCATTCCATCGTTTTGGCTCCACTGAACAATTTTTTTATAACTCACATCATTCTCATGTGACTACTTCAACGGAAGTGATACTTCCGCATCTATAGGCGTCCTTCCGTCACATCAAATTGAACAGGCTCTTTGGCAGCGGAAGTGATTTTACAACACTTTGCCAACACACAATTGAAATGGTGATTATGTCCATACTTCTACCAGTTTTTCATTAGGGTTCTAAGGACCTCTAAGTGTCGCTTACAAAATGTAGTAAATTGAGTCAAATGGCACTTAATTGGCCTAAATAGGTCAATGAATAAAGTGTAAAGAAATATTACACAACCGAATGGAAATATTATATTTGCAAGAATATTTTAAATCAAGTAGACCGTGAGGTCCTTGATGAATTTAAGCAGCATACATTTTTTTTCTAAATCGAAATATGATTTTCACTTGAATTCCCATCTCAGCTAGATTTTATAAGCAATTTTTTGTGGCAAATCATTGTCTTAAGTTTTCCTTTTGAAATATTGAAGTTTCCAACCAACCAAAATACGCTCCGTAACGAGAATGCAATAAATGTGCGTTTTGCAACAATGGCATCACATAATGCATAATGGCATGCCCAAAATAGATAACATTCAATATACAATGACAGAATGACAACGATGACAACGATGCACGACGAAGATGATAAAATGCATTCTTATTTCCACACACACACACACTTTCCCCACTTGCCCACGCAAAACAAACAAAAAACGAAATTTAAATGTTTGAATGAAAAATGTCAGCACTATTGTGCACAAAGAAGAATAACTGAAAGTTTCTCTGGAACGACTAAACTGCTCAGACATGTAGCTGCAAATTGCAATCACGTAGCGGCGTGTGACTGTCGTATATTTTGGACAAAAAGAAAAAACAACTATAACGAAATTATTTATATATTCGATTTGCAGCACATATGCCATGGCTACGTTCGTTTCGGTGTATCAAGTTGTAAGTTGCAAGAAGAATACTCAAAAACAAAAACAAACAAAAAAAAAACACTTTAAATGCCAATAGTTTCTCGTAAGCATTTCAGATTTTGTTGGGTTATTAAGAGCCAACATAGCAAATTGCATCTAAGAACGATTTTGTTGTATAATTGGTTTCCAATTTCGATGGTAAGAGATAAGAATTTTCAATTTCAAATGCATTCATAAGCAGTTTACTCTGACGTATGAGTAACATTTAATTCATATCTTTGTTGGGAATTTCGTATTAGAACTTTCAAATTTAATTGAGTTGATGTCAAGGTAAAATTAATGGAATGTAGTAAGGATAATAGAGGGAATATGACACTAAATTTTATTTAAATACAAATTAAAAATTAAAAAATTATAAAAAAACTCTTATTTATCTGCTGGGACATTTATTGATGAACGCCTGAAGTTTTGAGTAACATTTTGTGTAACACTTCCTCACTTGATGCATGATGATACAGGATGTTGTCTCCAAATTTTCGTAGCTCAACAGCCGACGGTCTACTTTGATTCCCCTCCATTTGCCCAAATGAGGTAATCTGCCAAACCGCTTAATCAAATTGATGCGCTGTTGTGGTGTTTCCATATTACTTTAGTCTTCTCACACTGCTTGGAAACACTAGTGCTCTTAGAAGACCTTTACAGAAGAATGCAATAGTTACTTCAGTGCTTTTAGAGAAGCTTTTTGATACTTTTATCTGCTGTTGAACTTGATGAACACTTGATGGACACTTTGGGCAACAGTTTCATCAGCGAAGCAAGTCACATACATGTTAAACACTTTAGTTTGTTTGGCTGGTTTACAGAATAGAAATGTTAGAAAATTATTACGAAATTGACATTGAAAAACACTGGGTTTCTAGAAAACATTCAAATTCACATTCATTCGGATTCTGGAACCTGCTTGATAGACAATTTAGACAATTTGGATTGATTTTTTAGCTTTGATTTTTGTTTTTAAATCAGTGTCGGGCATTTTCGAGTTTCCTATGTACGCGTTCATAGGCTTCAATTCGCTGCCAAAGCAATGCTTTCACACGTACACTATAAGCATCTCAGTGAAACGTGTGTGCCGCTTTCTCAGGCACACACACAAGTATGCATTTTTATGTATTGGTTGGAAATTACCATTTTTTATGATCACGAATATGACATTGGTTTTTTACGGTCACCTCTAGTTTGGTCAAAAATGTCCTTTTAAATGTGGATAATTTAGTATAAAAATACCGCAATTTCATAAGTGCAGACTAAGTATAATTTTAGACAACATTTGTGTTCCTTTACAAATGAAATCTGAAATCATTTTTTTTTAATTAAGGGAAACTTTAAAAATGTGTATCTATAAGCAAAACTAATGAAGATATTAAGAAGAAATTTTATAAAATATTAGTGCATGCTTTGGTCTTCAATATATGCTTTTTTCAAAAATATTCTTAGAAAACCTTTCAGATTATTATTAAAGGACAGTTTTGACCAAACTAGAGGCTACCCGAGAAAACTGATAGCATATTCGTGGTCAGCGGCCCAGAAAATACTAGGAAAAATGTGTGAAATTCCGGGGTTATTTTACTATTGTACAGTAATATCGGAATAAACAAAATTAAAAAAATCTCATTTATTTTTATTATTTTTTTGTTAAAATTTTTTTAAAGTTTTTTATTTTATTTTAAAAAATATATAAAAAAATGTTTCTTTAAACTAATGTAAGTAAACATTGCATATTCGTGATCAGCGGCCCAGAAAATATTGATAAATTGAGAATTCAATAAGTAAATTGAGAATTATGCCATTCAATGTTACTCATACGCCGCGTTAAACAAACTCCAATAAATTCTACTTCGACTCCCTACAAATTCTTAGGCAATTTTTTCATACCAACCACTTGGTCTAATTTACTTAACCACTCTTTACACTTCAAACCACTGTACTGTAAATAAACAACAAAATTAATTGTGATTTAGCTTTTAGTTGTTTAGTTTTAAAAGATTACTTACTACCGAAAATTATTGAAAATTCAACAGAATTGTAATTATTCCGAAAATAACTCAAACCAAGAAAAACAAATAAGTAGTAAAGTATTAAAGTCTAAAAGTATTAGGCTTAAGTGTGAATTGGTTATTAAATGTAAATAATATATGTATGAGAAGAGAAAAAAGTAAAGAACAAAAACAAATTACAAACAAGAAACCAAAGACAGCAGAAGAATGAAAATAAATATTAAATTAATCTATGAAATGTAGCGAAATTTAACAATACGAGCAGTTCAAGCGGGTTCATGCAGACGCTTAATAGAGTAAATATTATTTTGTTTAATTAGCTAACGCATTTATGAATTAATTTATGAATTAATTGAAAAAGTCCGACAGAGGTCGGCCAACCAGAGGGGAAAACTAAAAGCTGAAAATATATGAAAATAAAATGGTTATGGCAAAGAAAAGTGTGGAAAATATGAACTAAAGGAAAAATGGATAAAAATAATTGTACACTAAAATGCTTAATGCGGGCCATTAATTACACACTAAACATACAACTTATGGCTTGTCTTAGCACTAATAGTAGTTGTAGTAGAAAATTGTATTAGTATTAGTGTTAGTTTTTTTGCTACAGCCTGTAGGCGGGTTGCTTTTTAATGCATATTAATGCTTATAACTCCATTGATATGCGAGCAGGCTAAACAGTTAGTTGTACACGAGAAACTTCCGTTTAGTTTTAATTTGTATGCCTGTGTGTGTGTGTGTATTAGATTATATATATATAAGTGTCGGAGTATGAGTGCTGCTGGGGCTTATTTGTTTGCCTGACTGTTTCATTTATCATCACTTTAGTTCTCCCTTGAGCATTTAGAATATTCCATAGCATTTATAACTTAAGCCTAAGCTAGCGTAGCAATACACATACAACTTCACACAAATACATAGTAACACACGCATACACACGTGTATGTATGTCGTCACTGCTATGATAAATTAGTCTAAGCAAAACGGAGGGCCTGTCATATCTGCAGCTGTTGCTTGGCGCCTCGCTTTCACCACATTGGCTTAGGCTCATTTAATATTTAATAATAAATTTAATTTGTAATTGAATTTGTCATTTTAATGTAATTACCATACATAGGTACCCTTGTTCAGTGCAGAAAAGTTCAAAAAAAAAATTTATTTTATTTCACTTTTTTGTTGATGATACAATCGAACTGTGAATACGAAATTGTATACAGTTTGAAAGTCTTTGATTGTTATTTACATTAATTTTTGTTATTGGTATTTCTAAGTAGTCTTAAGCCGGTTAGTGTTTATACTACATAATAGTGCTAATATTAATGAAAATTGCTTATGTTTAATTATGAAAATTATAAAAAAATAAAATTATTATAAAGCTAAAAACGTCTCCTTAAATTAATATAAGAATGAAATAAAATATACTTAGTAGCGAAAAGAGTGAAAAATACTTGAAAGTTTGAAGGAAATAAAAAAATTTATTCACGCAAAAAGAAAAAATTTTTTATTTTAGCAAATAATTGAGAATGTCAAATGGTCGCACGAGTACGTCAAAAATTTAGCACAAATGCCCTCTAAATCTTCGACGTACAGACACTATTGAACACAACTTCATGTACGAAAGTTTGGCCAACACGTACAAATACTTGTAGATCGAAACCATTAAGTACTGCTGGAGCTTAAGTAATCGCTTTGCTGCTATCGGTAAGTACCATGGGGCGTTAGCTACGAAGTGTGGTTTATAATCCTTTGCAAGGAAAACTTTTTGGAATTTTTTTTTGATTGAAGGATTGAGTGAATGGACTAAAAAAAACCTACAAATTATCTTCACCATACAACAACTGCTGGTTTTTTCAGTTTCCTTCTACGAATATTGTGAGTTTGAGGTACTTAAGATGTACTTAAGATGGCGCAGTAAAAAGCTAAGCGAGAACAGTAGTAACAGGGACCGCATATGAAATTGAAGCAGGAACATATGAAGAGCAAGAGGAGAGCGTAACAGAATGTACATCTGCAGGCGATGACAGAGCAGGAGTAAAGCATTAGCAAAACCGGTTTGTAGAACCTTTGAAGAAGGGATTATCAAAATTCCCAACAGTTACAGCGACAGGCGAAGAAAGTCCAACTTTGGTATTCCTCTTATTTTTGCTAATGATTGGAACTACATCGAATAAGAACCACGCCTACCTCCCATACAAAATCGCCGCAAAATTTGTAACGGTAACGAAATGGGAATGAAGCTGGAACGAAATGGAATTGGACTGGAACGAAATTTTGAATTGGATGGGGAAATGGAAACTATCGATAAATATTGAAAAATTATTGATAAATTATAAATAAAAAAATCGATAAATTATCGAAAAATTTGCGTTAAAAATCAATAAAATTTTGAAAAATTTGCTATAAAATTCAATTCCAAAAAATATCGAAAAACTATCGATGAAATATCGAAAAATTATCGAAAATTATCGATGAAATATCGACAAACTATCGATAAAATACCGAAATATGTTTGCTAAAATTACCGAAAAATGTACCAAGAACGTATCGTATTCGCCTGTGCAGGGTATTTTAGCTTCAGTCAGACCGATTCTCTAACTAGTTTATATTTAACTTCGTAAAATGTTCTCGCCAAAATAATCCAATCAAAGGTTATGCAATTTGTGTGTTTTCCGCCCAACATCAGTAAGTACATACTAAAAATACAATTTATTTGAAAATACCAAAAGTAAGAGGATAGACTCATTAGTTAATTACATTTAAGTTAAAATAATGAGCAAAGAAAGGCATGCCTCCTTCCATTCAAAGTGAATTCTAAGAATTCAGCACACGAATGTCTAACAATTTTTTTTTTGCAAATAAACAGCACCAAAAAATCATTTCTTTGACGTTAATTAATGCTGAAAGAAGCGAAAGCGTGAGTGTATATTAATAACAACAACAGGATCAACGAGAAATGTTAAAATTTGTATTAAATTGAAACCGGAAATCAATATGTGCCTTACACCAACGCATCGTTTTCTATGTTTGTTCCATTGAAAATAAGTATCAGCTCTAACTTGTTTGTGTATGCATAAGTATGCTGTGAAGCTAATGAACTGTAAAAGACGATACACCACACCAAATGACAGCTGCCATCTTGAAAAGTGTGTAGAAGCAATGCGAATTGATTGTGAACAGAACCAAAAAAAAAAGTGCTGTACCCTTTGGCAAAAATGATTGAACTTTGGCTGCTAATGAGCAGTAAAGGGAAATGGAGAGAGTATGTGTGAATATAGAAAAAAATACAACAAATTGAAAATTATTATAAATTATTTTAAAATAAATTTCCCTTCACTATAAAAAAGTAATTTACTTTTTCACTTGATAAATAAAAATTTGCCTTTAGTATTTTTTGAAATTTTCAAACACACAAATTGGTTCGCTTATTTACCAAATGTCCACTCCAAACGTATTTAAATAAATCATTTGATGCAATTATATTCCAAATGTTTACACAATAAATCAAATAAATAAATACTGGGCAAATAATGAAAGCAACAACAACAATACTTAGGAAGCAGCAGTAAAATCAACAAAATAAAGCAAACCCGAAATGGACTAAACATAAATGTTTGTATGTGAGTTTGTGTGGTTGCTTGCAGTGTGAGTGTGAGTGTGAGTGAGAGCCACTACGAAAAAGGTGCAAAGTTCCCCAAATCGAAGGTAAATAAGTGAATTCAAGTCGGTAAATAAAATATTAATAATCTTGAAATTTGATTTATTGCTTAATAATGCAGAGTAATTTACACGCTCAGGCAAACACAGGCCCGCACAATCATACGTAGGCATGTCCGTATGCGAAAATACTTAAACAACAAACAGCAGATGCTACTCACTACACACTACACCTGGAACGCTGTGGGAATCACTTGAGAGAATATCGAAGGACAAGGACATGTACACTTGGAGAGTAAATAACTGTACAAAGTTAACATTTAATCCCGGCATTGCTCTTGGTTTATCGAATGGTTGAAAATTGACAACATCTGATAAGAACCACGCCTACCTCACATACGAAAAGCCGCCAAAATTTTATTATTTCAGTTTATTTTGAGAAATACTGAGCCGATTTGGACCCGGTTTTGGATATTTGTTTGGAAATGAAACTGGAACGAAATTAAATTGAACCCGATTAAAATGGAATTGAAACAACATTGTGAAATGGAATTTTTTAAAAAAAATATTGAAAAGTTATCGATAAAATATCGATAAATTATCGAAAAACTGCAGATAAAATATCGATAAAGTAGGGAAAAATAATCGATAAATTATCGATAAAATATAGAAAATATAGAATCGATAAAAAAATTATCGATATAATATCGAAAAAATATCTATAAAATATAGAAACCAACTGAAAAATTATCGATATAATATCGAAAAATTTTAAAATATTCTGAGTAGAAATCGTACTCCAATGTGCAGAGTATTTTAGCTTCGATCAGACCGAAGATAATTCTCTGACCAGTTTTGGTCCTGTATCGGAACAACAGTCAGAAGCGCATCATTATTTGACTCGCTGCACTGTGTAAAGAGACTAACTCGTACAAACGAAATGTTAAATTTATTCGAGAAGGACTTCTGAAATTTTTTACATAAGTAGGTAGGTTAACGAATTTTTAACGAATTTTTACAACAATTATTTTTTTCCTTTTGTATTTTTTTAACCAAAAGAAATCTCTACCTTTACTTTTAAAAAAGGTTTACTAAAAAATTAGACAAAAAAGTTTTCTTTTTGGTTTTGACCGGCCACGGGCATAAACTTATGCGACCTTATTCATTCAAAGAGTAAACTCACCACTCGTATACTTTGAATTTCGCTTAAGAATCGACCCGTACAAACTTATGACCCTATTACCGAATTAATTAGAGCTGATTACGTTGTCTTTTGGCTTTTTGTTGTTAATTAACTCCGCAAGTAAATACAATAAAAACGAAATGATCCAACGCCTAATTATATGCAATGAAATATTCAAATGCCTAAATAAGTTTTTTCTTTGTTTGTTGGCCAAGTGAGAGTTGTTAAATTTTCGCTTTGCCCTGCAATTGGATTCAATTGGTTATTTTCCAGGTTTTGTATATTAGACTAATATTTAGTCTGATTAGGTTTAATAATCAAATGTTCCTTTCTTTTCTTCGAGTGCACCTTGGAGTTTACTTAAGCAAATAATGACCGGCTTTTTTGGTCGACAGCACGAAAGTAAATAAAAGTGGCTGAAATCTTATAAAAGAGATGCCTGACTAGATATTTACGCTGATGTAAGACTCTTTATGAGTATGTTTGTTATAGCTAAAGAATACTTGACCGATTTTTATGACACACACACCAAAATGTAGGCAATTCCATACATTTTGGTAATTATATACGTAAGTTTTGGTCGCTCGAGGTGGGCGTGGCAAATATTAGCCTAAAATGCTATTCATGCACTGTTTCGCCGTTTTCGCTGAAATTGTGTCTGTTGTGTTGAGCGATGCATGGAGAGGGCTACGAAAATGCATGATCCGAACACTGCCACGCCTTCAAAATTTTAAAGTTTTATATCTCAGTTACCATTCAAGGGATTTACGTGAAACTTAGTATATAATCCTGGATGGTGAATGGGCAGAGGGCTGACTGTGGAAATGTATTTTTATCTCAGTCACTTAAACAACACACTGAGCAAAGGCGTTTAGAATAGTATTTAATATTCCGCATTTCGTATTTTTTTTATTGATTTGATTGTCTTCATTGCCTGTGAATAGAATATGAGCGAATGACAGCAAATATGAACGGAAACTATGAAAAATATTTGCCAAATTTGGGGAAAATTTTTGTGTTTATTTATTTTTTGCGACTTCTATAGAATGCAAGTCATAGAATATGATAACAAAATACAAGAAAAAAAAAAAAGGAAAACTAAAGGGCGTTGAGGTTCTTCAAGGCCACTCAATTAGAGCAAAAAGGATATGAGAAACTTTTGATGGAACGAAGAAACTTTCTTGGGTCTAACCAAGAAATTTAATAAACATTTCAAACTCAAACAATTTCTGGAAGAGAGAAACTAAGTATCATACAATTTGTTTGGTTATGTAACTCAACCAAGGCAAATATGATTACTTTCACACAAACCAAAAAAACGTATATCCGATATTAGTAACTAATTCAGATTTGTGTCAAAACCAACATGCAAAAGCGGTTTCGTTTCATGTTGGCAAAACTTTGACTATTTTGCCGCCTGCTAATCTTGTTTATTGAAGTTTTAACATACTTTTAAGCGGATTAAATTCGTTCTTCAACATACACACATATGCATGCAGTGGACGAGGCCCTATGCTTTACAGTAGCGAAAATCTCGATTCCAAATTTTTTTTTTTTGTTTCTGATAACCAATAAAAACTTGTACACTGTACAGCGGCCCTTAGTGCAGCAGGTGTTGTTGTGGTACTGTTTTGACTGTAGGAAAAGTTGAACACTTTCTTCATGTGTGTGTGTGTGTGTGTGTGTGTGTGTTTGCGTTGGATGTATAAGGTAAAAACAAGGTAACATAATGCTACTTTTGCCACAAGTTCTCTAATGCGCTTTTCTATAAACCACATTCCAACACACCCATGCACATAGATGCACTCGAGCATAAATAAGGGCCGTTGTGGTTGCTGGTTGGTTTTAATTTTGGTTGTTTCCTCAAAGTCCATGGAAATATTTATGATATATAAAAATTAAATTTTAAATCAATGGAAAATATGAAGCAAAATTCGCAAATTTAAAAAAAGTGTTTAATTATTATTTCCACAATTTACCTACCGAACTTCAATTATTATGTTGTGGTGTCTTAGATTTGTCAAATTGTGGCAACAACCTTTAAAGCAACCCCAACATATTATTTTCTTACTCTTTCAACAAAATCTGTTATCTGCAAATAAACAACAAGCTAGCCTTATCCTTTGAGATAGCGGCCAATATAGCATACAGCCTAGGTCCCACAGCGTAAAGCAAAAGAAATGGTTCATCATTAGTTTCACTTGTGGTCGCCAGTTGCCAGCGACAACAATTTAATTAACTTTTTCTTGTACAGACCGCATATGTGTGTGCGTGGTTTTCAGTGAGTACGGAATTGATTTTAATTAACTGTTATAGCAAAGTAAAGTAAAGCGTATAAGCATGAAAAATACAATTTCCCCCTAAGCGACTGCAATAAATCAAAAATCATTATCACACTTTTTCCTACTGCCACACACTGTACTCGGGTGGGGTTTTTTTTAAATTTTTTGCTTTAGGTTTTTTCATGCTGTTGGTTATATTTAATGCAGCTTATGAAACATTTCCGTTTCTGGTTTAATTTCCGGTTTGAGTTGATGCTGCATTTCGAGTTGAACATTCATTTTTTTTGGGGGGTCGAACTAAGTGGCACTGTGGAAATTACACAATGCAATAAAGTCCAAGTTTTTCGATATTTTATTGATAAATTTTCGATATTTTTTTTTATTTTTTATCGATTATATTTCGATGATTTTTGTTTTTTAATATTTTGTCGACAGTTTTTCGATATTTTAGTAATTATTTTTCGATATGTTATTAATAATTTATTGATATTTTATCGATATTTTTTTCTATAATTTATCGATGATTTTTCTATATTTAATCGATAATTTTCCGATATTTTATCGATAATTTTTCGATTTTTTATCGATAATTTTCCATTTCTATTTCCACTGAAGCACGATCAATTTTAAAATTTTGTTCAGTTTCATTTCCATATAGTTCCCAACACCTTTTCCAACGAAATAAAAAAAAATTTTTTGACATTTCATCGATATTTTATTGATTGTTTTTCGATATTTTAGTAATAATTTTGTGATATGCTATTATTAATTTTTCGATATTTTATCGATATTTTTTTCGATAACTTATCGATAATTTTTCAGTGTTTGTCGATAATAACTACGGCAGTTATCGTGTGTTACAAAAACAATATACCCCTGGATGGGGTATAAAAATAAAGGATAAAAAGGCCGAAGTGGATGGAAATATTATTACATTTTATTTATTATTTATTGTATTAATCAGAAAGTTAAAAAGCATAAACATATTGTTGTTGTTGTGGTTATGATTGTTGTTGGTACAAATTAATTGAATTAATGGCCTTTACCTTTTCTTCTTTTTTTTCCTGGTCCCAATTGACTCTTAGGCATAGAAGCTACTTGCAGAGTGTTATACTCGAATGTATGTGTGTGTGTGTGTATTTGTTTGTACCTAAGTCCCAATTGTACAATTCGTATTCCATTAGACATCTGGCCATTACGTGAATTTTTAAGCCCTCACTTTCCGGTGAAAAAAACTCATTGCAGTCGAGCATACGACGAGTGGTTGGTGGCGGTGAAAGCCATCCAAAAGGAATTCGGTCGATGCGATTTTTTACTTTTTTCTATTTAATTTTATTAATTCACCGGAAAAAGCACAAAGTCAGCATAATTCTGTTGAATTTAAGAGGAAATTTCCCATTTATTCGTGGGAAAAATAAATTCACATTGTGTGGGTGTATGAGGAGTGAGAATGTTGCCTCAAATTTGTATGGCCCAAGTGTTATTAAATTTAAAAAACCTCTTAGCCAATTTGTAATGTAATGTGGTTTCGAACCGAGGGAAAGAATGGAATAATAATAATAATAAATGTGCACTCTCAACGAACGTCCATAGTTGAATGTCCTTTTTATGGCACGAACACAAACACACACTCGCGCGCGCTCGCTCGCCTACACAACATTTTTCAGCCTGCTGATTTTTAAATATAATTACGCGTTCGCATGATTGATGATTTCCTTAAGGACTGTCTGCCATGTGGTTGCCCTGTGACTGTGAGTGAGTAGGTTGGTTGGGCACCTTCGTGTGTTATCAGTGTCATGAGGCATGACATGTTCTCCATCATCATCCTTTCTTTGGTCAGGAAATTAATAGACTGAACGAAATGAAACTGAAATCATTCGTCAATATTTTTGGAAAAATTTTTACCACGAATGACATTTTGCAAATCTTATCGGTTTTGACATATCTTTGAGGTTAGCCTACTCTTTGTTTAAATGGTATTTTTACTATTTTCCATTTCATTCATCTCGCCTTCAACATACCAAACCGAACCCAACGTATGGGAATCTGAACAGAAATCAATGAGCAATAATAATCCATGCATAATGCAATATAATCCTGCTAACGAAATAGAGCCAACTTACTACGATTTTTGTTGTGGTGAGTATGTAAATTTCTACCCACGCAATTCGTTGAAATACCAACAAAAAAAAAAAAGAAAAGAAAATAAAATGAAATGAAATTTCGTATGAATAACGTCTAAACGACGGCAATAGATACAATAGAAAGGATAGGGAAAAGAGAGATGTAAATAAAGTATTTGTATCCATGGAAAAGCATATTTGAACACTTAAAACACCAAAGAAAATATACAAAAAAAATAGCAAAGCAAGCGAAAGCACAAACCGCGCGAAACAGCACAAAAAATCCACACATGCAGTATATAGCAGACTGACAGTCAGCCAGGCAGACATCGAGGCAGGCAAGCACTAGAAGCTGCAGACATTTTGTGCATGTGTGCACGTTTCAGATTCAATACATGTGCAAATATCAGCACAATGCAAACAAATACGCTTACAATATTATTGTACAACATATTGTGGGAATTGCATGAAAATTCTTAGAAATTGTATATGGAGTAAGTAGGTATGTAGTAGCTTACTTCAGTAGGTAAGTAGGTGTTTGCGTTTATTGGTAGTTGCAGCAAATAGAAGAAAATATCAGTTTGACTTGAAGATTTCCTTAAAAAAAAGAAACAACTATGAATGGTAGGAAAACTGCTCACAAAGAAACTTATGAGAATACGTCAGATTTAAAAAAACTTTTTTTTTGATATTTGCATGATTTTAAATTGGAAAGTTTCTATAAAAAAAATATTTCTTTATTGACAGTTTATTAATAAAAGAGATACTTGTATCTTTTCCCTCTTTCAATTGCTGCTTTCCTTGTCAAGTACTACAAAGAAAATACTCAAGTAGAGAACAAAAACAAAAAGCAGCCTTTGACTTTGACTTTTGTGCGGTTGTGGTATTTGCTCAAACCCAAAGTGTTTATGACATTTGTCATTCTGTTATTTGCAGTAGAAAACCTTCTTCGGTAAACAGACAGTATCAGAGCCTTTGATAGTTTCACAATTTCAATCTTAATTTCAAGCAAACCAAAGTTGATTGGTATTCAGACCTAGACAATATATAAAATTGTTGGTAAAATACATTCATTGAGCGATCCAATCATCTGTCGTCTGATTAACATTAACTAGACAAAAGATGATATCCTTATTGCTTTGAAATCCTGTTGATTCGAAGGCATTGCCCAAGTGAGCATAGTGTGCGTTTAGTTGATTGAAAAAGCCTGATGAAAGGAGCCGTTTAGCAATTGCCATACTGCAATTGTTGCTTTCAGAGCAAACCAAAAACTCCTATCTGCTTGAATATTTATTTCACATTCATTTTAGTTCAAACCGCTTTATGCTAATACAATGATTGCCCTGATCGCTTTTATAAATTAGCCACAAAAAATAAAGGTTAAAACCATACAGATTTTAGTGACATCAAAATGAATTAAGTTCTTACGACTCCTTTTGTGATGAATATTTTGCCTTAATCCTTTTGAAATTATATATGCAACATTACTAGCTAGCATGCTTCCTAATTATATTTTACTTACCTTTAAAAAATTTGTATTGGTGTCTTAAAAAAAAAAAATTAAATTTGGAGAAAAAAAAATCCTTCAATTCCTAACCCAAATCCACCCCAGTGGTGCGTGTAGGCAACGATTTCTTTCATGGTTCTGCCAGCCAAAAGGCTTCGTTGCCACATATTTAAAGCTTTTTTGTCCGTGAAAAAAGGCGCTGATCCTAGAAAGGCACACTCAGTTTTTCTAGATCAAGTCAAAATTTTTTGTAAAAGGACTTTAAAGTTTTCAATATGCGAGAGGTTCCAGTCTGCACTAACGACATCCCGCGCAAACAATGTTAGAGAGATTCCAGTCTGCTCAAGCAACAGTGAACCGACTCCTCAGCGGTACGTCCAGCAGCGACAAAGTGCTAGAAATACATTATGATCGCAGAAATCACAACTTCTCTGCTGTAATAATATTATGATTGTGGCGATCATTGATGGTTGGGTTGACAAAGCGAATGATTTCAGCGATCATAATATGATACAGGCAATAATATAATATGATTGGATATTCAATAATGATAATGACAACCATGTAATGATCGGTTGAATAATAAAGTTTACTTATTTTGTTTAATCATAACAGCATTCAATTCAAATATGATTATGACAACAATGATTTTTCTCTGCGTGTAAGAAGAAAAATTCACCTAACCACTAGACGGGAAAATGGCAAAAGGGGATTTTTATCCTCGTTGGTAGACTTAGGAAAACTTTTATTCAAAACTGACTCGCGTGAGGGGGTTTTTTATTCTCATTCCCATTCCCATTCGCATCGAACAGAACGAACCAGGATCAATGGAGGTTTTGATCCTTGTGGGTCCGACAACAAATACAAGTGTTTAAAATCTAAAAAAATTAGACCTAACAACGATTACTGCTGTGGCACCGTAAATGTACATAGTTAATGGATAGAACAAATCGGATTTTAAAATTTATGAATTAAATTAAAAAGAAAACACAAATGTAGGAAAAAATGCAATTTTCGGATTATCCCATATGACATAAATGCCACAGCTATGCATTCACATAAATAACATGTATACATAACAGATATTTTATTATTGACTTTCTAAGCCTTTTGTGTTATATTGCAGTTTACATATTGGCATAATGGCAATGCATTTGTGAACGTTTCATTTTGCATATTTGCATTTTGCATTTTCATTCATTTTCATTCAGTTAAAAATACTTTTTTTTTTTTGTGGGCATAATAAATACATAATGTGTAGAATAATCAATTATTTCATTTGAAATCATTCAAACAATAATTTTCAAACAATTTTCATGAAATTTTATTTGCTAGTTTTGGCGCACACAAACATATTCATTAAATTATGCTAATTGGAAATCACAAGAATTGAATAATTGATGACTTACAATTACAGTAAAGTGGTCATAAATCATAAATCATTTAAATACGGCAAACACCCTGTATGTTGTTGTAACTCAATACCCAAAATGAGACGGCATATTTAACTGTGCGTGTGTTTGTGTACTGGTGTGACTGTCAAAAGTGTCAGAATGGCAAAGTTTGGGCAAATTAAACTTTTCGTTTATCATTCCTGCTGTGTGTGTGTGTGTGTGTGTGTGTGTGCATTTGAAACCTTCACAAGGACACTTTGACAATAATGACCTTACATTTACAGTTAACATGCCGAAGTAAGCAAGCGTAAATAATACAAGCTACTACAACAACATAAACACCCGAATTTATGCCAATTTTTGACATTAATTTGATTATAAAGTTCGTACAGATTTCGCAAAAAGTGACAACAATTACTGCTCCTGACATTTAGCACTAACAGCATTTTAGTTTATTAATAATTAACAACAATAACAACAACAAGGATCATATCCCTCCGGCAGGAATCAGTTAATTGCTTTAAAGCAACGTTTTATAAGTTTGGCATTATTTATCAACATAACAGCACATTAACTGTCAGAAACTTTTGCTCTCAAGCATCGTCGGTTGAGTGTTTCAATATCTTACAGTGGCACATGGAATGAACTTTGTTTAGGTACCCACTTTCCTGGTTTTGTAGAAATTTAATGAGCTTCAATCTTTACCCTTTCGTTTTTTGGTCATGGGGGACGGGTGTGTAATTTGAATGTGAAGGTGAAACTGACTGAACATAACGGTTTGATATTTAAATTTGACATATCACCTACACATTCGATTCAAAGGGTGCCAGATATACTGTAAAGAGAGTAGGTATATCTTTTTCTTATTTCCAGGAATGGATCACTCAGTGAATTACTGTGTTTGGTAAACGCTTGCAGGAAACTAATTACATTTAAATTGTTTGCAGCAAACAAAAGACAGTGGATGGAAACGTTTCTTGTTTCGCATAAAAGAAAATTTTGAATAAGGCAATCATTGGTTGGTGTGACTGTTGACAAATTTAGTATTTTTGTCTAATAACACAGGGTGACATATTTCGGGATATACATCTTTATTTTGTGCTCAATTAAAAATAATAGAATTGTTTAAGAGCCTATTAACACTATCACTTCCATGACGAAAAATGTGACAAAGAGCTAATAAGAACAGCGGTTGTGAAAACGGGATAGAAAATTTTGCAACGAAAATCCATACAAAAAACATAAAAGTTGGCAACTCCATGCTTTGCTTATTTACATTTTCATATAAAAAAACTGTCAAATTTCGGCATGCCCAGGTAAGTTCAAATTCTAAAAACGGCATACATATCGGCATGGAAATGATAGTGTAAGTAGGCTTTTAGAAAAAAGTTGTATATTGGCCCTTATGCATAAAAACAGTGTCACTGTACTATTCTTTAACTCCAATTCATTAAAGTTACGATGTTCGTAGTACCTACTCACCACGTTGTAGATTGGACCACTTTGCTTCTTAACGCCTCACATATAAAGCGTTCCAGTTCCATAAACAAAATTCCAAGGAAATTTGGAGTTAAAGAACTGTAAGAACACATAAAAAAAACCGTTGGTAAAATTAACCAAAAAAAGTGGTTTACCAAAGGTATGAAAATCTGAATTTATTAACCGTTGTTAATAGGTTGTAATAACCAAAAAAAATTGTTAAAATAAATCTTAAAAAATTCGGGATAAAATACTTAGTTAAAACAATCGAAAAAGTTGTTGTTGTTGTAATTTTTTTAACACAATTTTGTATTGAATTTGAATTTTTAACAAATTTACTGAAGAATTTACAACTTAACCGTGAAATGGTACAACAAATTTACCATCTCTCATCGGTTAAAAGTAACAACATTGAAGGGTTGGAGCGTTTTTAACCGTCTTTTTCGGTTAGATTTACGGACTTTTTTTTTGTGTGTAGCTACTGTTAAATTTAGCAATAAGTCCCTCTGAGGCCAGCGATCTAAGTTAACTCAGTACTGGTCTCACATTTTTTCTTCCAATAGCTACAGCAGAGCTCGTTTGATTTTGCTTTTGTACAAATCATTTGAAAGAAAGCATTTGAGCAAAAACCAAGTGGTATTTAATTGAAAATGTCCTAGTAACCGAACTCGTTTCAATTCCAAATTAATATTTAATCAGTAAAATAAATAAAATATTTCAACTTTATCACCATCATCATCCTATTTTTCTTAGCTGGATCATGAGGTTATAGAAAAACTTTTCCATCTCGTACATATTTATGACAGGGTTTTGATCTCACTCCACGGTTTACCAGCTTCATTTATTTTCTACATCAGGACTTATTTTCCATATAGTTTTTGAATGTCTTGTCCCCTTTTTAGCCATGTGGATACTAGTCTAGAGCTTGGCGACAATCCACCTCGATTTATGGAGTTTAGGATCGCTTGCAATTGGTTTGATGCCACAACTGTTGTATAGCTCCACATTCGTATGCTCTAGGAATTCTACTGATTAGATTAAAGTAAAACGTCATAAATTTATCGATACATTTTCCATAATCTATAATTTTATTAAATTGCATTAAATCTCGCAAATGTTATTATGTCCCTGGTGTGTTGCAACAAAAAAAATATTCTTCCTTTTTCTGCAGCCATTGCAAACAAAAACCACGAGCAAGCTGAATCAGAAAGTGTCATACCGAAATGAGATATAAAATTTATGGCCATTTTTGGCTGCCATTTTATAGCCAAAGTACGGCAATCTCTGGTAATTTCATACTAAGTATTTAAAAATTTATTAAAGTGGCATCTTTGTTAAGTTGTAAAGGAGTAACTTTATTACGCAGGTGGCCCCACTGCTTTATTTGGTGATGGGATTCTACTGACATTGTTCAACTCATGTTTTATTCTTTATTTTCAATTAATATTTCACTAAAATTTCAAAACTTACAATTAACTAATACAATTAAGATTAAGTACATACACACATACATAATATTACACAAATTATATTTTGGAATTGTACAAATAGTCACGTGAGGCTTAAAGTTTTTCTAAGTACACTGAAGGTACTTTCATTGGCGGTTAAATTTGTTGTGCTGTTCACCTGGCATTGCTTAAAATGACTTAAAAATTCGCCTCTTCATAGCGTCAAGCCTTTAAACATTTACCAACCGAAAATGAAGTTTAGCCCAAATGCTGTTGGCTTGTCGTCTCACTGGCTGGTTGCTTTTTGTGCATGGCTTTATGTGCGAGTGACTGAGGAAGTTCAAAAGTCTGCTGTCAACTGATTTAGCAACGCTTGAGTTAAGTTGAGCACAACGTGAACGTTCTACAGCCAAAAAAAAAAAGGAGAAAATGTAAAGTGCAAAAAAGCACCACAGCCAGATGACAGATGGGCTCCTCCAGCAATGACGGCTGCTGCGGGTTATCAACTGACACAGGTTTTCTTTCTTTCGTTTTTCATTTTGTCTTTTCGTTTTGTGTATTTTATTGTACTTTTTGTTAGCTGAGGTTTTATCTTTAATGTTAGCCACACATACACACACACATCACACACATCGCACACACACACACATTTTCGCTCAAAATCACACTCACACTCGGAGGAGACAAAAATTTGATTATCCTTTAAATGCGACGTGCCACATTGAAGGTCGGCCGCCTGCCTGCCTACTCGGAGCACTTGCTTAGCCGCGAAACATGGCCATGTGATTGGGTGGCGGCTTCTGCTTGCAAATACGTCGACATGTCAGCCGCCAGAATGCGGTACGAAAGTCGGGATTGTAAAAGGCATAAATGAACGGATTGATGGCACAATTCACCCAACCCACCCAGGTCAGGAAGGACATGAGACCCTCGAGTACCGCAGCGGGCGGCAGGAATGGTATGAGCAGATAATAGACGAAGAATGGCAGCCAACAGGCAATGAAACCGCCCATGACGATCGTTAAGGTCTTGGCTGTTTTCGTATCACGTTTTGTGGTGGAGACGCGCATCGGCACACGATGGTGATGGTTGTGCTGATGCGGGTGGCTGTGTGTATGGTGATGATGATGTGCATGTGGATGTGAATGCGCCTGCTGCTGATTGAATTGAACATTTTGACCCGTTGTGGTTGTTGTCGACGTTGTTGTCGTTGTCATGCAAGTCTCCGAAAATGAGGCATGACTGTCGTTGTAATGCATTGATTGCAGCGGTGGCATTGTGGACGAGCGTCCATCTTTGCCCAGTGCCACACCAATTGCCGTGGCATGCATACACGGTCCGCCATATTTGCAGCTCATGGCCGAGCAGTGTATTAGCGAGGAGAGTCGTGAGATCTCGACCAGCTCGTAGAATGAGGCCTGATGCGGCAGACCACCTTGACTCTGGTCGATGTAGTTTTTGTGGCACTTGCTGCACTTGAGGCTGTTGTTTTTGCTGCTGCTGCTGTTGCCACCGCCACTGCCCCAGCGCGATTTGAACGAGGGAAACTTGGGGGTGGCACACTGAAAGTGCTCCGATTCGGACAGGAAGTTATCACAATCGATTTCGTGATCGGCTGTGCGCTCGGAGTTCTGCAAAAAAAAAGGGAATGTGATTTATTTACATGTTCTCAAACAGCTGATAAAATATTTGTTCAAATCTTCCTAATACATATCTTCCAAGCCTTAAACCGACTTCAGTCTCTCTCTTATAAATGGTTTATTAACCACACTTGAAGCCTTTTAAAATGACACAACATTTTTCCTCACATTCAAACTGAGCTTTACTTCATTTCTGCAGCGTCAGCGCAAAATCGCTTCACCAAATCGGAAGCATAACTCATCGTCGAACCGAAATACACACACAAGCAGAAAACATTAAACGAAAAAAAAATATATGAAAAAATTCCACTCACCGCATCGCGCACCATACGCTGACGGCGTGATGTCAGTACATAACCAATCTTCAAGTACACATACAGCATAACCGCGAGCGGAATGAAAAATGAACCCATTGCGGAAAAGACCACATATCCTTTATTCTGATTGTAGCGGCAGACGTTGTAACCTTCTTGACGCCGTCCGGGCTCGTACCTATTACGGAAAAGAGTTTTCAGTGACAAACAAACCAAAATGGGGAATAGCAAAAAAAAAAAATTCTTCCACGAGAAATATCCTTGCTTTAGATAATGGATGGCGAAAATATGAAGAGTGACAATGCTTACACAATACACAATGAGCGATGTCATCAGTTGCCATCAGACCATAATCACCATCAATGGCACCAGCTCCACCACCACCACCACCACCACTGTCACTGCAGTGTTAGCATGTGCGACAAGTTTCCTCGGGGATTTCTTTCTTTTTTATATAATTTTTTGTTTGTTCTGGTAATTATTAATGGTGGCTCAAAAGTGTTCATGTGTTTTTAATATGGAACTTCGAAATTTATAGAAATTTGTGGCAACATTTGGCAGAACATATGAGCAGGACATTTTATAATTTTTTGGGAGAATTCCTTTTTTTTTTGTGTCTTTTTTGTGTGGCAAAACTTTTGTTTTGGTGCACAACAAACTTTTCTTTGAAGGTTTTTTTTTGCAACTTTTTCATACAATTTATTTTTTTGCAATTGTTTCTTAAGAGTTTGTAAGTTGCGGAATTATTTTGATGAAGTTTTTTTAAATTTTCTACTGGAAAATTTCGGTGTACTTTTTTTCCACTCAACATAGTTTTCGGAAAATCAACCGAATCCAAACGTAGTCAGAGAAATTCTCCAGTGTGACGGGATGTAATGACTAAACGGTAACCAGTTGTTTCTTTATCTGCCAGCTCGGAAAACTTGAAATTTTTACTATATGACACACTCAGAGGAAAAGAGCGATGAAATGTACATTTAATTTTTTTCGCCCTGAGAGTATCTTATGCATCTGCACAGGGATTGCACACATATTTTCCAAAACCAAAAAGAAAGCAACAATATTTCCCTTAAATTGTTTCACTACTTACCAGCCTAAATATGGCGGACATGTGATCGATAGCGCCGTCACCCACACTATGAAAATCATGAACAGGGCCAAGCGCTTGGAACGACGCTTTTTCGAATAAGTCAGGGGTTGGGTCACGGCAAGGTATCTAAAAATAATATTATCAACAATAAACAAAAACAGAAAAAAAAGGAAGTTAAAATGTGTAAAGAGTACGACAAAAAAATAAACAAAGGTAAGAGTAAATGTCATTAAAATGTAATTGAAACTGTAGCGCCAGCAACAAAAGCAACGGTAACAACGGCAGCTGCTAATAAAAATGTCAACAAGTAAATTTACACTTTTACATTGTTCTGTGTGGCTGTATTTTGCACTATTTTTTTTTTGTTGTTTTTAATATTATTTCACTTTATTTTTAGTATTCAACACGACACGACACCACTTCCGTTTTCATTTTGGTGACAAAATCACACACACACACACCCATACGCGATGGTGCGCATTTTCCACCCGTTTTGTATGTGGAAGCAATTAGCTGCTGTTACTGTTGCTCTATTGCAGTTGGTTTTTTTCTTTTTCACTGTAGGTGTGTGACTTTCAGCCCATAAATTACCTGTCCAGACTAATGGCGCACAAACTCAGAATCGAGCCGGTGCACAGCAGGACATCCAAGGAAATCCAAATATCGCACAGGATCCAGCCAAAGCGCCAACTACCTACATGAAAGCGTTGAAGAAAGGAGCGAAATCAGTAAGAATGCTTGCAGAATATATGTACTTTTTGTTGTATTTACACACAAGCATACGTAAACATGCCGAGTACATGCATCATGGGCACGTCGCGGAATTTACTGAACCCAGTACAGCAAACGGTTATAGAAATGAGAAAATATTTTCGATTTTTAGGGAACCGAAACTGATATTAGAAAAACTAACTAATATGCAGAATAGCTTTATTTAGTTGTAGTATTTGGGTTCAATAAATACACTGATAAAAACAAAAATGGGTCACAACAAGTTTTTTTTATAAATATGACCTATCGAAAAAATTCACTGTTGACTGTTCTTGGTACTTCTTGGTATTTTGCAATAAACCAAAGTCCATTGGCAACACTGGCATTGGTGACATGTTGACATTTGAATGAAGCCACGCTAAATGTCACGTGTTTACTTGTTTATTTGGCCATTCTTCTTTTTTTTCCTGCAAATTTTTTGCATCTTTCTTTTACCCCGAGGTGGCCTGGTTCAGTTTCCGTAAGTCCGTGGGTGTGGATATCTCCTCAGTGTTTATTTTTCCATTTGCTACAAACACATTGGAGTTGGCAGCACTTGCATTTGAAATGTTTCTGTTGCTTGCTGCTGTTGCCAGCAAATGGTGAAAACAATTAGGTAGTCTAGAATTTCAATGGGATTTCTTTTTACTTTTTTTTGTTTCGTTTGTTGTTTTTGTTTGGTATTTTTGAAAAACTTTTGTTTACAAAACGTAAAGTTGGTGCTTTATATTTACCCACAGTGTTTTTTTTCTGTTTGTGTGTGCATGTGAACATTTAAAATTAATTTCCTAGAAAGTGTTCAAGTGTCCAAAGTTATTAGATGAGGGCGGAAAGTAACATGTTGCATTGCTTTCGAAGTGAGTGTGTTAGGCTTGAAGGTACCTTTGTGTTATGAAATAATTTCATTAAAGAGTCAAGTTAACTACAAGTGATTAAATGGAATGTATGGATGTAAGAAATATTACCAGAGCCGCACATGTGTGGTGGCAATCAGTAATGTGTCCCTGTGGCACAATTTTTAAAAATTACTTTCATGTGTGGAATAACATTTTTACATTTTATGGTTTTTTAATCATAAATTGTTGTGCTCCCACCCACAACTGTACGCCACTTAATTTAACACAACAATTTGCCGCAATATCAACCAACCAAACCGACAAGCGTACAAGGTGCAAAACGTATTGTTGCAACAATTGCAATTTCTCTACTCACTTTTCTTGCACCACACCACACATACGAAAAATAAAACTGCCAACAATAAATTCCACTTTTACATACAAATACAAAATATAAAATAAAAAATGTATTTACATTGCTGTGCGGTTGAGGCGCACTCGGCTGCTGGTTAAGTGAACAAAAGCATATATAAGGAAATGGTAAGTATTGTAAAATTAAGTTAAATAAAAATTGCCGAGTAGTTGTGTTGCCGCATCAGCAAAAAATATTTGTTGAGAATATGCAAATTGAATTTTTTGTAAAGGAGCAGATGTTGACTTGATGTATGCGGCCTCGCATGTATGTAATAAAGAATACAGCCTGAGCCACTTGAAGTTAAAAAAATTAATGTGGAAAAACAGGTAAGCTACTGTTATGTGAGGGGAGTTCAATGAAATACACTCAATCACTGCTTAGAAAATTTTCAAAGCATATTTTCAGTATAGATTGAGATAGGGTGGCCAGCTTTTTTAAGTAGAAAAGAGTGCAGAATGGCAGAAAGGTCCAAACTCCTTCATAGTCAATGCAAAATTGTTTCGTATTGAAAGTCACTCATACGCCATGTATTGCATAATTTAAATTTCGTTTAAAAAGTTTATTAATCGATTTTTTAAATTTATTCATAAGTAAATACTTTTAAAATGCATTAAATGCAAAACGAAAATAACATATAAATGGGGCCTTGAGATAACTTTTTTTTGTGTGGATTGGATTGGAAATTTTTAGAAGCGGATTTTTAACGTGGTCCGAAATCACCTATAAATGGCTCTAAATGGGGTCTTGAGACCAAATTGTTTAATGTTCGAGGTGTGGGGGTATTTCAGCAAAGGCATAGCACATATTTTCCGTGGCAGGCCAAACATTGGGTGATCGTGCAAATTATCACAACATTTGGGAACACACATGTAATTTTCCGCATTACAAATTGGTAGGCAACATATTTGCCCTACCGTTTTGCTAAGTTAGTGCCATTCAAAAGATATAAACGTTTAAAGCTTGTATATTTTACTACTCCATGGCCATGGAAAAGAGGTTGAATGGTGATGATGTTACACTGAATTTACAAAATCAGTAAGGGTTGTGATACTCTATGCCAATACTATAAGCCTATTTTGGCTATTACCAGGTTGGATTCCATAATCTTAAAATTGTTGCACAGTGTAATTATTGTATAGTCTTAAGTATATAAAAAATGTATTTGAACAATTTCTCTAGGAGGTATTAGACCTAGAAATTTCTTCTGTATGTGACCTTTTTGACATACAAACATATTCCATAAACAATTTTTCTTGTCAACTTTTACTATACGGTAGGTACTAAGCTAAGCAAATTTTAAAATTTAGAAATATTTTAAGCATTAAATGACATTGAACATTTGGAAATAATTCCCGAAAAATTTGTTCTGAAAACTTTACAGAATTTAAAATTGTTATTTGTTTTATTAAATTGTATACGCCGGATTAAAAATAATCAAAAGCTGATCTAGCAAAATCATTTGAATAAACTTTAATTAATTGAATGCCAAATTTCAATTAAAATGAGTTGCAATAAAAATTAATGAGAATTGTTTTAAGCCACGTGCGTGTAACACAAATAAAATGAATCAAAACCAATGAAAAAAAAATTTTGTAATTTGACAGCTACTGAAAAGTAATTACTGAAGTTAGTACAATTAGAGGGTTAATCAAGGATTGGAAGGATTTTTTTTGTGATTACAATTGAGTTTGCAGGATTTTGAAAACAAAAAAAATTTTTAATGACATATAATTTAATTAACTGAATTTATTATAATTAATATTTACAATTTTACTAAAGCGAATAGAGCCAATTGAAAATTGACAGCATTTAAGGAAATTGTCAAAGT
The DNA here is from genome assembly GCA_951394025.1 of Heteromyza rotundicornis. Lineage (NCBI taxonomy): Eukaryota > Metazoa > Arthropoda > Insecta > Diptera > Heleomyzidae > Heteromyza > Heteromyza rotundicornis. The sequence continues at coordinate 6,969,639 of OX596012.1, forward strand.
CAATATCAACTATGTCTGTACTAAGGGCAAATATTTGTACTTGGCCCATTTGAGTTTCATTAAAATTTCAAATTGAATACTTCCATCCAATTGAAAGGCACTCAGCAGTAAATTGGTGCTTTAAATTTGTGTGTGGAACGAAAAATTGCAAAGTTTTACTTTTTGCCAAGAGAACAGCAATTAAATGGAATACCAAATGCACAACCCACTTTCCTTTGCTTTGCTTTGCTTTCCTTTCGTTTTATTTCATTCTCCCAAATAAACTTAATTTGCGAAGCCCACTGACTCACTGATACAATTTCAGAAAACAAATCACCCACCAACCACATGCATACATACATTTTTGCCATGGCAAGCACAATTTAATTGCGGCACTTCATTGGAAAGCAATTTGCGTTCAAATAGTATTTAAACGATTTTAATTAATCAAAACGAAACAAAAAGCGGCCACAATGTGCGGGGAGAGCTAAAAATACAATTTTTCAGTATTTCAATGAAGGGGGTAAAATTGACTAACAACAAATACAGTACAACAAACAACAACAACAAGCAATATTCAAATTGTAATCACTCAGTCAAATCAATACCGCTTCACAACAAGTACAAGCACCACAAACTCACACACACACTCACACACCCTACAATACCCACTACTACTCACCCATAATATACAGCAGAACGGCGGGCGGCATCACACACGTGCCCACCAGCCAATCCGTTATTGCCAGATTCATGACGAAACAATTCGTCACCGTGCGCAAGCGACGCGTTGTTAGAACGGCCAATATCACCAGGGTATTGCCCACCACGGTGACAAGGATCAATAGTAGAAAAATGGCCACAATGAGTGCCTTCGGCCATTCCATGCCGATCAGATAGGAGTCGACAAAGGGTGGTGTCAGCAGCGCCGGCGATGAGGATGTTGTAGTCGACGGCACTGTGGCAAATGTAGAGGATGTAATGATGGCTCTGGCTGTCGTTGTAAAGGCCTCATCGCCGTTGGAATTCATTTGAATAAATGCACTTGTGGTATTGGTGGGACTCAGAATGGCAGACAATAACGTTGTTGTTGTTGTTGATGTTGTAGTTGAAGTGTGATTGTTGTTGGTGGTGGTGCTGGTGCTCGTGGCCATGTTGTTACCTTGAGTGATGGTTGTTGTTGTTGTGGCCAATAGTTGATATACCATTGGCCCTAATTGTTGTTCAGCGGTTGTTTTGATGAGCGCCCGTCCCGTGGCAGAGGCGGCGGTGGTGAAATTGAAGTTGAGATTCTCGCCGGTGTCATTTGGCAAGTATTCAGCTTTGGCATTTGACACTGGCCCGTTGGATGTGTGTGTAAAGGGTATTGTTGTTGTTTGTGTTGTAAGCTCATCTGCCATTGCTGGTTTATGGGCATTTGTGGGCAATTTTTTTTTTACAATTTTTTTTTGGCTTCCAAATTTTTTGTAGTTAGTTTTTATTGTGTGTATCGTTTAGTTGCCGCTAGCAAATGAATTACCACTTTTCACTTTTACTACTTCAGTCGAGTGCCCGGGGGACAACATTTCACTTGCGTGTGTATGTTTGTGTGTAGTCGAATTGACGTTGGTGTTGGCGTTGAAACTGTCAAAATATGAAGCAAAAAAAAAACAGAAAGTGAGAAAGTGAGAAAGGGAGAGTTAGCGCAATTTTTTTTCTATTTTCTTTAATATCTTTTTACACATCTATGTGTGTGCGTCTCCTTCATTTGTTCAATTCAATTTAAGTAATTGCTTGCCGGCAAGCACTCCTTTTTTTTCACAACCACACTTTTTTTTCATTTCGTTCACATTTTTTCTTTCCCCCATTTGAGTCATTAAATTTAATGGATTCCTTCTCCACATTTTTTATTAAATACTTTCGGCTGTTCCACCGCATGTATTGAGCTTTCACACTTTGGCTTTTTTCTTTCCTGTTAGTATTCTATTTTTAGAGTTTCGAATGTTTAATTCGTTTTATAATTTAATAACCTTTTCACACAAGCACTGCGCTTTTTTAGAAAGAATTTTTTATTATTTGTTTGCTTTTGTAACAGTTTTTTTTTTGTTCCCACTAATATTTGCTAAATAGTTGCAATTCATGTTCACACTTGTGGATGGAGATTTTTTTCTTAACATGTTCCATTTGTTGAGTTTGTTTGTTTATGTTTCACAATTCGTTGGAATTAAAGTCAAAAAAGTTTCAATCCAATTTCAGTGTCGGGGTGTAGAAGAAATTCATTCATTCGTTGCAGTTTTGTTTTCGATTTGTGTGAGTGTGTGTGTGTGTGTGTGTGTGCTTCATAAACACTTTTTTTTCTTTTATCGTTTTGTCGTAGCGCAGCACATATGTTTTATATATTCATTACTTTTATGGTTTTTTTTTTATAAATTTGGCCATCATAAAAAAGAATTTTTTTTTAATGGACACTAGAGAATTTCGCAATAGAATATGTCTAATTATATTGTGACTGCGTAATCCAACTGAAAATTGTTAAAATATTTTTTATTCCTAAGTGAATTGAAAAGCAAATGTAAATAAAATATGTTGGTCAAAGCACAAAGAATACAAAATGTTTCTGTTTCAAATCTAAAATTTATGGTTGCCTTTGATTGGAAGAACTCAAAAAGTGTATGCCAAATGTAGGTAGTGTCACAAGTATTACACCGCTTTCACACAAAAGAAGTGTCAAAAAATACCCGCATCTTGTCGTTTTTTTATATCAATTCATTTGAATTTTTTAAATTATTTTGTATGAAAATATGAATCATACGCCCCGTATGACAGTGTTGGAAAAAATGCAACTTTCAGCTGCTCTAAAGACATTTGAGACATGTACATGTTCTGCAACTCGTGCTTGCAATAAAATACTTTTGCCTCAAGTTGTAAATATTTCTAATAAGCACTGGGTAATACGACAATCGTTACACACGGCGTATAAGTAATTTTCACAATTTTATTTACTTTTTTTTATTCTTAAACTCAACATACTACAGTTTCAGTATTACAGTGTCAATGTGAACAATATCTACAACATCCTTGGGAAAGTTACTTGATCTATCTCACAGTCTTTGGCTATCAAGAAAGAATCACTACTATTTGCATTAAAGCTCATTTTTGAGAAAGATTCAGAAGATTCTAAGTTTGCTGATCCTACTCTTACCATAGACAGTGCACATGATGAGACATATCAGGACATCTATAAGTGATCTAAATGCATATGAAATTCGATTGGCTACTCATAACAGTGTTTTCCCTCATTACGACTGCAGTGTAAAGGGGTTATAGAATGACAGATGAGCTCGTCCGAAAGGCTGGAAGAAAAAATATCACACTGCTGAAGGGATACTTTATGGTAACAGACAGGTTAAAGCTTCTACCACTCAAAAAGACAGATATGACAAATACTCTTGCTAAGTAAGGCAGGGAACGGTGGGCTCAAAAAGGAGGAGGAAGGATCTTACTCGAAGTTTGCAGTCCTTCCTTCGTGTTTCCTATCCAGTCCAAAAGTTTTGGTCTGCAGAGCGAAGGGTTAAAGACTTAAAAAGGCTTTTTCCAGTATCTTCTATACTCTATACTATGTCACTATGAGGCTCTCATTAGGACCGCACTTCGTTATGTATGTAGAGAAAGCATATCTCGATCAGTGATTGCTCATGCAAGAATGTTTCTAGCTTTTCTAAAAAGCAAAATCAGGCCGAAAGGAATGCCCTGTAAGTATAATGTATAACCCTGCCGCAGTAGCATTGACTAGGCAACTTGATCTTTTGCCAGTTCTACTTTCATAAAACATTTTATAATATTTTTTAAATGCAAAAAAAGTAAAAACGTTGCTGTAGGTAAGGAAGCACAATTACCTTAACCATATTTAAATACTAGAAAAAAGTGTAACCATTGAGAAATATGTTTGAATCTGTTAATCACTCATTTGTCTCACCATTGACGTACTGTTGTGAACTTGCAGTGTGGGCATATAAAATTATTTTGTTTGTTCATTTACCTACGCCATGCTGCAAAAATGCATACAATTTGTTTGATCAATAGCAGGCTACACTGACTGTGAGTCCACTAACTTGCTAAGATCATTATCGTGTGCAGAGCGATCATTAACGATTTCATTTTAAAATGTAGAAAAATTTCGCTTAAGAAAATTCCGCATAATTTTCTACACTTTTTACTCGAACGAGTCGTTTATCTTTATTGAGCCATTCAAAGTCACATAAAAATTTCACCACCGAAATACAAATGAAAATCGTCTGCATTTATTTATTTACTTATTTACTCGAACGTATTTTCGAACATTTTAATTACATTTTCAATATAGCAAAGCGTGCTCCCCCCCCGCCAAACTAAATGCAAAAAGCTAAAACCAACGAATGTGCCATTCAATGAAATTCCATTTAGCAAAGAAAAAAAAAGTTCAAACGATTAAATGCATTAACAACAACAACTGCAAGGAATATAAACGCATCGTTAAAACCATATTACTACACTTCAAATGAGAGTAATTAAAATTACAGAAACACCAACTTGGGGCCCAGCACTCAACGATATTCCTATTACAAGCAATTAATTAAATTCAAAACTGTGTAATGTTCGCAAGAGAAGTGAGGCAACTGATGCGATTTGGGGGCGCAAGTCTTAGCCGAAAAGGCACTACTTTGCCGAAAACTAGAACCGAAATAAAAAAAAACACCGAAGGAGTAATCAAACCAACACAAACGCACACTCACACGCTCACACATTTAAATCAACAAACGAACTGTCAACTGACAGTGACAGTGAAAGAAGAAAAAACAAACACAAACAAACCGACACAGTCTGACAACGATGCCAACTGACAACTGTCATTGCAGCTAAACACAATTGTCAACGTGACACGATCATTTCGGTATGCAAGTTCACACTCACAACAACAACAACAACGAACAACAACAACAAACAACAGCGGCAGCAAATTTGTTTTCACACAAATTTTTGTTTATTTTTCCAATTAAACATGAAATTATTTTCTCTTATTTCTCTTTGTTTTGTTGTACATTTATTCAATGTAAATTGAATTGATTTTTTTTTTTATCTTTTTTGCAAATTCAGTGCGAAATTTACTTAAGACGACGACGATCAAAGTTTACCGTTTGCGCGTTCAATTTCGACTGCGGCGGCCAACATTTTGTTTCTAACATTTTGCGCATACAGCAATTTGCACACAAGCACACACACACACACACAAGCGCACCTATACACGAATCGTTTTGTGTGTATTGTTTGGGAAATATTTGAAATACTGTAAATAAATAAAAGAAAAACTCGTTGTGGGAAACTTGCCGTGAGGCAGAAAAATACCATACCGTTCGGCTACTGCGGGATTTTGTGGTACGCACAGTGCGCCGAGGCGCGGCGCTTTTTGTTCTTTAGGCCAATCTCACCTCTCTGGAGATTAATGTGTCGCTGGTGCTGATGCTGTAGCTGCTCATTTTGTGTTTCTTGTTGTTCTTTTGGCATTTAACTTAACCCTTTGGGTGCAATAAAAGTTTTGTTAGTTTATCGAAGTGCTGTGAAGGGCTTAGGTGGGAATTTTTAATAAACTTAATGGTGTCATTTTAACTAGCAATTAGTTTACGAAAGAAATTAACAAGTACCGAAGTATTTAGTTGAATTAAATTCGGAGCAAAATTAATGAATCATAAACTTGAAATTTAATAGTTAATTCTTATATGCATTTTTGTATCATAAATAATACTCAGAATGTAAACTGTGTACTTCGAAAGTCAATAGCATCCATTGCTAGGCAATAGAGCCTATTGTAAATAGCTCTTGGGTCTATTTTTATACTTCAAGTGCTTACCTCAGTTTTTTTTTGCATATGACTCATGAGTAAGGGTTGAGTATATGTTTTATGTTCGTTTGGCATAAACGCCTTAAATGGAGAAAAACGGCTTGAAATATTTACCAATTTGTATAAATTTTTACATAGCGATTGTCTGAAAATATTTCTAGAAAACTAGAAGAGTTCATTTTTTTTTGTTATTTTTTAATATAATGGGAAAGACATAAAGATTGAGATTTGTAAGTTAAATATCACAAACTCTTGTATACATTATAGCTTAAATCGACTTAAGCGTTTATGCCAAACGAACACAGACATTCTGAGTGAGTTTTAAAAATAATTAGTTCTTGCAATTTATCATTCACTTACTGCATAACACTGCATGCATTCGTATGTTGCTGATAAGGGGTTTGCTTATTGAGGAATGTAAAATTCTATTAGGTTGATAAGTGAAAGTAAAATAAAATATAAACCGAGTAAGAGAATTAATTATCTTCGGTCTGACCAAAACTAAAATACCCTGCACAAGCGAGTATGATACGCTGTTAGACATTTTTTCAATAATTTATTGAATCGGATGATTTTTCCATATTTCATCTATAATTTTTCGATATTTTATCGATAGCTTTTCCATAACTAACGATTATTTTTCGATAATATTTCCATAATTTATCAATAATTTTCGAAATTTTCTATTTCTACTTCATTCTCGATCCATTGCAAAATTCTGTTCCAATTCCATTTTGTTCCTGTCCAATTCCATTTCGTTCCAGTTAATTTCCAATCCATTCCCGACATAATTTCCAATCAAATACAAGAAATGTCATCGAAATCGGTTCAGTATTTCTCAATATAAACGAAAATAATACAAATTTGGTGTCCATTTTGTATAGGAGGTAGGCGTCTTAACTGACTTTGAACATTTTCAATATCGTCTAAATATAAGCACAAAAAGTAGGAATGACAACATTTAGATTCGATAGCTCAATAACAACGACAGTTATCGCGATGACAGACAGACGGACATAGCTAAATTTGCTGTAGTAAATTATATGTGAGGACATCTGGTAAGCCATACCTTGTGTCTAGAAATGCCATTTGTGCCGATATATCGATGGTCATACGTTGATACCGCATAAGAGAATTTTTTTTTCTTTGAGTTATCTACGTCAAAAAATGTTAGTTATGAGGTGTCAACTTATGACCATCTATACGTAGCTTTAATTACGTTTCAACCTACCGGTGCCAAAAAAATGTTAAAAATTTATTTATTTTTTGTTGGAGGTTCCAAGGGTTTAATTACCCAAAACTGGATTTAGTATTCTTCTTTTAATCCAATTTTTATTATTATTTATTTTTCCTGAACTTTATTTCCGACTGCCACCACTAAAGGGATAATTGTTGGTCGAACAATTCATTGTATCGTAGTGATAAATAATTGACAATGCATTATTGCCCACAATATAAACCCATTACTTTCATATTGTGTTCCTTTAAAAACCCTTACCAAGTATTTGATTCAATTCGTAGAGTCATTGTTGGATTTTTGTTTCTATTTTTAAGAGAATTTTGGGTTTTCATTCGCGGAAAAAGGTTATCATAAGCATTTATAATGAATAATTTCCGTTTGGTTAGAAGAAGTAATTGTTGAAGTTTTACGAAATTAATTAAAAAATTTTCATTTTTCTGTTCAAATACCACATGATCCCTATTTTTAAATGTAATTCTGACAACATTTTGAAGAGGTAAGGGGCATATTAAGAAAGAGTTTTTGCCACTGATTGTTTTGAGTATTAACTTTAATACAACAACCATAACCCATTCAAAAATAGAAAGAAAACTCAGAGAAATTAATATGAGGAAATTAAGATGAATTCAACTGAACTGAACTGAAAAGGCGAAAGAAATTGAAAGAAATTGAAACCAATTCTCGATGGATGGCCCCCGCAGCGTTATTAACAATTAAAATCAATCAAATCCATTTTTTTTTTTGGCAAGCGTGAAATTATTAATGTGATTTTTCACACACCCACAGTAAAAATTAAAAAATAAAAATTGTTTACATAAAAAAAAATGTAATGAAAATTTTCATCGAAAAAATTTATAAAAATAAATCCATCAATTGAGTGTGTTAAAAAAGTATTAATTTAATTTGCACCTTTCAGTAATGATGGAAATATATTTCTTGATGAATTTAGAAAAAGTGGCTGGCAATGATTGTGGCACGTTCTTTTATTTTTGTTTCATGTTGAAATTCAATTCAATTCAAATGAAGAATTTTCTTCTTCTTCCTTGTGTTTATGGTAGGGGTCTTGTCTCCGGTAGGATGTATTCATATGTTCACCATAACAACAAGTGGAATTGAACTTTTTCTTTATTTATTGGACATATTTGAATTTTTTTCTTAATATAAGCAAGTCTTTGCAAATTAATTCAATTACTTTTTTTTTGTGTATTTCATATGTCCATGGAAAGCCTGTATGTTTGTTGACTTTTCCGAATGCCTTTGGCATGTGTGTGTGGATTTTTCTTTTGCGTTTTCCTTCTCGTGGTCAACAGTAGGTACCTACTGAACGTTGTCTTTAGGAAATGTAAACTTTTCATTTTTCTACAATATTTTTTTCGTTCAACGCCATCTTTAAGTATGCGGCAAAAAAAAACACAACCAATTTTATGATCTATAAAAATTTAAACATTTTTATTAGTTTTTTTTTATGTGTTTTTTTTTTGTATATAAAAAACATTTAGCATTCTTCACCTTTGTTAGAAATTTTTCATTAATTCATTATTAATATCATTTTTTTTTGGAAAATTCCGAAAAGTGTTTTTTTTCTGTTACATTTTTTTGGTATATTTTTGTCTTGGCTTTTCTATTATTGCAAAATGTATTATTACTTGTAAGAAAATGTATCTCTACATAATTATGCTGTCGAAAAGTTTTTCAATTAATTTACAAATTAGCCGAACTGTTAAAACTTTTTCTCGGTTGCTGTTGCTCTTCACTCTGGACGCAAATTTTTGCAATGAACGAAATAAGTATTTTCCGTGCTGCGGGCTCTTCTTACATTGAACTATTTTGAGCTTTGGGTGAATTTCATTGCTGGCTTGCTTTAAGCATCATTGGAGCTGTAAGTTTTGTTGTACATTTTAGTAGAAAAAAAAGAAATGGAAAAACTTTAAACTAATTTCTCATAATTGGTCTGATTTTATATGTTCAGTCCTTATACATATAAAATCAGACCAGTTATTTTTAAAATAAAATAATCTAGTAAGAGAATTATGTTCGGTCTGACCGAAGCCAAAATACACATGCGAGTACGTTTTTAGGCAAGTTTTCAATAATTGTATCGAATTTTTCGATATTTTATCGTTAGTTTTTTGATATTTTATCGATTTTTCGACAATTAATCGATGAAATTTATCGAACAATTTTCGATAGTTATCAATAATTTTTCACAATTTTCATTTCCACTTCATTCCCGATCCATTTCAAAATTTGGTTTCAATTCCACTTCGGCCCGGTCCAAAAATAAATAAATATGGCTGCCATTTTGAATGGACGTGTTTTTTATATTATGTCAAAATTTGAAATCTATGAATTCAAAAAAGTTAAACTAAGTACTTCGGTTAAAGAAAGGGGATAAGGTAACTAGAATCAAAAGGAAAAAACATTTTGCAAAATTGTCGGCCTAATGTTGCACATGGCGTATGAGTGACTTTCAATACAAAACAGATCTAGAAAAGCGACCGGACATGTGCATTTATTTGGGCAATATTTTCAATACGTATGAGATGACTTTCGTTGGTGCAAACGTTTATCGGACGGTATAACATAAAACCACTCAAAGTTATAAAAAAAATCGAAAAAAAATATTGTTGAATTTTTCTTTTTGTGGGGTGAACGTTAAATAAATTTTAAGTTCCTTGATAATATTAGACTAGCTAATAAGCCCAACCTACGGCTCTTATAATGTAGATTAGTCAAAGGAACGCGAACCTCGCCATTTTTTTTCAAGTTTGCGGGAAGTATGAAAAAAACACTGGATGGACATTCACCACGTACCGCAAACAGAGGGATTTTTAAATATAAACTAGAGAGTGGACTATCTTCGGCTATACCGAAGCTGAAATACTCCCACACAGTAGGAAGAAATACCTCGAACATAAAAAAATGTGGTCTCAAGACCCTATTTTGAGCCAATTATAGGTGGTTTTGGAGCCCGGACCATGTCCAAAAATCCATTTCTAAAAATTTCCAATCAAATCCACAAAAAAAAAAATTGGTCTCAAGACCCCATTTAGACCCTTATATATGTGACTTCGGAACCTCGGACGATGTCAAAAATACGTTTCTAAACATTTCCAATCGAATACAACAATAAAAAAGACTTGAAAAATGTTAACCTTTTTTTTCGGTGTATGGGAGCCACGCCCAGTTTTTATCCGATTTGGCTGATTCTCAAACTTGATCTCAGTATTCACGAGAAAAACATGTACCCAAAGTTTCAAGTCGATATCACCAAAACTGCGACCGCTATCGTGCGGACGGACAGACGGACAGACAGACTGACATCGCTAAATTGACTCCTGCGGTGATTCTGATCAAGAAAATATATACTTTTCCATACCGGACACGCCTCCTTCTGGTCGTTACAAACGTTGTGACAAAGTTAGTATACCCTGCCACAGTGAGTGTGGGGGTATAATTATCGAAAGAGGAGGGTTCAATTCTCCTTGTCACTGCGGCCATATTGGGACTATTGTGACAGACCAGTATATTTGTAAAGCTCATCCCTGAGTCTTGTGTTCATTAGACAAACTTAGACATTCTTGGCCATGTCATACTCCCTTCCTCTTCGTTATATAGTATACACATATCATTCTATACTTTACCCATGGTTAGTAAGGGTTTTTTGACCGTACAGTGTCCTGTTGGGAATCCTGCATTCACCCAGATTTATTTTTTTAAGGTACTCATATGGCCTATTGCAACAGTCAAATTTGAGCGATTAAAAGTATTACAATTGCAACACCTTTCTCAATCGCACATTTCAATACCACTCTTTCACTCTAAGCTGTTTTTAGTTATTAATCAAACGAATTCAAGTAAATCCAATTGAAATTTATGATATTCCCAAAAGTTTCTAGCACTTGTTGCACACATCAAACACACACACACGCGCACACACATCAGTTCAAAATAAAATTCAAATCACTACAAGGGCCTCAGGGCAATTCAAGCTTGAATCTGTCCCAAGTGACAAATACACCGATACGATATCGAGATATCGAGACGATTTATCACCCACAAACTTATCACTTATCGCTTTGATAACGCCGCTAATTGATAAATTAATCAATTATTGTTATTTGCCATTCAGTGTTCGTTATCGTTGACTATCAGAGCAGCGCGAGTATCGTTTGGTGAATGAAAATCAATTGCAATTATTACAGACAGCAACAACAGATGGCACAACAACAACAACACAAGTTCAAGGGAAACTTGATTATATTGGCTGACAAAGATACCGGCGCACGCTCGTTTTGATTATTACCAGCGTAATTTTTGTATATCAATTTCAGCCTGGCCAACCGCCAGGACGTCTCGGTCGCAACTGAATTGTGAAGTTGGCCGCAAAAACGCATGTGGCTAATTTGTGTGTATTTTTTTTTTTGTTCGTCGCCTTTTTGTATTTGTTTGTAATTTTTTTTCTTCTATTTTTCACTTTTTTCTCCATTAATTTTTTTTTACTACCGCTAGTCAGTGTTACACCGCCTGCCTTTGCCCATTTGCTGCTGTGTTTGCTGATGGATAACGACATTTTGTTTTTGTTTTGTTTTTGTGCTTTTTTGCGGCTCCATACCTGGCGCCCAGTTGGGAGAATGTATGGTGTGTGTGTGTGCATGTTGAAAAAGTATGCCAACGAAAGTTTTCACTTTGTTTTTTTTTTCTTTTGTCTTCCACAAACCGTTTTTCTATATGGCATTGTCACAAGGGCACACATGGACATGGACAGAAAAATAATTCTTTTACACACTTAGCCATTCGCCGGGATAACGCAAAAATACAGTTTTTCCGTGTTCCCCTGGGATTGCATTAGCCACACAGTCACACAGCCAACAGCACGACACATACCACTGACAGAAGTTTCAACACTTTGACATGATCGCATAGAAATGTCCATGTGTTTACGTTTTTATTGCGTATATATGAACGGACGCCTTGAAATGTTTCTCTTTTTTTTTGTAGTCTGCAATGATGGGATATTGAATGCGTTACGCTGGGCACACAAAGTTAGGTACTAATGTACTTTGGATTCAAAGAAATATTTCCTGTACATTCGAAATGCCAAAAGGACTGTCATCTTCCAATTATCCTAGTTCCTCACTTTAAGGGGCTGCATTGTAAACCAAATTACCATATTACAGTGAAAAAAAATACGTTATGCTTTTTTTGTACTGTTCCAATTAGATTTTACTTGGTCGTTGGGCAAAGATAACGGTCAAGTTAGCAAGTTGTTCAAGCGATTCTTCTTCTTAAGTGCCACAACAAAACGTTTCCATCGATTACTGGCCTTTGCAATTGTTTTGATTTCTCCCAAATATTTTCCTGTGGCTTCAATTTCTTTTGCGAAAGTGCGTTTCTAGGTGTATTATGGTCTTCCACGTCTTCTGCTGTCTTGTGGATAGCAGTCGAGTGCTTGCTTGCAGATCTCGATCGTAGGCTTACGGAGAATTGACATCTATAGGCATTAGCTTGCAGTTAGCTTATATCTGCGTTTGCGACGGTTCTGGGCCCACAGATTGTCGAAGCGATACACAATCGGCGGCAACCCGATGGTCAAGGCAATATCATTTCCCTACTCCGGTTTTACGTACTTTCATTCTACTACCATCGGAGTAGATCTAATGCTCTCGCAGTGAATTTTAAATGTAAAGTACTCTTCTACTACATTCAATGTATTTCCAATTGGATGAAGTCTTCTACTCAAAAATAGTCCCTCTTTTATGGAACTATCTACTAGTTTCCATGTATTGCCTACTACAGAGAACACCTTACCTTGTCTCTTGTGACAGTGAATTGCATTTCTTCTCTTAATGAGGTTGATTAGTTGATTACTCATACGTTGAGTCTGAAGACTGTCAAAAGAAAACAAACTTTGTCAGAGAAGGGTCTGAGGTGTACTAAATCACATTACATAGTTCATTAAGTCATTGAGGTCAATGTTAAATCTGAGGGAAGGTGATAAACTTAAGGCAATTAGGATTTGCTTTGACAATATTTTATGTACCTACTTATTACAGAAATACTTTAATTTTCTTCATTTAATTTTCCTTTGGCACTAAACAGTCATGCATCCCTCCCATTTTTGATTATTTAAATTTTAATTAAATGTTACTCATACGCCTGGTGGGTCATTCAGCCAATTGCTGGTGAGAGTAGAATTGCAAACACATTGACAGTGACTACGACCAAGCCACTTCATTATTACTTATTATTATTAATAATTGCAACTAAGAGTTCACCCGTCAGTTATAAAAATATAATTTTATGCCCATTAACCCACACGTTCCTAGAACCCCCGGGCGAATAAGTAAAGCCGGTGATACCACTAAAATAAATGTTTTTTAATTCTTTGAAAAGCGCAAATTTACGACAGAGTTAAAGTTCATATTTAATGTAGCCAGCTGAGGGACGGGCGCTGACAACGATACACAACCGAAGCGACAGAATGACATTGACTGTCAGTGGAACTGGTGTGGCAGAAGGGCGTTTAAGGTCGCTCGTATGTGTCACACACTGTCCGGCTATGACCGCTTAATTGCCAACTAGCGATAGGTACATACAACCATAAGCGTCAGTCTGTCCGTGTGAGTTTGTGTTTGACCAGGATATTGCTCAAATAGCAAATATAAATTTCAGTTTTACGCGCTTCGGACTTTTAATTACCAACTAAAAGTTAAATGACAATGATGTCCTCATTGTTTCTTCCAAACACCACCGAATGACGGTTAGGTGGAATGGGAATGGTGTAGTTGCTGTAATTGTTGACTTTGGAGGGGGGGGACACACTAGTGACAGTGAATTTTCACATTAAGCGGATGTGAGTGTGCGAGAGTGCGAACATTTTGTCAGCTTATTTGTGTTGGTGTTGCTCTTGCTGGCAGCATCTGGGTATAGTGTTGCCGTCATTTAGGTATAAAGCATGATCGCATTACGTGTGTGTGCAAACGTACGAATGAGCAATTTGAATTCGTGGAAATTGTCGAAGAGTGTTTTGAAATCTATAGGCACGCGCGAAAGTTTTAAAGGGATTTGCCTTCATTGGGAGCTTATTGAATTAAATATGCAATTTGAAATTTCGTACAGAATTTAGTGACATTCGGGCTGGGAATACGTGATAGGTTTTAGGTGTATGTGTGTATGTGTTAAGAAGAAAACCTTTTGTGGAAATATCGCACTGATTGATTTGCTTGTCCATTGTAGGGGGGGAAAATGGTAAAAATAAATTATTCAAAAATAAAGTTTACCTAGGCGTATGAGTAATTTTAATTTAGATATTGAATAAAATTTTACGTATACGCCTAAAATGATACATTTTTTAAATTAAGTAAATGCGTACCGTGCCTTGGTTGAACTTAAAAAAATGCTTCCAAAAATTCGAGCATTAACAGCTTCATTATTACCTACGGAGGGAATCCAGTTGTGGTAGGCTGACGTCTATTTGAAGACTGATTAGCGCTTTGTGTGCTTTACGCTTTGACAATCGATTTGCCAACGAGACTTTCGTTAGACAATTCGCATGCTACTGTATTTACTTCAACTAATTACAATTAAGTGTCCATGTGTTTCGGTTATCTTTTGGTATTTGCACGGCTAACCTATACAAAGACATTATCAGCAACTAAATACTACTTCTGATGGACTGTATGAATGTATTTAACTATATACATGTGAATGGTGCGCGCTTACGTGACTGACGCTGACCGAACAGAGGTGAATGTTAAGGCTGCGTGCTGGCAATTAGTGTGGCAAAAATTTCTAGGAATTTTAGTTCTCACCTGTTGGGGCCTGTGTGAATTGCAGGCCAAGTTGAATTGACATTTGGGGTGGTTCTTCACTGCAATTCAATTAAATTGGTTAGTTGCCTTTTAATTAAGGCTTTAACAAATTATTGCCAAATATTTGTCAACAAATACACATACCCGAACATATATACCGGCATGTGTCGTGCATTGCCTCAAATAAATATGATAATCACACCACATTCCACATTGTATTGCCATAATTATACACCACAGTTTATAGCCCCAAGAAGTTAAACAATTTGTGGCAAATGAACTGTTGGAAAAATTGATTTTTTTTTGTACGCCAATTTCGTAACCGGAAAAGCGTAATGAAAATATGTTAACTTCAATTTGGTACGATGTGGGGTTTTTTGATTTAAATACCACTGATAACGGAAACGAAAGTTGGCGTGCGTGGTAATATAATACCGTTCTTTTTTTTGGTTTTGTATAAAAATAGACAATGTTTCGTAATTGATATAAATAGCTTTCTATCCACAATATTTTCATTTCAGTTGGCCGATACAGGTGTAAGGATAAGCTGGCGTCAAGAGTTCACTGACTGTGGGTCATGTGATGGGATTGTGGGAATGGCTCGAATGACGTTGGTTGACTGAAAAGTTCTTGCGTGTCCAATAACGAACTAAATGACATGCGGATGTAGACATGCGGATGTCAACGAATTTATCAGTTGACAGGAAAAGTAAAAACTAAAACAAAATTAATATCAAAAAAATAAGTATAAATATAAACGTATAAATATAAAAAATAAGTATAAATATAAATATATAAAAAATATAACTATAAAATAAGTATAAATAAGTATAAATGTAAATAAAATATAAAAAATATATATAAGTATAAAAATAAGTATAAATATAAAAAAGTAAGTATAAATATAAACCTCTAGTTGTTATGAATTTGTTCTTATATTTATTATTAATCGTTATATTTTGTATGTATATTCATAGTTGTAATATTATTTGTATGTTGCATTTTAAAGATATTATCTTGTATGCTTATGGCTTAACTATCAAATAAATAAAAATAAATAAAAAAAATAAGAGTTATTCCTAAGGCTAACTTAGCCTTCAATTATTATATTTCGAAACAAATTAATTTAAAAAATTGTATTTATTATTTTGCACTTAATACATTTAAATTCTTTTCACTTTTTTTTCAATTTGAAAAAATTTCATTTCAATTGACAAATCTTAGATTTTTGTTGCATTTTATTTGAATTAATTTCTGTCATACAAACTTTACACCCTTAACTAACTGTTATAATATTCAATAGAGAAGCTTTTATAGCAAAATGCTTGCCACCTAAGCTTTGCAACTTTGACTTTCTGTTTTTGAAAATTTAACACAACAACCAAAAAAAGCTTTTAAGTGTGTTGCTTTGAAATGCTGAACTATAAAGATTAGTTAGTTTCTCTCTAAACCATTTTGTTAATCCAAAAAATATTAATTGAATATTAAAATTTCTCAACTAACGCAGCGGTTAAACGTTGACTTCTTATGATAAGCCTTAATTCAAAGGCCCACTGATGCTAATTGGAAGGAGCCTTTAAGTCTCAGAAAATCAGTAATTAGTTCTTTGTAATACTACTGCTGAGTCTAAAATGCACACGATATACAGTGATTCCATTAAGAGCATCGTGAGCTAACTGAATGACTTCTGACAGCCGCTAGACACAATATTTTGATTTGAATCATGGCCGTTGGAAGGTCGCTAGAAGATGCTTAGTATGAGGTGCACTACTTTAGTGGCGAGATGTGGCAACCATGGTGTAAATAAATCAAACCTGATACCTGTGTCGTAAATCTTGACGTACGCGATGTTTGGCTGGTTTACAGAAATTAATTGTAGTCACTCCAGAACGAATAGTACGAAGGACTTCCGAAAGGGGTTGTGGCAGAATACATCGATGCTGTGCTGCATTGCCAGATTGTTAGGTGATTAGCCACCAAATTGGACATTAGTTGCATATATTCGCTATTGCATGAACATTTGGCCATTAATGCCCAAAAATACTCAACGAAATGTTGAACAAATTCCTTTGCCTACGAGATCGCGCCGACACGACGTTATTCGATTTTAGAGGAGTAAATTTGAAAAAAGGGGAGTAGATATCATTTCTGGTATAGAGTAGTAGTAGAAGAAGGTGGCCCAATTGAACTGCAATTAAATTCAAACTGCTGCAGTTTTCGAACCGCTGGTAGCATAGAGCCTTTATTTCTCTAAATGACAGCTGATTTCATTGTAGTTTTACATCGCATGAGACTAAGGAAGTACTAAGGAGTACATTTCTTACAATAGTAATAGAAAATACCTTGAGGAGAGTAGGAAATGTACTACCAGAGTAGAAGAGTTATAAATACACTCGAGAGCAGTAGACGTACTTCGATAGGAGTAAAGTGAGAATGCTACAGTTGACTGTATGGTTCTTCCAGGACGAACCCAAGAGAGTATAACTTGCCAAGGAATGCTTTAATTTCCATTCGACGTTCGGATCAGGCATTAAACTTTGGGTGCCTGCAATTATCGTATACATTATGACTTTCCCATGTGGTATCACAATGGACCTCATCTTAGTGTGTCGGTGTTCAGCAGCCACCCTAACCTATCCTGAAAATTATTCGCATCCAATTTTACCATAAGCAATTCATCTCAAATTTCCTTTCCAATCAAATCTTTGTGAATGCAACACCCATATGCCAAGATAAAATACCCTTGAAACTTTTAAAAGAGCTTTATTTTTGATTTCCATTTAAAATAAAATATTTTTACATATTTTTGATAATATCGTTTTTTAATAAATAATTACATATGGAATTTTGTAAACTATACGTGAGGCAATACATATCAAAATTGCCTAAGTCCACAAGAACAATTTTACATATTTATAATGCCGCAAAGAGCTAAAAAAACAAAAAAAGTAACTTTAAATAATCATACTGGGGTCCTTTAAGAGGAATATGAGAATCAAAATTACTTAAATATACTTAAGAACCAAGTATGGCATTCGTGAATGAGCTACTCGTATCGAAATTTGGAACACAACTCCTGTTTTTTTTCCTATTCCTGGACGTACTTTGGCCTCAAAAAACCTTTAAGGAAAACCAATCCTTGTCAGGTATGGCATATTTCCCTCTTGCTGATGTATATTTTGTCACACGTGCTTAAGTTTATTTTTAAAAAGCATATCCATTTCGTAATAATTTTTCTTCACATAATGTTTCAAGGAGGAATATATTCTTTACTCACACTTAAAGCGAAACGAATTGAGAGAAGAGTGAAGGACATGAATTTCCCGAAATTGACTTGTGGTGGACTTAAGCAGCTTTGATATGCATCAACTCTAGTACGTGCGTGTATATCATGACAGATTTCACTTGAAAGGGTTTGAACATTGACTTTCTTTTTATTTGTTTCTTTGTTTCACAGAAATATCCATTGATTTTGTTTGTATTTTTATTTAAATTACATTTATGCACACAAATATGACACATTTGATACGATAAGCATTTGTAGATAATATATTTGAATATAGTAAAATATACAGACTCTTACTATGAATTTACTTCATTTTATGTGTATTTCTTAATAGATACAGACCAGCTTAGAGAGATTACATCACTTAATGCGAAGGTATTTAAAATCATGAATGTATTTTTTTGTTTTTTTTTTGTCTAATTTAGAAAATCACAACTCAAACGAATGTCAACTTAAAATTTACACACAATACAAGCATAGAATACTGCTCCTTCACACTCACTTACTTATACAATTATATTGTTTAGCTTAACGTATACAAACAGATTCACAGTTTTGCAAATTAGACTAGCATAAAACTCTGCCCGGCCTGGTGTAGGCGAACAGTTGAAAGAAACGAGATTTGAGATAACAAACTTATGAATGTACATTTTTTAGAATGTTAATTTAATACTTTGCAATAGGGTATTCTTACAGCTATGCACACATTTCATGGAATACACTCAGAAAAATTTCTTATTTAAAATTTTTTTAAAACACTTATAATAAAATAATTTTCTTACATTGAAAAACATTTCCGATGATCTACATCAATATACATATATGTTTGTGTATTTATATTTTATGTAATGTAATAATAATATATATTTATTTTCTGGGTGAATATGCAAAAGATATTGTTTGAAATGAGGGAAATTTGAAGTAGTAAAAAAACATGTTAGGACGCAATTTTAAAAAAATTTAAAAGATTGAAAGGACAGAACTTAAAAAAATTAATGTGAATTCATTAAGTAATATTATTCTGTTGAAATTACCATTGCTTACTTTCAATAATAAAAGGTTCTCTTACAATTCTTTTGTAGTCTTTCGGTTGACACAAGCATTTGAATCCAAATTAAAACTCACTAAGACAATTTACGGAGTCAAATTTTGATGAAGTGGGATAAGTGGGGAAACCCCGAAATAACTTTACTCTCTGCCAGTTGGATTACCTTTTCATGTCTTTTCATTTGCAGTTTTTTTTTTATTTTTGCTCATAAAAATCCTTAGACCAAAACATTTTTTTTGAGTGTATTTTTTTATTTTTTTACCCCGCACACTTGGGTTCAAGGGTATATTGTTTTAAATGCCGGTTTTTTATTTGGTTGGAAATTACGTCAAGAACGAAATGGAAATGAAACTGGAACGAAATAGAATTGGACCGGAACAAAATGGAATTGGAACCACATTTTTAAATAGATAAAAAAATGTGAATTATTAAAAAATATTTAAAAAAATTATCGATCGAAAATCGATAAATTTTCAAAAAAAATTATCGATAAAATATCGAAAAATCATCGATAACCAATCGAAAAATTATCGATAAAATATCGAAAAACCGAAAATAATTTTACTAGTTTAATTTGTTTTTAATATCAGATACTAAAAAATTTAAGTTTTAAAAATTGGTGGTACGGTTTTGAAAAACTTTCTTGTTTTCATGAAAAAAAGTCCGCTTAAACAAAGTCCTCATGATTCTTCAGCATAAACTGGGCCTCGGGCGTCTTGCACTGCTGCCCCTTGGGACTCAGCGAATTGTGACGTTGCACAGACGAGCCGTGAATGGTGAAATTCGTGGTACCCGGAAAGGACACGCTATTCTTATACTTCAAAGCCTTCTGCTGGCAGATGTCAAATCTGGAAAGAAAAGCACTTCTTCAGAATCACTTTTAAAAACGAATACCTAAAAAATATATAAAATCTCCACTCACTTCGACAACAGCGTATACAAGTCCTGACGGTATTGTGAGGTCAAAATCGCATACAAATAAGGATCAGCGCATGAATTCAGCGGATAGAAGAATACCAACAGAATTTTCGATTTGGTCACATTGATCAAGGGATAGCCGGCCAAGGCGGTGAGACCAAAGAATGCAATTGGGGCCCAGCAGGAGAAATTTGTAAAGACCTGGCAAATAATTGAATTTAATTAGTAATTGATGCAATTGTTGTTGTTGTAAGAATGAAGTTCAGTTGAGTTACCAGTAGGGCCATCTTCTTGGCTATGCTCATCTCGCCCGGATGCATATTGTGCGCGTGACGTGTCTCCTTGCCCAATGACAAATAGATTTGAGCATAGCAGATGGCAATTATGAAAAATGCCACACCATTCAAGCCCAGTATGGCCACCAAGTAGACGGTATCGAAGGGATCGCGATTCTCCATAGGCAGGCAAATGCTGGAAAAATAAATTTTAGTTATTTTTTTTTTTACAAATTTAGTGTCAAATATTAGTAAAATTTATCAGAGAATTCAAACATTTCCCAACCCATTAGGATTTATGGAGAAATAGTACACAAATTCGCCACAATGTCAATGTCAATGGCAAAAAAATCACTCAAACTCAAAAAAAACCACACACTTTCCAACTCACCTCGTCGATGAATAGTTGCTGATGCCGAACAGCGGCAGCAACGACATGACTATCGAATAAATCCAGCCACCCACCATGATGTAGGCTGCAGGCTTTAATTTAATGCGTTTATTCAAGTACAAAGCGTGCGTGATGGCCAGCCAGCGTTCGATGGTGATAACGGTGAGTGTGAAAACCGACAAGTGACTGGCAAAGGCGGTAAGGAAACCAGCCACCTTGCAACCGGCACCTAAAAGTAAACACAAAAATCAAACAAAAAAGTAAACAACAAAAACAATGTAATTGAAAAAAAATGCAAAATCGCACAACATTAATCCCCCAGCGGTCGAGTGCAACTTACCATACTGCCAGTCGTAGGCATAGTTAAAATACTCGCCCATGGAATGTGCATCAATTGAGGCTATGAGCAGCAAATACAGACCCAAGCACAGGTCGGCAAAGGCCAAGTGGGACATCAGAAAACGCGGCACGGAGGCAGTTTCCGATCTGGCAAAATGGAGAGGGTGACAAAATACGTTCACTTTTTTTTTTTTTATTAATTCTTTACTTGATCGATAAAATGACCACCAACACTGCCACATTGCCCACCACGGCCAATGCCACAACAATCCACACGGAAATGCGTAGCCACTGATAGCCCATCACATCCTCACAGGGATTCAGGGCATTCGGTATGGGATAACACTCGACATCGCGTTTTCTAAAAAAAAAAAACCACAACAAAAATCATAAAATACAAAGCAAAACAGAAAGTAATTCGCTTCAATTGGCTATGAAATGTTTGAACTTTGCTATTTATCCTACCTGAATGTGAAATTACCGCAATACTCCTCCAATTGATTCTCATCGGGATTAATTGTAATCTCATCGTGAAATATGCCACTCTCCTTAATCATCGAATCTGACATGTAATCCACATTGCCAATATAATCATCACTTGGTTCAGTCTCATTCGAAACGTCACCGTTGCTTGCAGCATTTACGGCCAAGTCCGTGCGCTCCCAGCGACTGGAATAAATTATACAATCGAGAACGTAAGAAAAAGTCTCCTTCAAAATAGAATAGAAAAAAACGTTGTAGTAAAAGCAAGCAAACAAAAAGTTGAACGCTGGAATTCCCAATAGCATCAAACCAAAAAACGATTGGCACTTGAATTGACTGAGATTGGTTTGCATGAAGTGGCTCAGAGGAAAATAAACGTCCTCAACTATTGTTTGTACACTTCAGTGGCGAAGTGTTAACACCGCGTCACTTGCATTACCTATAAAATACCCCGCCGGCTATTGTTGGATTTGTCGGAACTGCCAAATTCAATTTGCCACCATCCGAATTCCAAGTTCCCACACTGCCATTGAAATCGTCCGCTCCAATCGTTCCGCCATCAACACCATTGTCAGTCTCTTTCGCTCTCATCCTAAGAAGTTTATCACTGTTTGCATTTTCAATGTCATTTTCGGATTTGGTGCACTGCTGTTGCCATTTTTCGATTTCCTTCATGCGTTCGGTGTGACGGCGCGGATCGTGACGTGAGGGAAATTTGAATGCACAACAGTGAAAGGAATGTGTCAAATATGCTCTTTGTAAATTCTACAATCGAAAGGGAAGCAGAACAGACGAAGCGTCAGCCAAAGTAATTGTGTTTGGTTTAGTATCGACAGAAAGGCACGCATACACTCAAGCGTATTTACCTTAAAATTATAAATGGATGGTATTGTTTTCAATGTGTGAGTGTTTTCAATGCGTAATTCCTCAATGTCTTGTAAGCCCGCCGATGGTAGGCGTACTAACGCGGTGCTGGAGAGATCTCTGTGGAAAGGATTTCATAGAATTATGATTGAAAAAGGTTTGCATTTAATATAGAAAAATGCATAAGGGTAATTGAAAGAAAAAGAAGAACTTAAATTACTTTAATTACTTTAATTACTTTAATTACTTTAATTACTTTAATTACTTTAATTACTTTAATTACTTTAATTACTTTAATTACTTTAATTACTTTAATTACTTTAATTACTTTAATTACTTTAATTACTTTAATTACTTTAATTACTTTAATTACTTTAATTACTTTCATTACTTTCATTACTTTAATTACTTTAATTACTTTAATTACTTTAATTACTTTAATTACTTTAATTACTTTAATTACTTTAATTACTTTAATTACTTTAATTACTTTAATTACTTTAATTACTTTAATTACTTTAATTACTTTAATTACTTTAATTACTTTAATTACTTTAATTACTTTAATTACTTTAATTACTTTAATTACTTTAATTACTTTAATTACTTTAATTACTTTAATTACTTTAATTACTTTAATTACTTTAATTACTTTAATTACTTTAATTACTTTAATTACTTTAATTACTTTAATTACTTTAATTACTTTAATTACTTTAATTACTTTAATTACTTTAATTACTTTAATTACTTTAATTACTTTAATTACTTTAATTACTTTAATTACTTTAATTACTTTAATAAATTTAAAATAAACTTACAATTCTTGCATGCTCATGCCGCTGAATGCATTTGGATGGACTTGCTCTAAATTGCGATTTTCCTTCAAAATTCTACGAATACCGAAATTCCATAAATATTGAATTACTTTTAATTAAGAAAGAAAACGTAACTGAAGTACTTACAACTTTGCAATTTGTGAACCAGAAAATGCAGAATCATCTATGTAACTTATCTCATTATTTGCTAAAATTCTGTGGGGATAATGTTTTGCATAAGTGAATGTAAAGGATTAATGTTGACTAAGAATGTTTGTTTACTTACAATTGGTCAGTCTTAATTTTTATAGATTTCATATCAATTCGAGTTATGTGATTGTTATCGAGATCTCTGCAATGAGAATCGATTGTGTAAAGAAATACAGTTTAAATAAATTAATGAGTGTAATGAAAATAAGTTATGAAGAGAGAAATTGATTTAAGAAATGGTGTGCATGGTTTAAGTGAAGTGATAAAGTAAATATGTGACGCTGAAAATGACATAGAAGTTGAGAAGAATAAATGCTTAAAGAAGTAATCCATTAATTTATAATATTGCCAAGTAATGCATAGTCATGAAACTCGAATCTTAGGTCTGATTCGATTTGAAGTACCTGAAGGCATTATAATATATGAATAATTCGAAGTAATGTATGGGTAATGCAGGTTACTTTTTGACACTGAAGAATGATGAATATGTTTAAGCACTCATGAGAATTGAAATTGTAATGAAAAGGTAATGGTGATATATGAAGCATTCCAAATTTCCAGTAATGCAAAGTAATGCTATTACTAAACATTAACATATGGTAATCTAATTGAGATTGAAGTAATGTAAGTTAGTGCAATTCATTATGTGAGTAATGCAAAGAGATTTACAAGTAATGCATGTTAGTATTTGAGGTCGAAGTATGATAAATTTCGATTAATTTAACACTCACATCATTTGTAAAATATTTTCAGGTGGCAAATGTATCAAATCTGGTACCCTTATCAAACCACTATTTATGATTCGTCTGGAAAATATACAAAACATAAAAATAACAATTTAAGAAATATTTACTTTAAAAGGAATTTCAGTGCGCATCATAAATGTCAAAAATAAGCTAACCACAACTACTTCAGGGGCCATCAAAAATGCACACACACAACACTTTAGCCTAAGCACCATGTCATTTTCATGTCAAACTCAGGCCAAAAACGATATGCATTTTTCATGTTTAGAACAATGAAATATCAGCGATTTTTTTTTTACTTATATTATCAAGAGCTTTGAATTGATGTCAGAAGCAAACTGTGCAGATATACTGTGAGGCATTTAAATATCAAAGGATTGTTTTTTTTACCCCTTCCATTCCAACCTAAGCCCACTCCACTTATACTCTTTTACATATATGATATGATAATGCGTTAGAATTTCAGAGCCAAGGTAAATATTGACAGCATCATGGATTTTCTGCGAAAATCTCGCGTTTTAGTTCGTTATACGTTACGAAGTCGTTGTTGGAAATGTTTTTTTCGTTACACGTATGTCCGCCTGTGTGTACACTGTACAGTGTACACGAACTAATGCTTTATTTTTGTATTAAAGCATTCATATTTTGATCTCGAATGCAAATGCCAGTATTTATTTTTAGAGATTTCCCATATGGTTTGATGGAAGCTTTTTCATAAACAAAAACAAAAAAAACGCTTCAAAGCCAATTTCGTGTCTGGTTGTCATAGAATGTAAATTGAATATTTGAAAAAAGATTTATATTTATTCAATGGTGAGAGTGGGTTTACATGTTGTGGCAAACGAAACATTTCAAATTTCTTTTGAATTTTGGAAACACTTGTGACTATCTAATGGTAAGCATTTCTCATGTAAAGCAAATACACATGATGCCCTTTGCAAGTGTCCAAAGCCTTTAATGCTCCATCCTTCTTAGTAATGATTTATGTGTTTTTCAGTTTTAACTATGTAAGAAAACAAATATTTAACTGCACAGTGTGCTGCTCACGTTGATACCTGCATGTGGAAAACAAAGTGTATTTATAAACTCCTCTACGCCCACTTGGCAAGTAGATGCAATGCAGTGTCTTAGTTGGAAATTCCCCTATCTGATAACTAAAAAAAACCTTTGTACTCCGCTTCATCACTGCACGCCATACCATATGCTCAGTCATGCACTATCACACACCCGACAGTCTGTGTATACTCACATTATTTTGATTGTATTGGAGATACCCTCGAAGACATCCTTCGATAGGAACGTCAGCTTGGGTGCATGGGAAATGTAGCTGTAAGCGTTAAAAATAACATGGAATCAAAGGAGAATATGGAAAACAAAAGACTTTAAAGTAAATGTAAAAGCTTTTATGTTGGAAAAAGTCAACTTAAACAGAGAAAAAAAAGTGTAATTTAATTAAAGACAGTAGCAACGCCATTTAGTAAAAAGGCTGCACATGACAGAGGCACAACCTTGCCCAAGTAAGTAGTTGACCCACTTTAGTATACTCACATGGTACGCAAGAGTCTCAAGGAGGCAAAGGCCCCATCCTGAATGCTCTCCAGCTGTTTCAGGTCTGTCAGTACCCTACGACAAGGAAGAAGAAATAAATTACAGTTAAGAATGAAGAAGACAAAACCTAACATAGGCACAATTAGAAAACAAATTTTAAGCTCTTTTCGCTTCAACTTTAATCTCTTAGTCAAGTTATACTACTTACACATCCAACAATGAGCCCGCATACACTTTCAAGCCTGTATTGCGCAGCCTGGGCAGACCCGCCGATGCAATTGTCAAACGTTGGATGGGCACTGTGAGTGTCTGTGGTACACGCGTAAGTGCCTCACCCTCGCAGCGGCACTCGACTTCATCCTGTCGAATTGATAAAGTTAAATGACACAAATGAGTATTAAAATAAAGTGCAGGTTCTGTCTTTGACTGGCAGCAATTCGTAAAGTTAAAATTGTGCTGCTCTTTTGTTACCTTCCACAGGGACAACTGCCGGAAATGCATATAATTGATTTTATTTTATACTAGCTTATACCCACAGCTTAGCTCGCAATAATTTTGTAATTTCATGTTAACGTAGAAATGTTATATGTATTATTTAAGCAACTGAAATAAAAATAGATTTTGCAAGTCATCCCTCTGCCCATTCACGTCCCAGCACCAAGTCCAAAATTTCACCGAAATCCCTTGAAAAGAACCCGAGTTACAAAGCTTTAAAAATTTTAGGGCGTGGCAGTGGGCGGATCTTAAATTTCAATAGACATCCCTCTGCCTATTCACCTCCCAAATCCAAAATTTCACCGAAATCCCTTGAATAGGACCCGAGTTACAGAGCTTTAGAAATTTTAAGGCGTGGCAGTGGGCGGACTACAAATTTTCAGAATCAACATATTACCAATACCCAAAACCACATATAAATTTTCAGCGAAATCGGTTAAACACTGCATAAATTATAGTATTTTAGAATAATATTTGCCACGCCCACCTCGAACGCCCTAATTCAATGAAATGGCATATAGCCTATGATGAGATCAATGAAATTACCTACATTTGGGTATGTGTTTCATTAAAATCGGTCAAGTATTTCTTGAGTTAAAAGGGAACAAACATACATACAAACCTACTCACAAAGAATTTTATATAAGTAAGAGATCCATGATGCAGTTTTGTTCATTGGAAATTTTCTACTAAATACCTTTTTCTAATTTTTTTTCCGGACATCCGGATATCCGGAGCGACGGACAAACAATGGGATTTTATACTATATTGTGATTTTTTCCTAGATATGCATTCATTTCATTTCAACAGTATAGTCTTATAATTCCATTCAAGCCCACTGTGCGGAAGTGCTAAACAATTTAAAAAATTCAATGGACTGCAATATGCAACTGTCAATTTCACGCTCATTGCCTCATTTTCTTTATTCAGCTAAGCAATTTGAAGCTATTTTAAATTGCTTGCATTACATTAATTCCATTCTGCATGGGCATTTCTTAGTCATTCAAAATATGCGCTTATTACAGTGAATGTCAAAGTTTAAATTAAAAGAGAGAAATAAAAAAGAGACAATTGCGTGGTTTTTAATCAACTTTTTTACTAACTCACTTAAATGTGGTGCCTAACGAACCCAGCCAAAGACAACAAAAGTATACAAAAACAGTTTGAAAAAACCATCATCAAAGCGTTTTTGAAAACCCACCAAAAAAAGACTCACTCAGTCACTTAAATACAACAAAAAAAAGTTGAAGATAACCAAAAGTAGAAGAAGCACAAAACAAAAGTTCCAAGGAAAAACCAAATCTTATTTGTGGTTAAGGACAACAGAATATTTGCTGTAGTTTGAGAGGTAATAAAGTTAAAGCGTATATGAGTGAGTAGATGTGGTTGCTGGTTAGACAATAGTGGCCCGTAAAGAGTGTCATTGGTGCATTTGTGAAAGTGTTGTGAGCTGGTTGTGTTCGGATATAAATAAATTATTGCTTCGTTCGTTTGTCCATTAAACCGCATCAACCGTTATGACAGTGTGACGTTTGATCGTTCTATTGTGTGTGTAATAATTGTTTTATGTGCAGTTTCATATGACCAAGTGAAGTGTTGTCAAGGATTTATGGCACTCAATTTCTCCGGATCATGTTATGCTTATTAAATTTTCTTGTTGTATTTATGGCAAATGTTAAGCTGCATTGTCATAACGAATAATACTATAGCATGTGATTTATGAAAGGATGCGCATACGTATATAAGTATCTGCAGAGGGAAAATACAAAGTCACTTGCAATGACTTCTGTCGAGAAGGGTTTGCCTGCAATCAACTCGTATTCTTAAGTGGTTATATGGCAAAGAGGGCGTAAGCGAAATGTGATATCAATTAGAAAGGAACTCTTCTGTATACAAGGGCGAAAAAAAACAAAATGCGTGCAGCTTTTAATTAACTTAAGACCAGATTGTGGCCCGGAAAAAGATAAGTGTAATTTCTATTAATTTAGGAAAATCCACAGGATGATTACAGACCAAAGTGGGAGTGTATGTGTACTGCATAAGCCGAAAGTAGCTGATTAGGCATAATGGACACTGGCAAGCTGAACCCATCGGGCCAACATGACTCACCACTTGTGTGTGTGTCAGCCTCAAATTAAACTAAGTGAGCACTAAAAAAAATAGTTGTAGTAATAAAAGGAGATGGACACGCTGAATCAACAAGGGCAGACAAACACAATCATGGAAATGGCAAAGAATCCTGCCAATGATATTGTAATGAAAAGTGCATAAAATTGCACAGAGTCACTCACTTGATTGGTGGCATTCCAGCAGCAACATTTCCAGCCGGAAATAGTGCCCGGATGTTGTTGCATTGTGCCGCTGCCATTTGATGTTTCCGTTGATGAGGGCTGGTGGGACTCAAGATGGTGTTGCTGTTGCCTTTCCTTCAAATCGTTTATAATCTTGGCCGTGCTGTTGCTCAGTAATTGCTTGGGACCATTCGTGCCATTCATGCTCTCATCGAAGCCGTACTTGATGTCATAACAATTGCTCAACTTGGCACTGTATTCCATTGCCTCGATGTGGCTGCTCCAGCTCCAGCTGAAACACTCCAGCAACAAGAGCCACACCAACAGTGGACAGGATTGGCGCTGCAGCTTATGGCGTACATTTCCTATGACCGGCATTCGCCCATAGTAGCTCTTCGGCATTTTCTTGTTCACTCCCGGGTTGAGATGTACTGGGGGCGGTGTTAGTGGTTGTGACTCTGGTGCGTTGTATGGTTTTGTGTCGTCGCAGCTATTGTTGCACTTTCGCTTCGGTCCTTGCTCAGAGCGTAGCTGAGTTTCAATTGTGGTTGTATACTTAGTAATGCTGTTGTTGTTGTTGTTGCTATTCTTGGCACTCATTGTTTTATTGGATTTGCAATGGTGCTCGAGCTGGTTCTGCTGGTGGTGTCAAGTTTTATTGAATCAGTTGCGGTGACCGTGCGATATGGGAGTCTTTTGTCCATATTGAAAATGTTGGATTTTGAATTCTGCAACGAGAACATAGACGTGGTCTTGAATTTTCTATTGTCTTTCAAGTAAGTTAATTTGCATATTGAGTGAATTGAAAGCATTTCTAGTGTCGTACAGAGTCAGGTTAAATTAAGTTAGTGCGGCGAACAGATACTTGCAATGGCAGCATCATTCGTTTAAACAGTCGAGTGGGGCAATCAATATTTTAATTAAATTTGGATGCTCTGTTGACTTTAAGTCTCTTGGCAATTCGGCACATGGCAAAACACTAGATTGGCTTTCTCTCATCATAAGAGCTGAGAAACATGAAAATATGACACGAATCTCTTCTATAGAAAAGTTCATTAATTTAAATAATTTTGGGTAAATATTATTTATTAATTTTAGATCGAGGTGGGGCAAGGACTGTATTCCAAGCAAAGGTGGTAGGGATCTTGGAAGGTGTAAACTGGCTATCTCAACAAGAGTTGTGCGTTCAAAGTTATAAAATCTTCATTAATAGTGCAGCGGCTATCAAAGCTCTGTCCGCTGATAGAGTGAAGTTAATTCTACGCCTTAAGAAAGCATTAACACAGCTGGCATACGAGAGCACGGTGGATCTAATGTGGGTACCCGGCGGTGCTCTAGAGTGGTAAAAAATTCATTCCAATCCTTGAAAAATTATATCACTGACTTGCCATCTAAAGGAATCTGGGACGAAACCACATCTTCTCGAAACAAGAAAGGATTTGACTCCCCAATGCTGAGCGCTCCAGTGACATATTTAAAATGACGTGAGGAAGAACCGGAATCCACTATTTGGTTCTCAACAGAATTATAGTTCGGGGAACAAGCAGACTAGTCCAAAACATCGTTTCCGGGAGCAGAATACCAATTTTTGTATTCATTACTTGTATGAATTTGGACGTTGCCTTCTTGAAATGTGAACTTTTCGGAAGCATTTGTCCGGATAAGAGGCAAGGAACTCATCTCTAGACCTCGCCGGTAATATACGCTCCTCATTCGACTCGATGTTTTTTCCAATTCGAGACACCGGATGACAACCGGATTCAGAAAATGCATCAAAATTTCCTCCCCAAAAGTTTCTTTTGAATAAAACCAGTGGTTCCATCATGAAACATTTCTAAAGCGGAACATGGAAGAGTTCCCCTATGGAACTCATGGATTTGAGGTGACCTTAAAATTATGTAACGCACTGTAGTATGAAATTTTGTTTAGGAGGGTTTCTGTGGTCGCTGATTCCGAATTTGATGTTGAAATTTCAAAATTCAAGATGGCTGATCCAATATGACCCAGTAGGTGTAGGGTATATTTAAGTCGACTTTGACCGACTGAAACTTACTTGTTAAGCCTCATAGTGGTGGAAATTATCGATTGGAAAATAATTAAACTGTTTGTTGGTGACACCCGCAAGTGAAAGGAGGAGCCGGTGGACCCGTAGCACTTCAAGTACACAATGGGCGTGTTAAAGGTCATCGTTGAAAGAAACAAACAACCCAAAGAAACCATGTAGAAGAATTGCTATTTCTTCTGAAATCTTTCCATTCCACCACAAAAATCTCATTCCCTAGACGTCCCAAACGTTACATTTTAATGCATAATTTAATTTTTAGTGTTTTTTGCTATTTGAAATATCTCCATTAATTTAAGTCTTATGTAGTATATTAAATGCGTATATTATTAAACACAAATTAAGTGAATTCTAGGAATGAAATATTCACCACCCATTTTACATTCCCACATTATTAAAACTGCATATGCTCTGCTTATACCATGTCATCTGCCACCACAGAATGCTTATGGTTATTTCGTAATTAGCAAAAAGAACACAAGAAAACTTTGCGCGCACAACGCAAAAGCTTTTTATAATTAGAAAAACTAAAAATATAAGTTGAGGTGAGGTGAAAAAAAAAACAATTTAATAAAAAATTGCTCATAAAAATGCTTTCAACCACCGCATTTCCGTTCATCGTGGCACTTTGTTTACAAACAAAAGATAAGTAAAAATAAAAAAAAAATTTAAATTCCATAGTACATATTTATTTTAGAGCATTTCATTTCTTTGCATTCGTTTTTGGCTTTATTTACTTAATTCAATGAAAATGTTTCTCCACAAATTTTACACAACCTCCAAAAATTACAATAAAAAAATTGTTTATTATTGTAAATTCAATATCAGAGCGGTCAGTGCACTTGTGATGCACTTGAACCGCATTCAAGTATAAAGTAAAATCGTGCACGAAAATTTTATGAAATACATGTTTTTATATTTCAAAATGGTACCATTAAGACGGCACCCACACACTGCCGCTCTCTCTCTCTCTCTCTCTCTCTGAGCTATACACTCCTCAATAAATAAAGTTTTTACATTTTTATCTATCAATCAGGGAAATAACAACAAAATTGCAAACAAACATTTCACCGCATATTAAGTTATAAAATACAATTTATGGCTTTTGGGCAGTTTTATGTCTACGCGCGCTTGCACTCGCCTGTATGTGCAATTTTTCAAATTAATTTGTTTTTGTAATTTTTGTTTAATTTTCCTTCGTTTCTGTTTTTTCATAAAGCCAATCGAAAATAATGTATAGTCTATTTGCACAATGGAGCTAAATTTATACCAACTGCTGGAAATTTATAATTGTATGTGAACGAGACAGACATACACAAATATACTTTCGCACACACACACACACACACTCACACGCCATCAAACCGAAATAGTCGCACGTACGCATACGATCGCCATCGTGCCCAAGAAATTAGCACTTATGTGGAGCAGCGGTTGGCTGTGGCTGCGCTGAAGGCGACTACGACTGTGTGCAATTCAACTCAGTTCGTTTATGAGTTAACTTGCCTTTGGTCAGGTTCAATTCAGTTAGTCAACTTTGAAAGTAACAACCCCGATGATGTCAACTAAGAGAAGCGCTTTTCCCGTTTATTATTTTTTACCCACTCGTAGGTACATATGGCGTACGGCAACCCCACTTGGTTTGGTGAAATATTTGTGGTTGTTGTTCTACGCTATATCGCGTATTGTCATTTCAACTAAATTAAGTTAATTGATTAAGTCAATGTTGTCATACTTGAAGCTGATTGAAGCTTCATTTACTGCTGCTCTCTGTTTGTGTTTGTGTTGCAGGTTTTTTTTTTTTTTTGCAGGAGTATATATGTGTAAATACCAACATATGTCTGTTCTGCCTTCACACTAAATCATTTATACGTTTATTATTATAATTTTTTTTTTGCCCACACAATTGAAACGTCTCTCTCATATTTTGTTTTTTTTTTATTATCAAAAAGTAATTTGTTTGATAACGTTTGTTATGTAAATTTACGCTGTTTCGGGAATTTTTTTTTGCAAATTAATTAGGACCCCTAACGAAAAAAATTCTTTGGTTCGCACTGTGTTATGACGCAAATGGTTTATTCTATATTTGTTTGATTTCTAAATTACATACGCTATTAGGGATCGTATTTGACTTTGTAATGAATGAAATCAAGAATCTGCGAAATTCGAGAATTTTCTTTTGTAATAACTCAATCGTATGTGGATAATATCAATTGGCATATGTGTGCGCGTGACATTCATACAATACCAATACGTTTATTTATAAGCAGTTAATAATTTTTGTATGAAAAAGGTTCAATTAGTCATTTGATCAGGAAGTGTAGGTTAGGTTAATGCAAGAGAGCAGAATTATATATCAATACAACTCTTATGCCATCTCCGGCACAGTAAGATAAGTTACCATCCATATACAATGTATATTCTACATATTTATGCTTGAGTATTTAGTATACATTTGATCTCATTTGAAAGCGAGAAAGGTAATTGAAAAAAAATATTGAGAACATGTATTTTCTGAGAAAAATAATGAGTTTTCTGGTAAATCATTTATTCAATCATTTACTCTCTTATAAAAAAGGCCGTTTGTGTGGGAGCTGCCACGCCCACTGCTCCAATTTTTTCCATTTTTTGTTACAAAAATGTTAAGGACCGCAAACAAATATAACATTAAATTTCAGAATGATTGGTCAACTCTTTCTATCTTTGTCCAGCTAGAATCGAATTTCAGACCTGTGTGTGGCCTTTTAGCTGTCAGTAGTTCAGAGGTAAGACAACAAACAGTAAAAACACATTTTCCCCATTTTTATACCCCCACACTCACTGTGGCAGGGTATACTCACTTTGACACAACGTTTGTAACGCCCATAAGGAAGGCTTGTCCGCATCGAAAACTGAATCGATATAGCTATGTCCGTCTGTCAGTCTTTCTACACGATAGCGGTCACAATTTTGAATATATTTTGGGAACAGGTTTTTAACTTCAAAAGTAAGAGCTAGTTCAAATATCAGCCAAATCCGAAACAATATATATAAGGGTCAAAATGGGGTCTTGAGACCAAATTTTTTTTTTCTGGATTTAGTTGGAAATTTTTAGAAACGGATTTTGTACCCTCAACCACCTATAAATGACTCAAAATGGGGTATTGAGACCAAATTTGTTTATGCCCGAGGTACTTCTAAATTCTCTCTAAATTCACTCTCTAGTTTTCCCACATTTCACCCTATAATTCCTTACAGGGGTAATTTTCAGCAGCTTTGTGGGCTAAATTTCGCAAAGTTAGAATCCTTCCGTGATCCTTCAAACTATATATTTAATACTTCATTGAAATTGCTTCACCAGGACTACTTTTAGTATACATATCTGGCAGTGGTAGTAAGCTTCCAATGTAACCTTATCTATATTCAAAAAATTCAGTATAAATGTCACGTTCCTTTGTATTTATGTCATTGGAGCAAGCTGCAATCCCACTCAATTCAACCAAAAAAATGCCCAAGGATGCAGCTGGTGGCATGCTTCACTCAATATTCGATGGTTACTAAGTTACATTTTAATCATATTTTTTGTTGTAAAGCTAACCAAATATGTCATGTTGCAAATTCCCTTACACAATGGCTTCATTTTGAAGTCGTTAAATTAAATACAAAATTACAAATTATTAAAAATTACTTCTGCTTGCATGAACGCCGTTTATCGAGAAAAGAGATCTGTGTGGAACTTTGCTGAAGTTTGTGCTCCTGTCACTTTCAGAACAAATAAAGGTTCGATAAATTACAATTTCAGTATAGTTTCTTCAATGAGTTCTTCAGTATTCGTTCAGTGAAAGGCAGCATATAAAGGAAAATCAAAGTGGTGGTATTTGCACTATCCAATTGGATCTGAATAAAAAAGTAAGTACTTATGCACTGTGTATTTTTGTAGCGGCTAATACTTTTTCTTGTATTTTTGCTGCTAAGATGATTTTAGAATTTGTGTTATTTTGTTCCACTAAATGTTATTCTATTCGAAATACATTCGCAGCGGCACGTCTATTTTCCATTCAATAATTTTTGATTTAAATCAAATCATTATATTTCAATTAAAACAAATTCCCAGAAATTAAAATAAACTAAAAATACCATCAACACATAACTTCAGAACAAATTAAAATTTTTTAAAAAATTTCCATTATCTCAATTTCAGGGAAAATTATTTTCTGCGTATATTGAAAGAATTTCTCCACCTTTGCCAATAATTTCCATGTTTTAATAATGCGTCAATTAAACCAATTAATATTAAATAATAATGATATTAATTTTGACTTGTTATGTTCACTTTGCGCTTTAAATTAAATATTTGCCAATTATAAATTCTGGCATCTGGTTGTACAGCCGTCGGCGTACAAGCGATTGGCGATGGTATATTAAAAATTTCAAATGTCAATGGGCGCTCAACTACAGTAAAATAAAAAAAAATAAAAATAAAACCACAAACAAACAGAGCAGCAAACATGAGTTGAGAGCACTTGTGGGTATTTTTGGTTGTCAGCTTCAGTATAAAATAGTCTTGAAATTGAAAACTTTTTTTTTAACTTTGTTTATAAAAGAGTTTAGGAAAACTTTGAGTTAAAGAAACGAAAAAAGAATTTAGGAATCTACCAAGAAAATATTTTTTATTAAAATAAAATCTTAAAAAAAATACTAAAAAAAAAATAATATCTTTTGAAACAATTTTAATTGCAAATCAATTGAAATGGAAACTAATGGGTTCGTAACAAACATACAAAATATTTCCCATTCATCAAGTCACACTCTGTCTTGTCATTGGGTTCTCTCCTACATTTTCAATGGCAATATTGAAAGGGAGCAGAAATTTCTTCAATGTTTGGCCTTGAAAAATTCTTTTTGCTTTTACTTTTACTTTTAAGTTTTATACTTTTTACTTCGAAACACTTGAAAGATTACCTTAGAGAGTGGTTACTTCTTCCTTTCTTCATTTCAAATAAATTAAAAAGCAAACCAATGAAAAAGAATGATGGATTGATTAGTCTATCGATTTGTAAAGAAGAAGAAAATATATAAAATTGAAAAGCATTGCCATGGGCAAAAATTTCACTTATTTCTAGTAGATGAGCAACATGTTTACTGTGTATGTGAGTGGCATTAGCCCCATTGTTCTTTGTTCATAATAATTATCTATGGTGGAGGATGTTTCAATAACAAAATACCATGAAAGATAAAAGCGATAGGCAGATTTGTTATCGACGGGAGTTAATTAAGTGCTAATTATAGGAGAGAGAAAGAGTATATTAAATATTGAAGTACTCCAAATCGGAGCGGCTGCTACTGGCTAATGGTAAATGTTTGCTCAACTGAAGTGATAACATGAATTTAATTACACTTTAAGAATTCAAGATACACTTTTCAATTCAGACAACCAAAATTTTGTTTTATGGCAAACCGAGTTTAGTTGTAACAAAATTTAAGTCTCATAAAAGGGCTTTTCCCCTCGCTAATTTTCAATATTTCTTGTGTGCAGCAAATTGAGTGCTGCTCGAAACACACTACCATTCAACATATCCATCAAAAGCGAAATCATTGACAATAGATCTCCTGGAGGCACTGTTTCATGTTTAGGTTGCCTTGGGTACGAAATTGTGCGTACAAATTGTAAAAATCCACAAACTCTGCTGTGCATAGGCATCGAGTTAAAATGTAATGAAACGATGGCGCGCACTGGTGCCCTAAAAGTCGATAATATATTTATCTATCAATTGTATTGTGTTGTACTTGCATTCGACAAACAATTGTGTATGGACATATTTTATATGAAAGTAAGTATTTGCACCGCATGGCGTATGAGTGATATTTATTGCAATTATGATTTGCATATATTATTTATAATTTTTTGTTTATGCATATAAGTGGAAAGCTGTAATAAAAAAAGCTGTAATAATGGAAAAATGTAATTAATTGAAAGTTATGCGAATTGATTTGAATCAATCAATGACTTTCCGGTGAATAAGCACAATGCATGCTTGAATGGTTTATTTGTTGTTGTTTTCACATTAAAACTATATTCAATTGCTGAATAAAATCAATTATATTAAAATAAAAAATAATTGGTGTAAATTACCGAAAATATACGGAAATTGCTCACGAATTACAAATCAAAACATTTACTTAATTTAAATCAAAATCTGATTACACAAGTGGTATAGTAGATAAAAAAATAACTAGCGGAAAATTCCTAGTAAATGTTTGCTAAATTTTCGCATGAATTTTATGTGACATGTCCAAAACCACACACGACATTACAATGGCTCACATTCCAGCATTGTGGACGGACGCCTTTATACAAATGGTTTAATTAAATTTATTTCCAGAGAACAAAAGCCACATTCGATTCCCTCGAAAATCCGCAAAACTGAGGGTGAAGAAAACAGAAATCACATAAAATACTAAGAAGTCAAATCAAATCTTCTTGTCACATTTTGTATTTCCTGTGTGGCGGAAATGGAAGCCCACAAAAAATTAGAGATTGCACAAGAGCAGGATATCAGATGTCATATGCCATATGACATTTGGTTGAGAGTTTGAATTTGATTTGAATTTTTCCTAATTATTTGATTTTGTTATGGTTTTCATAATTTAGTATTTTTGATTAAGGTAATTTGATGGTAGGTGGATTCATATTGAATAAAATAAAATTTGACGAGCATAAGTGGGGGTGTGTGGCATAGTGCAGGGGAATGGAACCGTTTTTAGTTCAAAATGGAACAACTTTCGTATTCTTCAAGCTACAAGGGACAAAAAAAGACAAAAAGGACAAAAAAAAAAGGGACAAAAAATTACAAGAAAGGGACAAAAATGGACGAAGAAGGTACCTAAAAGGCCAAATAAGGCACAAATAAAGGACAAAAAGGGACACAAAATGGGCCAAATAAGGACTAAAAAAAGGCACAAAAAAGGAGGGAACAAGGGACAAAACATGGACAAAAAAGGGACAAAAAAGTTGCAAAAAGGGAAAAAAGGGACAAATAAGGCACAAATAAAGGACAAAAAGGGACACAAAATGGACAAAATAGGGACAACATAGGGACAAAAAAAAGGACTAAAAAAACAAAAAATTTGACAAAAAAAGGAAAAAATAAATTTAAAAAATTCAAAAAACAAAAATGGTTAAGAAAAAATAAAAAAGAGAACAAACGATTTTTTTAAATACAATCCTTAAACAGACTAAAAAGCAGACAACACTTTTATTTTGAATTAAAATTGTTAAAATTAATAAAAAAAGAATTTTTTTTTCTACTTTTTAGTAACGATTACTTTTAAAAAAATGTTTTTTATTCTTTTTTCATTTTTTCTTCCCTATTTTTATTTATTGTTTAAAAAATTTATTTTTTATTTTTGCTTATTTCGAATTAAAATTGCTAAAATTAATAAAAAAAAGAATTTTTTTTAACGGTTACTTTTAAAAAAATGTTTTTTATTCTTTTTTAATTTTTTCTTCCCTATTTTGATTTATTGTTTAAAAAATTTATTTTTTATTTTTGCTAAAATTAATAAAATAATAAATTTGTTTTTTACTTTTTAGTAACGGTTACTTTTAAAATAAATTTGTCTTACTCTTTTTTATTATTTTTTTTGTTCTTTTTTTTATGTTAAAAAAATTTACTTTTCCTTTTTCTCTTTTTCTTTATTGGTTTTCTTACTCTCTTTTTATTATTTTATTCCCCTTATTTTTTTTTTGTTTTCCTCTTTCTCTTTTTATTTTTTTAATTTTTTTTATTCTCCACTTGAGCCCTTTGGATTATGATTCATAGGAATTCATAGTAAATAGCTTTCTTTCATTTCTTGGATTTTAAAATTATGAAATAACAAAAACATTCTATGAAAAACAAAACAAAAACTTCCTTCCTTTCATTAGCTTCCACTTAAAGTTCTTTGAGAGCAAATTGAATTGAAAGATGCATTAAAGCATAAAAAGCTCGAAGAAGTTACCGTAAGGCCTTAAAAGCATTTCGAAGTATTAAGTATATTATATTCAATTTGACACCGGAAAGGCGTAGTGCATTTGTTTTACTTAATTGAATAAATTTTTAACCACAACCAAACCCAATGCTGCTCTCATACATAGATAATTGTAAATCAATAGAATTTTTGTACATTTCAAGCAGAATTTCCAAAAACTTTTTTTGTGGGCAAGAAGGGGAAAGCACTCACCACACAAAATCCCACAGAATGTTAAGAGCTTTTAAGAGTTCACAATTAGCCTAACTGAATTGTCGACTAAACAAATTTTACAAAATCAATGTTTACAAATAAAACACGAACACACACAGGCACCAAGCCAATATGCATACAAAGGCACATATGCATATTCACACATTTACACACACACACACTCTTGGATGCCATTTATTGGCATCTAACGTACAAGTGGGTTAGTAAAGCAGAAACTTAATTATTACAACAACTACACCAAAGCCTGATGTATGGCTGCAGCTGTTGTCAGACGTATATCGTTTGCATGCCATGTATGAATGAACCAAAACAATAACAACACTAACGAGCAACAACAATGGCTGCAGTGCAAAATGTTCAACAACAACAAACTAACACAATGACTACCAAATTGCTGACAATTGTTTTAACACTTGAAAGGCGCGAAACCCTCAACGGGCATATCAATGCATGACATGAGTGATCAATTTGCAATGCTGATTCATTGGCTGTTGTCTTTTGTTTATTGAAATGAATTACTTTGAATCACTTGAGGAAAAATGAAAGCGCTTGACAAGGGGAATTAAATATTATTGGATATAATAGAAGGGAACTGAAAATTGCTTTTGACTTTCTTAGAATTCTCTAGGATTGTACACACATTTACAAAAATTGGCTTCAAAAAGTAGGCAGGATGTGATTAAAAAAAGGAAATTGAATGTTTTCAATTTATTTTTGTTGTTTTTCTTTTCATTGTGCTTTTGCGAATGTGCCGGCAATACTTTGTTTGTGGTGCGCATTTAGTGATTGCGGCCTAAGGAAAAATCAAATTATGAAGGAAAAATGTAATTGAAAGTTTTTATAATTGAAATGTCAACATTTTGAAAGAACTTTGTTCTTCAAAAGTGAACTCAACTTGGCAAGAGCTCAAGTACACTTCAAAGTTAAAAAGTAAAATTTTATGTTTACATAACAGCAACAAAATGGAATTGGAACAAAATTTTTAAATGGATCAGGAATGAAGACTAGTAAATGACCCATGACCTGGACTCTTTATCGAAACCCCTTAGACTCCCTTTGAACCAAACACTTACTGCCAAGCTGAGCTGTCAGTCCCTCTTCGAAAAACCCTGAACCAGAATCTCAAGCCATGCTTTCATAGAATATATATAATGAATGACAGCTTCCTAGGTTCACTGGTGACAGCAGAAGAGAATACTATGATTGACACGTTGATATTTTGAACTGCTACGCTCCGTTTTGGAAAAAAATACAAAATTCGGCTCTCACAGAAAATATGTGAGCAATTTTAGCTGTCAAAGTCCTCTGGCTGCTTCAGGAGAGTTACATTTCCAGAGTCCACATGCCCACATTTCGAATTGCCTCAACCACTTTTCGAAAAATCTCACATAATATTTATTTGCAAAATCGCAGCTTCCTAGGTCCACTGGTGGCTTCAGGGGAGCTACTCTATCTGCCACGCCCATTTTTCTGAACTGCCACGCACCCTTTTTTGAAAATCAAAAATCCGACTCGAACGTCTCAAGCCATGCATAGGACATGTGATTAGTTATCGATAAAATATCGATAAAATAAAAAAAAAAGTATAGAAAAATCATCGATAAATAATCAAAAAATTATCGATAAAAAATCGAAATATTACCATAAAGATTCATAAAGATTGTAGAGCTTCTTCCATGGTCTGCATATAGTCCAAACGTGCCGGACTTTAGAGCGAAGCTTGTTAGACTTTTAATTCCGTGGTTGCAACAGCTTGACCAAAAATCTTCCATCAAAGTCTACGGTCTACTGTTTCAGTCAAGACCCATGCCAGTGTATTTACTTTAAAAATATTCAACATTTGCAGCAAACACCCCTCAAACACATTCATTCTTTGAGTTTGATATTCCGTTTATTTTGAATGTGAGCTAATGGAGTACACAACCTATACACAACATACCCACAATTCTACTCAATAAACTACTTTAATGTGTGATTATGATAATGTGTGAAAATACTTTAAATTATATTTAATTGATATGCTAAAATATTTAATAAAAAATTTTCCATATTCAAAGTGTTCATCGTGCTAGTGTTAACATTTTAGCAGTGGACAAAAGACCACTTTAAGCCTTATACTCAATGAAAGCTCTAAATAGAATGATGGCATCAACACAACTTCAACACAAATTCCGATATTTACTCAAATAAAAACAGGGGAATGAGAAAAAACCCAACTTTGCTAATGTGTTAATTCGCATAATGCCTCAACCCTAATTGAATTGCATGTCTACTTTTATAGACTGAAATGGCAAAATACTGGAATCCAATGAATGATTGAGTATGGGAAATGAATGGGAAAAGGATTTTCTCACACGCGCCCATTTCAAATCAAATCAAATCGAACTAAATCCACACTTCATACTCAAGTGTAAGCAAATTCTTTCTCAGAGCGAAAGGGTTGTGTGGGAAAACATATTCAAGGTTTTGTGCTTATGTGAATATGCAAGAGTTCGCTTGAATTAATTACTCTTGTGCGTTATACAAGCACAGAGGAATTGTGTGTCGATGAATGTTGCTTGAGAGAGGAAACTAGCTACTTTTTTTTAACTTATTCTGCTTTGTCGACTTTTTAACGCACAAGTTGTGAACCTTCAATTTGTGTACTATGCGTTGGATTCTTCAATCTGCGTCCAGCTTAACACTTTCCATTAACACTTCGCGCTAATGGCGCTCCATCATAGCAAACCTAATTCG
Organism: Heteromyza rotundicornis; assembly: GCA_951394025.1. Lineage (NCBI taxonomy): Eukaryota > Metazoa > Arthropoda > Insecta > Diptera > Heleomyzidae > Heteromyza > Heteromyza rotundicornis. The sequence continues at coordinate 7,011,259 of OX596012.1, forward strand.
CTTAGTGCCTTTCTTGCTTCCCTATTGCACTTTCCACTATGGATGTTGTCTTCCATCGAAAGTTCTTTCCATGCTGAGCATAGTTTGCGGGGTAAACATTTTCCGGAAGTTGACATTGAGTGAAAAAAAAACTTTTGCCTACTTTTCTTTGCATAGTCATCAGGCAACTTTCGTTCTGCTACTTACAGTTCTTCCATTCATTAAGTATTGCATTAAGAAAAGCGTAATAAGTTAATTTGGTAATTTCGCTATTGAAAGAACGTTTGTGAATTTGTAAAACTTTAATGGACCATTAAATAGTATTTCTGGAAACTGATTTACAATGGGAAGAAAAAGGGAACACAAATATTAGGAAATTCTACAAACTCTCTTCAACACCTTTTCTCGTGAAAGTTAGACGCGAAAACTTTATACTTTACTCTTTACTAGCTGGAATACTATTGAAACTTTAAGACTGGCAAAATGTTTATGTTGAGTCCACTCGAATTTGATAAGCTGTGAACTTTTATATTAAAATCCTAGAGAAACATTTGATATGGGAATTTTGTTAAATTCACATTAAATTGACTTTCGATATTTTCATTGGAAAAGTAATAGGAAAATACGGAGGGAATACTTGCAAATGAAAATTATTTAATAATCTAAAAATGCTATACTTACCGTTCTGCCTTTAAGAGACTTTCTGTAGGAAGGCATTATTAAATTGTTTTTCATATTTATTGTCTAATACACAACAATTCTTTGGAAAAAAACAGTTTTTTACTATCTCTAATCTAGTGGAAGGTCAAAGGCTCGATAAGTAGCTCTTCAAGGAAATGACTTCCACTTCTAAGTTGAAGTATGATTTCAAGTATTAATAATTTTATTCCAAGTAGAAACTTAATAACAAATAAGCAAAATTGTTCTCGATTTCATATATTAGATGAAAAATAGAATTGCTTGGACGGGCAAACTGAAATGCTGTGATTGCGTTAAACAATCATTGGAAGACTAATGGGTTAAAGAAAAGTGATCCCACAAATTATGCTTCAAATTCTGTTTTGCATATAAATCCGCTCTCTACACGCAGAGAAAAAATATGGTTGGAGCATGATCGCAGAGATCATACATTTTTTGCTGTAATAATATTATGATTGTAGCGAGCATTTAAGGTTGGGGTGACAAAGCGAATGATTTCAGAAATCATAATATGATGCAGGCAATAATTAACATGATTGGATATTCAATAATGATAATGACAATCATATAATGGTTGGCCTGCATGAATACTTACGAAAATGTCATATGATTAGTATATGTATGCATTTAGAATATAATAAATGCAAGGCAGTAGTAGCTAAACGTGCTAACGCGCTTCGTCAGCAACCCAAGTGTCCCGGGTTCAAATCTCGGCACGGGCAAACGTAAGTAAGTAAAAAAAAATTTATATGAACTTTTATTTCTTTAATATAATAAACAATCAACTAATATTACATTGAAATATTAATAATATAATTTAAAATAATTTAAAAGTAGGTATTGAAATTTAATTAAAAGTTAACTAAGAATTGGTTTACATGATTGTAACCATCATCTACATTTTGGCTGCTATCATGTACATTTTTATTTTGCCATCGTGTACATTTTGGCTGCAATCATGTACATTTTGGCTGCAACCATGTACATTTTCAGTTTTCAATCATGTGGATGGTTGGTGCAATCATTTCGCCAATCATAATATGGTCCCCTTAAAAAATGATTGGGTCAACCATGTTTTTTCTCTGCGTGTACTAATAGGTAAAAAAAAATTGTAAATGCTAAAAAAAATTAAATTTGACAAGAGCAAATCGTTACAACTAACTGGTTACTAACTAGTTATGGTCCTAGTTAGTAACCGGTTAGAGACTAAATTTATAACTAGTTGTTAATTGATTGATTGATTGATTGATTGATTGATTGATTGATTGATTGATTGATTGATTGATTGATTGATTGATTGATTGATTGATTGATTGATTGATTGATTGATTGATTGATTGATTGATTGATTGATTGATTGATTGATTGATTGATTGATTGATTGATTGATTGATTGATTGATTGATTGATTGATTGATTGATTGATTGATTGATTGATTGATTGATTGATTGATTGATTGATTGATTGATTGATTGATTGATTGATTGATTGATTGATTGATTGATTGATTGATTGATTGATTGATTGATTGATTGATTGATTGATTGATTGATTGATTGATTGATTGATTGATTGATTGATTGATTGATTGATTGATTGATTGATTGATTGATTGATTGATTGATTGATTGATTGATTGATTGATTGATTGATTGATTGATTGATTGATTGATTGATTGATTGATTGATTGATTGATTGATTGATTGATTGATTGATTGATTGATTGATTGATTGATTGATTGATTGATTGATTGATTGATTGATTGATTGATTGATTGATTGATTGATTGATTGATTGATTGATTGATTGATTGATTGATTGATTGATTGATTGATTGATTGATTGATTGATTGATTGATTGATTGATTGATTGATTGATTGATTGATTGATTGATTGATTGATTGATTGATTGATTGATTGATTGATTGATTGATTGATTGATTGATTGATTGATTGATTGATTGATTGATTGATTGATTGATTGATTGATTGATTGATTGATTGATTGATTGATTGATTGATTGATTGATTGATTGATTGATTGATTGATTGATTGATTGATTGATTGATTGATTGATTGATTGATTGATTGATTGATGGATTGAAAACTACTAAAGATGCCATAGCCCATTTTAGACCCATTTTGCTGAGATTTTATGATTCGGAAAGGTGGGCACGAGTACTACTATGACAAAATTCAAAATGGCGGATGAAATTCCTTGAACTTTTTGGAGTCGTTGATTACGAATTTGGTTTTAATAGGAGGGCTTCACGGTGTGGTTCACAGGAAGTTTCACGGGAAGGTACTTTCATTACTGTTGAAATGTTCATGTGAGGGTACTTTCACTATTGTTTGTCGCAGAAAACCGTCTGACAGTCTGCACCATGGTTTAGTATGCTTATATTGTATGAAAAGATCTCTGTCTTTCCTTTTCCGTAGCACAGTGTTAACAGCTTGTATGGAAACTTCCTCTCACATTGATAATCCTGCAAACTTAATTATTTCCTCAAAAAGTACCTTAACCCTTAAGTTCTAACAAGAGTTAATTCAACAATCACCACCCTACAAGTGAAATTGTAAATAAGCCTCACTCAATAAAAGCTTACAAAACCCACAGTTAACATAAATTGGTATGAAATCCAAGCAATTTATGACAGATTAGAAGATTACGACTTCACGGTGTAAAACCAGAAATAAACCAGACCGGAGAGACAGAGGAGAAAAATGGTAGATAAACAAGTGTGCTCTCGAGTACTTTCTCTTAACTGCTTAAGTGCCAAGGGTGTTTTCAAGTGATTTCGTGGAAGAATTGCAGCAACCGACTCTCGTCGCGTACATTAACTACTAATTGGTCACAGCAATTTGACTAATTGCTGGCAATTAAAAAATCCACAACAATAATACAGAAAAATAAGCACCCGTTAAAACCACACAATTGATAATTCCTAATAATCACCCAGCTGATAAGCCACTTGAATCAAAAATAAAACTTTTACGAAACTTGAATGCTTTCAATTAGAGTGCAAAATCATTGAAGTGAACGAGCGCATGAGCGATAATTTCACTTTCGACATTAAACATAAATCGAATGAGATCAAGTAAACATAACAGCAAAACCCTCAAATGAAATCCAATACAAGTGCTTGTACGTGTGTGAAAGCAGGCGGTTTTGTTTTGTAATTAAGGGTAGGGAACGCGGCCTGAGTCACCGATTGGGCGGCAACAGGCAACTGTAAAGAAAACGAAAACATTATTTAAGCATGAACTGATTCCTAACACACAGTCGCAGCTAGGTGGCATGCGAGGGAATATGAAGCAATTTTCGGAGCCACTCATTCAAATCGTAGCCTAACTAGCAACCACCGCCTACTCGTGGACTGATTATGATTACACGATTGAAGGCTGTAATTTTCATTTGAGCCAAAATTATAGGCAAAATCAGCTTGGGTGGGAATTTGTATTTCCTGCCATTTTCATATGTTAGGAAAAATTAAACGGCGCAATAGTAAAAAGTTGCCAAAAATGTTATCAAAAATTTCAATTTAATTCTCTTGCAATCATAGTTAGCGAATCTGTGTAATTGTACTACTTTATAACTTTAAATACATTTTTTTACTTATTATTTATGAGCTCGTGAAAAATTATTTTGATTTTTCAATGTATTGCTTCTATTTTTGAATATTCACAAATTGTTGTTAATTAAATTTTTACACCAAACCGCTTGCAGCTATCATTTGGAGTGTCGCTACATACGTACATCGATACATTTTTTTGGTAGTTATTTTGTTGTTTAGCTGGTACAAATTTTATGTTTTATTTTTGTATTTTTTTGTATAACCCTTTATTTAACCTGCTTTGGGCCTATGTGTTAGATTGTTTCTTATTATTCGATTTTTCGAAATTGATCAAGGGCACCTACCAAGTTTGTAAAATAACAAAATATTTTTTTTTTCGTGTCTGTAAAGCTTTAAAGTTTGGTAAATCAGGGTAGAGTCCAGTACAAAATTTAAAATAATTATTTTAAAATGTGTGTTTTAGAATCAGAAAAATACGTGCAAAAAACCATAATTATCAATTTTAGGCGGTCACCCTCTCCAATAAATATCCCCACACCTTACGGGGAGGTGTGGTGGTAAAAAGGGAGGGGGCCTTTTGAAGTCCACAATATTATATTGTGGACTTTCTTATTGTTTGAGTTACAAAGCCCAAATTTGTTATTTATTTTTGCGTTTTGAAAAAGGTAAGGAAGGGGAAAAAGGAACAAAAAAAAAAGACAAAAAAATGTACAAAAAAGGGACAAAAAAGGGACAAAAAAAGGACAAAAAAAGGGACAGAAAAAATCAAAAAAGGGGGGGCGGGGCTCAAAAAAGGAAAAGAAAGGGGGAAAAATAAAAAAAAAAGTTTTAAAAAAGCTGCAAAATAGAGGAAAAAAAATAATGAAAAAAACTAAAAAATACTGTTTTTTAATATAACCCTTAAACCGACTAAAAAACTGAAATTAATTTCCATTTCAGCAATTTCGATTTAAAATTAAGGGTTTTTTGGCATTTTCATAATCTGTCGATTTAAAGGTTATATTTATAAAAGAAAAATGTTTTTTTTCTATTTATTATTTTGGTTTGTTGTTGTTGCTGTTGTCAGTCTGTTAATTTGTTTGCAAAAAATTACAAATGTGGTCGATATGATATTTTGTAATATAAAACTATTTGGTCATGATTTATTTTTGTAATTGCCATATGGCTTACGAGCAGTAAACCGCCTCATGTTTGGACAAAAAAAGTTGCCGGGGTGACCCCGGGAAATTTTTTTTTTCAATGCGATTGTTGATTTTTTTGATTGAAATGACATGCCTTGATGCCTTAACGCATTAAGTTATCTTACTGATGAAAGGGAATCACAAAAATTATCAATTTTTCCGAAAATTTCTCATGTACATTTTTTTTTAAATATGTGCGAAATCAAAAATTTTCCTTTGATTTTTTTCTCGAATTTTTTTAAGTAAGAATTTTGTTTTACTTTTAAAAATTTTATAGATTTAATGTTTTAAAAATTTTCTCCTAAAACATCGATTTGTTAAAAGACATCCTAGGAAGCTAATTTTAATATTTTGCTTTAAAATTTGCCTTAAAATCTTTTTAAATTTTTGCCAAAGTGTGTACCACAGTTATTTTAGTTAAATATTCGCACAAAAACCTTGTGTATTTATGAATTTATCGCACAACACCATCGGTGGTGCAGCAACACCAACTACAAACACAAACACAATACATATCAAATCTGTGCAATGGATAATTGTGTATTCACATTCTTCTTTTGTATGTCGTCCACCTACTTTGTGTGAGGACTATTAATGCATACGAATTAGCATTTAGATTACACCGAAAGAAATTTGTCTTCAGAGAGCTTGTAGTTTTGCTTTACGATTCAAATGAATTATAATTAATGTATGTCTGCAGTTTTTTTTACTTTCAGAAAGTCTCATATTTCCTTGAATTAATTTAACTTATCTAAACTACAGTAATTGACGATAAAAAGTTGTTCAAACTTTTCTTTCACATTTAATATAAATTTCATTTCAAAAGTAATTTAAATAAAATTTTAAAATCCCTGCAAATGTTTAGTTGCAAACCAAATGTCATTGCTACGCTTCGCTCTAACTAATAACATTATGATAGTTGTACCTATGCTCTTTTTCCATGTAATTTGAAATGAACATTGTGGAATTTACAAATGCCTCTGCAGTAAAATAGAATTCCATCAACTCCATGAGACCGTTAGGAAGAGAGAGAGAGGGAAAATCACCAGCAGCAGCAGCCAGCAAAAAAAAAAAAACAAAATACTCGACTGTGTTTACATATTACCTCCAGCACTTTCACCAGAAAAAAAAAATAAATGCATGGAATCAGAAACAGAAGCAGGCATAACCAATCTGTGTCCTGGTTGGAATTCTCGGTAAAATAAAACTTTAGTATTCACGGAAAAATGCTATTACCGCAAATCAAAACCTGGGAAGTGAGTAGTTTTGAGAAAAAGGTTAAAGTCTATATTAGTGGTAGCGGGAATGCACATAAAATAAACATTCGCTGTTGTCATTTTCAAGGCACTTGAATATTCTTCAAATTAAATTTAGTTGATTTCATATCATTACTGTAAATATATCAGCCAAGCGGCAGTGATTAGATCAAAGCTGTAAACTCACTAGGAAAAATAAATACATTAAAACTCAGTTGGCTAGGCGGACAAGAAGAAGTCGACAGCACCGAAAGAGCAAATTGTCTAGCCAAAAGAGGAACCGGAACACTTTTTTTTTCATTCTGAACCTTTCTGTGTGGCAGGATATACTGCAGAAGAGGCTTTGGGAAGACACAAATTTTGCCAACCACTGGACCAATTGTATGGGTCAAAGGCAAGCAAAAAGTTTTATAAAATCAAAGAAATTAGTCGGCCTTAACAACACAGAGCTCCATATTTAACGAGTCACGTACGCTTCGCTACCATCCGAAAGTGATAACTATAGACTCTGTGAAGTTGCAGCGGAAGCCTCAGAACATATTCTGTTAGCATAAAAGCCTAATCCAGTTTTGGGGGTATCTTAATGACCGTTTACAAAATCTGGAATACAAATCCATAAAATGTGCTTAAATACATAAACAACCAAGTTAAACTGGAAAACTAGAATGCAGACCCGCGCAAAAGATCACATTAGGTGGCAGTGCACATTTTGTCACATCATTATTATTATTATTATATGGGAAATATTAGATAATTATAAATGGTTTAGCCCAAAAGATAAAAATGTGTACAACAGGGCGTATGAGTGTTTTAGTCGGAGTATTACTATGTTCCAATTTCACAATGGGTTTAATATAATTTGCATTCACAATAGGTGTTTTCCCATAGTAAATTGATATTTAAATGACAGATTTTCTGCATTTAAGTTGCAATTAAGCACTGTGAAATTGGCCCCATGATTTAAATTACAAAATGGTTATTTTTTTTATCCCTTTCTTCTGAAAATATCTTTGAATATTTTTGATAACTATTTCTTTAGTACAGCATTATTTTTTTAGGGTACTAACCACAATAATGCAAAATTTTTCCAAAAGTAAGTATTAGTTTGTGCGCAATTGTTAGTAAGGTTCTATTAGATATTCGTATTTCCTCTAAACACATTAATTCTTTGAGTCTACATATTATTTGCACCACTATTTTCTTAATTTGGTTTCTATTGAATTTTTACTAGGTTTTTATGAATTTTTTTTTAAATTACAAGTTTTAAATTTTTGTTAAATGTTGTAAAAGTACGGGGTAGGCACTAAAAGTTTTTGTTTTGTTATTTACAAAATGTTTATTAATATTGTTTATTGTAATACAAAAACATCGATACCTTAAAGCACAGTCATTCTATGTTCCTTTTCATGGAAATCGAGAGTTTGGTATTTTTGTATTCCTGAGAACAAGCTGCATCGGTTAGGCTACATTGAGATGTGGGAATCGTAATAAAACTAATTGAAAACCCAGGAAATAAAAACGCATTTCCATACAACTTTAAAACTTGTTTTTAATTTTCTAGAGTTTTGATAAAATGTTCATACGATGTTTGTGCTTTAGGGTATCGATATTATAATCATTTAGTTTATTTTTTTTTTACAAAATTTATAATTATATCTTTCCTGAATTTATATACATATAAGCAAAAAATAAATTTTATTAATTTATGGAAATTAATTTTTTTAGTTTTGTGTTGAATTACAATTAAACTAAAAAAAATGTTTTACATTTCACTTTATTTTGTATGTATATTTTGTAAAAATTATTAAAATAATTAATAAAAAATTATTAAAAAAAATAATAATTAAAAATAACAAAAAAAAAAATTTTGAAAAGTTAAAAAAATTTTTTTTTTATTTATTGAAAAGTTGAAAAAAATTTTTTTTTTTATTAAAAAAAAAATTAACACAAAGTTTTAAAAACATTTTTTAGATGTTAAAAAATGTTGTTGCATATTACTTACCATAATAAGAACTAGTTAATCCTCTCTTTCAAAAGTATTATATTTCCAATATCTTTTATTTTTTTTTTTGCATAAATTGTATTTTGTTGTTTCAACTGCACAGTTTTAAAATTTTTTAAATATATTTCAGCAGTTATACGTATTATTTATAAGCCCTTTACGCTAAATGATTTCCATATAATCTCACTAGGGGAAGCCAAATGGCGGACTCACATTTTACTTTCACTCAACACTTTTGTTTAACACTTCCACACATGAAATTTCCATTCTTTTTTATCACACGCAGAATTTATTTCAAAATGATTTTATTATTTTTATATTTTTTTTAATTCCAGAGCATTTACAGTACGCACATAGCGATAACACAACCGAAACTGAATTCAACGTCAAGCGCCAGCACAGATGATAACTTCAAAACAAAAGCAGAAGAGAAAGTCCAACGAATTTCCGAAGTAGCCTAAAGATTTCACGAAGTCACATCTTCAAGACGATTATGTTTTCGAAATGGATTATTTTTTGCAAAAATTGCACTAATTATTACCGCACACACAAACACACTCACGACTGCCGCACACTTGTTGAATGACACACGGCAACGCAACACCAATACAAATGCAAAAATACGTCGAAAGTTAAGCCGAAACCGCCATTGCTTATGATTAACAACGGAAACTGAATTTTTCAAAGCTACAGTTCCGCCAAGAAGCGAATTCAAATTTTGCAGCGTTCACTTAAGTACGAACAGTCAGTTCGGTGCGATTGAGGAGAACGAGTATGACGAACGTTCTTACTACGGCCAATGGCGTATGCGAAATGAGCACAAAAGCTGAGCCGCTAGAACCTACTAACAGCTTACAGCACAACACAGCAACAGCAGCAGAACTTTTCCGGCTGCTGTTGGTCGGAACTTTTAGCAGAGGCGGCAAAGCTTTTTTCGGGTTTTTGTGCCGAGGCACTTGTTGCACTTCTGTTGTGTTTGCTTTTTGTTTTTTGTTTGTTTAATGCTTGCACACAAGCACACAGATATACACTCACACTTATACCAATGCAAATTGCTTGCTGCCTCTGTGTACAGGTGGATGAGTGCCGTTATTAGCAACAAAATGTTGAGCTTTTAGTTATTTTAGTTGCGGGTTCGTGTGTGCGTTCATCTTGCAGTTTATTTCATTATCAATTTTTTTTCGGTTTCTTTATTATTTAAACGATAATCAGCTGATTCCATTATTTTCGATTTCTTTTTGTTTATAATTTGTATGGAATTTTCGAAATGAGCACAAATTCCACTTCAAAGGATTTTCGTTTGCAATTTATTTGACATTAATGCGTGCGGTGCGCTATTGTGGCTATGTGTGTGTGTGTGTACAGGTGATTGTGCTCGAACAGCCTCTTCAAGATCACTTGGCGTTGGCGTTTTTTTGTATAATTTTCGATCAGGTGACTTAGGTTTTCGTTTAATGAGCGGAAGATGTGGAAATATTTGCAAGATTTTGTTTATATTGAACTATTAATTGAGCTATTAATATATATATATATAAAGATCGTCTATATAGATCGTTTGTCTGTCATTCTTTCTATCCGAGAGAACGCCAGAATGGAAAATTGTTGGTGTTCTTCCAGCTATAATTGGTCTCGAATTTGATGCTTAGGTTGGCGTTGGGGAAAAAGGATAAAAAAGGAAATGAGGGGGGTGAAAAAAAGGGGAGAATATAATAAAAAAAGGGAAAAAAAGAAAAAAAAATATTTTATGTTAAGCTATAAAAAAAAAAAAAAAAAAAAAAAAAAAAAAAAATGGGGTTGAAAAAAGGGGGAAATGGGAAATAAAAAGATTAAAAAATAAAACAAAAAAAGGAAAAAAAAAAAATTTTTTTAAATTTATAAATTTTAAAAAAAATAAATTTTTTCAAATAAAAAAAAAATTATTTAATTCCAGCTGGGCCCACCCGTTTACCTGGGCCTAAAAAACTGTTATAGTTGCATTGTTAAACTTTTCCTATAAGCAAAGTTTTTCGCTGAAACCAAAAGGTAAAAATTTCACCGAAGTTGAAACCCGCAGATATGGTAACACTGTTTGGGTGGGGAGAAATTAAGTGGTAGGTGGCAGCGCCATCTTTGGGAAACCATTCGCAGATGAGCAACTGCAACCAAATAAATTGTTGATATTTGAAAATAAAAATAAGTTTCTGCAAAAATGTGAGAGGAATACGTATTTTCTAACTTGTGGGCGTGTCAAAACCTATCCCACAACACGACTCACGACCCCCAGAACACATATATAAATTTTGGTGAGAATCTGTGCAGTAGTTTCCACGTCTACTGGTTCCAAACATAACTACACGTCTCTTTTACATATACAGATTAAGGCCTAGCTTGTTCTTAATGTTGCATTGTTGAACATATGAAGTGGCCAAAAACCCCTAATTTCATGAATTCGTGATCAGATTTTGGTCACCACTACTCCAAATAAATTTGTAATCATCAATTCACCTGTTCCTCATATGCGAAATGCATTTCGAAGCACACATCATCAACCAACGGATGAAACCATTTTCCTGGTTAGACTTTTTAATTTATTCGCTGTTGACAAGGGAAATCCGAGCGTATGTTGACTTCAATAGTAAAGCTTTTGATGTGTTAATATGATTAATACAATCGACTCGTTCGGGGTGTGGCAACAGGCTACAAATTGCACGTGTGATAACTCAAATCACTCAGTAACTAAGTGATAGACAGACAGACCGAAACTGACTTGTTGTTTGAATGACTAACTAGCACCAGCAGCAGAGCTATTTACTGATATGGAACGGGAAATTTGCTTGTAAAATTTATGGCACATAACAATGTTTAATATGTAAAATTCAGTTATTTCCATTAATTGTGCATTTGTTTTTTTTTTTTGTGGTAAAAAAAAAAGTTTTGTTATTTTATGGCTCTTGACTTGGAATGCCCTCATTAGTGAACTTGAACTTATAAATTTAATTGGATTAATTAATGCCATAAATTCCATTTTGCATCCAAGTCTGCTAAGCAGATGAGTTTCGATAGAAACATTTTCCAATTATGGTACGCCCTAAGTTGAACAGTTTTTTTTTTCTCACTCATTTCTCATTAAGTATGTGGGTGAACAGAGCGCAAAGCATCGTTGGTGTGAAAAGAAAAAACAATTGAAAAGTACATGGAAATGAATTGTCATCGAAAATTCGAATCAGCCCTGGCATATGAAGTTTTTCTACTCAACCACAACCTATGTCAGCAGGTGAAGAACTCTAAATTAAAAACCAAACTCTGCAAAAACATTCCATTCTGGTTGGAAATTTTGAGGAAGTAATTTGATTTGAAATTTGGTATGAACTATCAGCAGGTTGCTGAGTGAGGTGTTGCATGATGTCAGTTTTTGAATTCGGTGCACAATGTTGTTGAAAAAGATTTCTTTTTTAAAGCAAAAACACATAAATAAGGTCAGTTTCTGTTAACTATGTTTTGGTAAAGTAGTCTCTGTTAGCATTCTGTTAAAAGTTAAAGCTGTTAAAGTTCTGCAATTTCCTGCTGTTATGTCTATTGTTTTTGTTGATTGTGCTTTTTTATTTACATTTTGTTATCTACCACAACATGTAGTACAAATAAAATGAAAAGGGAATCCAAACAGTTATATGTACAAATAGTAAATATCCAGTGTGGGATTAAAGTTTGCTTTTAGCACCTTATGGCATAAATTAAAAACCTACGTAGCTAAAGAGTATACAAAAAATAAATTTCAATAATTCGTAGAAATAGCGGGGCATTTCGGAGAATTCACAGAACACTACCACGAATCACGTTACTTGGTCCTTTTTCTAATTCAATTTTAATTCACGTTTTTTTCGACAAACTTTACATTTTATTACATTCCACTGCATCTTCACACTTCGGTTAACACGTTCCATTTATATTAACATAGATCCAAACACGTTGATTAAGGTAAAGAATTAAATGTTAAAAAATTAAAGAAACTTCAAACAAGAGGGAAAAGTAAAAAAAAACTAATTACAGAGTCAGACTGCAAGAAAGCAGGAGATTGCTTTGAATAAATTCATTTGGCCGGTGTTATTGGTGCGATAAATGAAAATGACCAACATGGGATGAGAACCACGCCAACCTCCTACCTCCTACTATTTTCGTTTATCTTGACAAATACTGAACCGATTTGGACGAAGGTTCTTCTTATTTGGTTGGAAATGATGTCATGAATAGAATGGGAATGGAACTGCAACGAAATGAAAATGGAACGGAACAAAATGGAATTGGAATAAAATATTTAAATGTATTGTGACATGGAAATTATCGATAAATATTAAAAAATTAGCATTTAAATATCGATAAATTTTCCAAAAATTATCGATAAATTTCCCAAAAATTATCGATAAATTTTCCAAAAATTATCGATTAAATATTAAAAAAATCGAAAAATTATCGACAAAAAATCCATTAAATATCGAAAAATGTTCGATCAAATATCGGCAAATCCTCATACCTCCCATACAAAATGGCCGCCAAATTTGTACTATTTTCCTTTATCTTGAGAAATACTTTACCGATTCGGACGCCGTTTCTTGTATTTAATTGGAAATGATGTCGGGAACGAAATGGAAACAAAATGGAACGGGAACAAAATTTCGATAAAATATATTTTCTCTGGGGTCAAAACAAGTATTGTATGGGTGTGAGGCCATCTATTTTTGTAGATCAATTGTCCATGTAACAAAAATGGTTAACAAAATCAAAATTAAGTTGAAAGTTTGTTCAAACTACCATAATTTTGATATATATTGACAATAATGGGTTTAATGACCATTTCTAGTAAAAAAAAAACGGCTCACCTTCAAATAAACAATTTTTAAATTAGAGTTTGTTGGGTTTCCCCACCGCAGTCACCTTAATTGTGTTAACAATTCGAATTCAAACAAAAGACCCATTGACAAAGTTGTATCACTTTTTTTCACACAGTCATAACCAATTACCGCCCCTCTTACACTTTAAATAATTAAAATAATAATAAATACAATTAATTTAAACGCAAATCCCAGCAATAGTAGCTTCATGACACTACATGACACAGGCTAATGTGATTTCATGATAGGGTTTTTTGTTTACAATTTATTTTTTGTTAATAATTTCAATTCATTTAACAAATAATCTGCTTTTAATCAGAATTTAAGGCAACAAAAAAAATTAAATAAATAATAAACTCATGCCGTGCATCATGTGTACATGATCAGTTGGTAATCGACAACGGAATCTGATTATTGTCCGCCTTCAAATTGAATTGAAATTGCAATTCAGTGCGACGCAATTCCACTGATGTGTGGAGGATGTGTGTGGTTGGCAGAGAGTGTGGTGGAGGGCGGTTTCTGGTGTTTTCGGGGGAAACCACCGTTGGCATGGGCATTTAATTAAAGTTATTTTCGTATCGAAGGCGTAGTAAACATAAAACTTGGTTAGACAGTGTATATATAGGTTTTGGTTCATAATTGATATTGCATTAAAAGCTAAATGTGGTCATTAAAGTATAATCATATTAAATTTCCAATTCCAATGTTGCGGTAATACAGTTTAATTTCCGGCACATATCATTCACAGAATTGGTATACAATCGAATTGAATGGAAAATACAATTTTAATTTGATTATTAGAATTATGCGCACAAGAAATGGTTAACAATACAAATTTAGGTTTAGCAAAGGGCAGTATGCATGGGTGTCTTGAACAAGTTTTAAGATAGTTTCAAGATTTTAGCTTATTCAACGAGTCATTACAAAAAGCCTAGTACGAGCTACTTGTATCTAAAGAATGTCACTTTTGAATATATCAACGATAATATCGCTCAAAACCTATTCTGAAGTGAAATAGAATATATTTATTTAGCCAGTCATCACTCTGTTGCTCACCCTTTTCCCCCTTTCCACTCCAAAAAACCTTTCTTCTCTCTCCCTCGCTCTCTCTCTGCTAAACCTCATTTGATTCTGTTCATCAATTTGCATCGATTTGTTAATTAAATTTAAAAAAATTCAAGATTAGATTTTCCAATATTATTTATTTGATTTAGCAAGATTTTTAACTGAATTGTCAACGGGAGCACAATGGCCGCTGCTCTCTCACACTTTACACACGATACCAGCGATATCGTACATACACCTCTCGCGCATACCAACTATTGTAGAGTCTTTGATTTGCCCAACAAATTAGAAGCTTAAACGAATTGTCAATTTAATATTTTCTGTTTGCTGCCACAATTTAAGTCAAATTGTTTGCCTTATTGGTTAAGTTGGATTGGGGGAAAAAAAAAATTAAATGACATTGGCGTGGAAAAAATTCCCTTATAAATAATGCCACGAAAATATTGTTAAAAATGTTATTTTCTCTGAAATAAACTGGTTCCTTACATTCATATTTACATGTTAATTCAATTTTAAAAACATTTTCCCCAGTTCACTTAAACGCGTTAACACAATGACAATGTAAAAAAAATATGAGGCAAGAAAAAATGAGAATTTATTTTCATTTTTGTTTGTAAACAAAAAAGAAGAAGAAGCACATATTTTTCAATATTGTTTTTTGTCTTTGTTGTTATGTTTTTGTATTAAAGTCTCAATTAGGTTTGTCCCTTTGCGTTTGTATTTGTAAATATTGGCTGGTATTTGCTTTTAATTAAGCTGCCTCTGTTGGCTTTTCTCTGTCAACTCTTTGTAGTTATTTACTTTATGATAAAATCTAATTTAATAAGAGTTCAATTACAGTTATGACAGAGAGAAATATGTACAGAAATTTACTAAAGCAATTAAATTGCTTTCGATTAAAATTTAATTACTTTAAAAATTTAAAGGAATTTTCAATTAAATAATGTTTAAGAATTGAAATCAATTCAATGAAACAAATATCCTACCAATGCCATACTCGACGGTTCAACGAACTGAAAGTTAATACCACAAATTCCATTTAAATTGCTTCTGCTTGAAACGGGAACATGTACTGTACATCTCAATAAATATTGCTCAAACATGTATGCAATGGAGTTGAGTGCGAAAAAGCTTTTGGGTGAATATGCTCTAGGCTTAGATTCGATTTGCAACCAATTCAATGGGGTAAATAACGAATTAATTGAATGGTTTCAAGTTTCAACGAATTTTGTTTCCAAAAAAACGTTGTATGTATGTAGGAAAATTGTTTGTTGCACCAAAAAGTTTGAAGATGAAAAGAGTAGTAGATATTCGTTTTAATAAGAGTAGATTTGAGGAAAGGGGAGTAAATACAATTTCTTGTGTGGAGCAGTAGAAATTTCTGTCAGTATAATAGATTTGTGGAAAGAGTAGCAGTTTGCATACAATTTTGAGGAGTAGATTTGTGGAAAATGTAATACCGGAGTAGAGGAGTAAAAATTTAAAAAAAAGAACGTAGTAGACCAGGTCCTAGTCCGATAGGAGTGGAGGGAAAAAATTATTTTATCATTTCGATTTTTAGTGCCCGCTCTTTTTAAGGGCCCGGGCCAACAACATTGGTAATAGCCAACTCAACATCGCACACAAGGTCCTCTCCAGTCTTCCATGTGAACTATTGAACCCTCCGTGAACCGACTGCTTGGACAAATTCATCATAGACCAAATATTCACATTATGCCAAGTGGAAAAGACCCAAGAAATAAAAAGTGGCTATCACAATTTGTTCATCGATTATAAGGTCACAGCCCATCAAGTACTTGTCATGCCTGAATTTTTTTATACCTCACTTGACTTTGCTGAATGACACTGAGCAACACCAGCAGCTCAGTTATAATCGATAAAGACCTCTCTGAACCATTTGATATCCAGCGAGGTTACAGACAAGGTGATACTCTGTCGTGCTTTTGGAGCAGATTATCAGAATCGCTGAGCTGAATTACACTGGTAATATATTCTACAAAAGTGCAGTCAGCAAAGGTTCTTCACAGAAAAAAAACGTCGGTAAAAATAACCGAAAAGAGGTGTTAGTGTACAACTTTTCAAAATTTATGAAAAACCTGAATTTATTAAAAGTTGTAGTGGTTGTATTAGGCAAAAAATTGTTAAAATAAATCTTCAAAATTTTACATAAAATAGTTAAAATAATCGAAGAAGTTGTTGTTGTTGTAAGTTCTTTTACCCCAATTTTTGGTTAAATGTGAATTTTTAACAAAGTTACTGAAAAATTTACCATCTCTCATCGGTTAAACGTACAACATTAGTAGGCTTTAGAGCGTTCGAGAGGACAAATTTGCGTAAGATCTATCTATAGTCGATGATGAGTACCTAATCAGATGAAATTACGAGCTGTATGAACCAGGGACGTAACCAGGGGGGGGGGGGGGGGAGTTTGGGGTGTTCGAAACCCCACAAAATATATGAACACAATACGTCGATTACTTCATAAACTCCCCTTCGGGTTTTTTCCAAATTTTTTTAATCTACTTTTTTTTATGAAAAATTAAAAGATTTATTTTGAAAAAAAGCGATCTGTTGTTGATTTTAATTTGGTTTACATTTTCTAGTTTTTTTCTCAGTATAAGTAAATTTTATGAAACCCCCCCCGAAATTTATTCCTGGTTACGTCCTTGGTATGAACTATACACCATCTCTGACATGTTCAGGAGCATTAAAATTCTACAATTTGGCTTCATGTCGAGCGGATGGACAAAGATAAACATTGTGTTTCAATATAAAGCCATCTTCCTTCCACGGATTGTGAAGCCTAAACTATTCTAGTCTATCAAAGCTCTGGTCTTGCAGTCGATGCTCATCTTGAAATTTTTGCTTGTGTCTTTCATAAAACCCTTAACATATCCAATATTAAAAAAAAATTTTTACAAAATAATCAGCACGGAAGTCAGTTAATTTGTGGTAAATATGTCAAAAGGCCTCACCTTTTAATGTTGAATAATCTAAAGGCATTTCGTGTCTTTCCTTTCCTTTTTTCTTTTATTTTACTTCTTCCTTAAGTGGTGCCCGTATATTCTTTCAATGCGATTCTTCTGCTTACTTACATCTGCAAGTCCAGACTTTGATAACATTTTAAAATAATCTAAATTAAAACGGTGATTCCCATTTCGCTTAAGTCTCTGCGTATAAGATTTCAGTTCACGCTCACAATTAGCCAAAAACCAAATTAACGAATTAATGTTGTAAAGATTTTAATGAGTTTTTTATATGCGAACAAGTTAAAATGAGAATACAAGACAGATACAATCATTCTTACAGTAGCCACACTACTTGACTTCAAGCGTTGTATTCATATTTCATACATTCATATGAATTCATATACGAACGCAATGCCAAGCGTCTGTCGCTTAATAAATTAAAAGAACAAAGACTATTTGAAATATGTATGGATTTTGTTTTTAATAATTAAAAGTGTAAACAGAGTTGATGGAAATAAAAGTTGAACGAAAAAAAAAACGAAAACCGCCAATTAGGCACGCCAAGCTTCCAAATCAACAAAGGGTATATCTTGACTATCGCAGCGCACGGGCTGGTTGCTATGGAAACAAACAGAACGAGAGGCATGAAATGAAATAGATAAATAAAAAGTATTAGTAAAAACTAAGCTATTCTGTGATTTTTCACACTTCTTCCGCTTCTATTTTGTTTTTTTTTATTTCTCTCTTACCCTGGAAAATCGCCGCGAACAAATGCCGCCGGCGGCACTTCCATCAGCGTCAAATGATCAGCATTATCACAGATGAGTCGCGCCATTGTGGCCTTCCGAATCTCATGAAGCTGATCGATGGCAAAGGCCCCAGGATTGATTTTGCTGTTGTACTCATAGAAATAACGGTCGCCATGTTTGAAGCGCGAAAACTGGTCCGCAATGATTTCGGCAAATGTTATGCCCACAATGCCATCGTCTACGGACTTTTCCAGTAGACCGCCCACCCACAGATCAATGTCATCGGGACTGTGATAGACCTGAGAGATTTTGCGACCCATCTGTAAGGAAAGGGAATTTTTATAATTTTTTTTCTCTATGAAGAGTAAATAGTTATCACCCACCTCCGTGGGCAATTGATTGAAGCTATGGATTTTCCTATGACCCATCACCTCCAAGTAGTCATTGTAGCCCCGCAGTCCCTGATCACGGCCCCGCTGAATGTTAACAGCAGCCAGATCCAGGCCAAAGGGATTGTGTCCGCGAAACAGGAAGCGACTCAACTGAAAGAGAGAAAGGTTAAATGAAGGCGATAATTGCCACAAACACCTCATAATTAATTGTAATTAATCGCATTTCCCACTTACACCATGCGTTATGGAGCTATCCACCTTCTGCATGGGCTGCATAATCATCGTACGCAACATATCGTCGTAGAATGTACGCTTTCGCATACGCGACGGATTGAACATCACATCCGGTATATTGATTATCTCATCCACATTGCTATTGTCCTGGTGAATGTGGAATTTCCCATCGACACTGGAGTGGCCCATGCGAAAGGCGGCGCCCGAGAACTCATTTGTTATGGCCGGATTCACATCCGGACTGTAGTCGTTGGAATAGCTGTGATGCTGCGGCACCAAGCGGAAACGTTTCATTTGCATGGGTCCCACGATGGCTGGCAGGTATTCATTGTAGATGATGTGTTGCATTTCGCCAATGACAATACGACGCGCCTCCTGGTAGAGTGTATCGTCCGAAAGATTGGGATTGATTTGCGCCAAGATGTCGGCAATGCGATTGTGTTCACGTGCAAAGATTATGTGGATGGCAATGAGCGAGATGATCTGATTGGTGCGTCCATCACCTGGAATGATGAAATGGATGAATTGAGGGTAAATGAAAGAAGATGTTCTGCAGTTCATTGGAGGCGTTGGTATTATGGGTTAGGGTTAAGCGATTGATTCATATTCACCCACCTGATTTGAAGCATGTCTTCCCGGGCTCATCGCTCTCGCAAGCCTTCTTGTCATTGCTCAGCGGCAACAGATCTCTACCGAAGTCATCAAACATTCTCAGTTTGCCACCATGAAAGGTGCGCAGCTCGCGTGCGGTATCCCAGTTGGAACCATAAACGGGCGAGGCATCCAAGAAATGTGTTACCTTACTCCTCTGCTTGCCATATTGCATTTTGCAATCGGTATTGGGCGATAGAGACAGTCGCACAAAGTTCATGCAGCGCACATTGAAGACGCTGTAAAATTCATCGTCAGCCTCCACGGGTATGGGCATGCAGGCGAAATGGCGTTTCTCCGGCGGCAACATGTGGGCACCGTTTTGCGAGCAACATTCAACCAGTTCACCGTTCTCTGAAGAGATTTAAGTTAAGTTAAGTACTCGTTTTAATTGCTTCCCTCTCTCTCTCTCTCTCCCTTACCCAATCTCACCGAAGCCGATTGCGTCACATCGTGCGCTATGAACTGTCCGAATTGCATTACCAAGAGATTATACTTCAAATGTGGTCGATCATTGTCGGCCAAGAGATGACGTGACACTTCACGGGCTCCCATTAAGGCCGAACCATCCACCGAATGTAGTCGCGGTGTCCAAATACCATCTTCATAGGCTGGCGGCAGCAAACGTTCCATGGGCTGACCCGCTGCTCCCCAATGTGAGCGATGTGGCAGGGGATTGTTGCAAGAGCCGTCATGTGAGCGATATTTGGCCATGGGATCGCGACACTGATGCGGCGGTGAGCAGTGATGGGCCAAGGGTGTCTCAGTGAATTCGACTTTAATGTTGTTGGTGATCAGATCGTCCAAGGGGATTTGTTCTCTATGGAGGAGCAAGGAAGGGGATTAAATTATTTCAAATAAACATTAGATTGATTCCATTTCTGTAAGTCAGAGTTCCTCAGTTGGAATTCCATATCTGCTATCGCTCGTATCAATCAAAGCTCTTTTTACACGCGAGGGCTGGTAAACACTGCTGTAAGTATATCTGGAAAAGAAGCAGTGTTCAATCGCGGGTAAAAAGAGCTTTGATCAATATGTGTCATAGCTCTTGTAGAACCCCAAAGCTTTAAAGCTCTGGAATGATTATGATGAGCCCTGTTAAAAAGTATAAATTTAAGCTTAAAAATTCTACAAATTTTAATACTACATACACTTATTTATCAAGAAAGCTTTAATATTTTTAAAGCTTTTAAAAATATAAAAGCTTCAACAAAATTTTTAATAAAACGCCTTAAAAATTTTTTGTCTGTAAATATTTTTTTTTGTATCAATAAAAGCTTTTAAAAATATAAAAGCTTTAAAACAATTTTTAATCAAACGCCTTAAAGCTTTATTTTAGAAACTATGTTTAAAAAGCCTTCAATTTATTAAATTGTTTTTATATATTTTTAAATCAAAAATTTTCCATATTATATTATCCTCAAAAAGCTTTTAGTTTTCTGTAATATTCATCTCTAAAACTTTAAATTTTTCATATTTTAACAAAGTTTTCAACAAGTTCATATTTTTGGTATATTTTTTTTCAGTGGATTTTTTTTGAGATTTAGTGAACTTTCATGTGGAAAACTAGCTTCTAGTATTCCCAAAATAGTTTCCTTCCTACACGCATTTCAAATTCATTCTCCGAAAAACCTATTGTCAAAAATTCTCAACCGAAACGAGGATACCAAAAGTCTTTTCACCATGTCCTACTGGCGACAGCTGGCCAAACAAAGCATGCAACTAACTCACTTCTTCGAAAAGACTTGACTGGTGATAACCTGCTCCATGGCCGAATTCGATAAATGGAAATTCTGCATATCCTCCTGCGGCGACGAATGGAAAACCATGCCATGCAAAAAGTCCGGGCGACCAGGCTGAACAGGCATCGTGGCGATGTGATGCATTAAATGTTCGAATTTCATGCGAGCCTCCTCGACCACGTGCATGGACAGAAAAGTGGGTGGTGCGTTCATACGTGCCTTAGTGTCCATGCGCTTATCTGATGTGGATGAGGACAGGCAAGAGGACAGAGGTTATTATAATGAATTTGACAAGTCAAGACAATGTGAATTTGTGTCGCTCACCTGTGTGATTCTGTCCGGTTAGACAACAGAAACCGAATTTGCCGCCTGGCAAATCGCACACCTGCGGTTTCTCGTGGTCCTTCATGCGCACATGGGCCGGACATTGAATCTGGGGAACACAGACAACGAACTCGGGGCAAGGATCGCATTTTTGCAAGAGACTCGAAGTGGGGCTATGGCTGTCTTTGAGATGGGCTGAAAGAGAGAATTTTAAATTCGATTTTAATTGATTGAATTGAATTGAATATTTTATCACAAATGCAAATTAACCTTTAGTCAATTTGTTGTTATTAACAATTTGTTTATCATCATTCAAGTCTAAGCTTTTAAGCCGATTAGCTAATTCGATTCGATTCGCATAGAGAAATGAGAAGAGAGTCTGTGTTGCGTGTGTGTGTGATATTTTCGCTTTCGGCTACTAAAGAAATTTCAATTAATTGGCGGTTTTTTGAATTTGTATTGACTACTGTTTACATCGCACTCCCCTTCCCGTTTAATTAAATATTGAAATTTGTTTTATTTCATTTCGAAATTCCAAATGGCTTTAATTCGTCTATAAACATTTTGGTTCAACATTTTATAAATTAAAGTGCAAATACGAGTATCTTAATGAATCATCAAAAGAATAACCGAATTATAAGAATGTCAATTAACACCGTAAATTAATACCATTAGTACAAGTGTATTTGCATTGGGGTGGTTGGTGGAAATCCTTGAAGACACAAATCCCAAGAAAATAATATTTGCAATACTTTCAGAGTCTCAAGAGTGATATGATAGGAAAATCTTAAATTCTTTGGACCCCAGTGTTTAGGGTTCTCTTCTTTTTACTTGTATTTGGACAGTCAACGGTACAACCACGTCTACCTCTCATACAAAATGGTCGCCCTAATTTCGTTTATCTTGAGGAATACTAAATTGATGTTGATGACATTTTTTATTTGGTTGGAAATTGTTTTGGGAACGTAATGGAAATGGAAGGAAATGGAAGTGGAACGGAATGGAATGGAAAAAAACCGAAACAAAATGGAATTTTAACAAATATAATTGGTTCAGAAATGAAAGAGAAACAGGAACGAATGGACCGGAACAAAATGGAAATGTAACAAAACTTTTAATTGGAACGGGAATGAAGTCAAAATGGATATTATCGAAAAATTATCGATAGATTATCTAAAAATTTATCATAAAATTATCGAAATTGGCTGATAAATGACCGATGAAAGTGTCGCACTTGTATATACGCCAGATTCAGAGAAAAAAGTGGTAACAAATTTGAAATAGTTTTTTTTAGAAATCTTTGTCTGACCTCTTATAAAACTCAATAATTCAATAATGGGTTTATAAAAAAATTTGTTTAGTTAATATTGAACGAAATATTGAAAAAAATTAAACAAAAATTTTGGGGTTTGGAAAAATTTATATTTTTAATGTTAAGCCCCGGTCAGACTAGTCAAATATTTTCCCAAATATATGTACTTGATTTTAAAAATATCTGAGTGTACTTGTCGCAATTATTTGCCTAGTGTGACTGGACAAAATCCCTCAAAAAGCCAAATTTTTTAACTTTTCTAATTGGAAATAATTTTAACTAAAAATTCTAAGATTGAGGGAAAGTTCATATTACGTTTGGACCGAAATTAAAAAAGTTCAAACCGATTTCGGTAAAAAGAAAAATAAAAAAAAACGGTATCACTTCCTTTTCCTCCTAAACTTATCCGAATTAACTTACAATTATTTCCATCATACTCGACTGGTATGCTGGACTCTTTCGCCAATTTCTGCATATGGGGCGTGGCGGCTGTGGTGGTGGTTGTGGTTTCCTCATTTCGTGGTGTAAATTTCACCGAATATGCTTCGACTTTGGAAATGTGATTATTCAAGTGAACAATTAAATACACAAACAATAACACTTTCAAATTCGAAACAAACTGGGAATTATTCATTTTGCATGAATTTAAATTTAAAAACGAATAAAACATTTAAGCACAGAATGATTGCATTTAATTTAATTTTTAAAAATCCATTAGAATTAGTGATTAAAACAGCTTAGGGCAAAGTGCAGAAAGCAACTGATGGTGGATGAGCAGCGTTCGAATAGAAGTAACAATTGCTAAATATATGTAATATTAAGATTATTTACCGCTGTAACGGCTGCATATGCATAAATATGTAAAGAGATCATTTTTGGCGCAAAATGTTACAATAACAAATTTATGCATTGAATTCCAACTCATGGTCACTCTAAAAATGCCAGTTCATTTATGAGAGAGTCCTACTGTAAAATTTTCAGGTTTCCCAAAAATTCATATCTCAACGAAATTTGTAGGGGAAAATGGGGCAATGTGGTAAATTTTAATTTGTGGAAATTTTTGTTCATGTTTAGAAAAACGTACACAGAAATAAACTTCGGTAAAATTAACCGAAAAAAAGTTGTTAGCTTCAACTTCTCAAAATGCATGAAAAACCTGAATTTATTAAATGTTGTTGGTAGGTTGGATTAACCCCAAAAAAATGGTTCAAATAAATCTTAAAAATTCGTCATAAAACAGTTGAAATAATCAAAAAAGTTGTTGTTGTTGTAAGTTGTTTTACCACAATTTTTGATTAAATGTGAATTTTTCACAAATTTACTGAAAAATTTCCAACTTAACCGTGAAAAAAGGGTTGGGCCGTTTCTAACCGCCTTTTTCGGTTAGATTAACCGACTTTTTTTTGTGTGTGAGAAGAAGCTGCATCAGACAGGCTATAGTGGCTTGTGGGAATCGCAATGAAAGTACTTGAAAAATGAGGAAATAAAAATCAATTTCAAATTTGAAAACTTGTTATTAATTTTCTAGAGTTTTGACAAAAATGGACATAGCATGGTTGTGCTTTAATGTATCGATAGGGAAGTTCAACTGTAATTGTATTCTGTTCATGAAGAAATTTAATTGCAAAAAAATTAAAAAACTAGGAATTTTTTCATAGCCAGACCAAAGTACAATATTTTCTCCTACATATTGTGATTTGTGAAAAATCCACAACTGTAACATTTTACTGCAAATTATATCAGCCCTGAAATTATTTTAAAATGCAAAGATACCTCAAAACGACACTTTAGGTCACCCTGTTCACAGAGTGTCGCAAATAGCATGGATATAAACCAAATTTATGGTTTATCTTAGTGGGGACACGAACCTGAAGAGACCATTCGCAATCCCGGGTTTTCGGGATTGAATAATTGCAATCCCGGGACTAATCCTGCCTCGGGATTTCATAAATCACACATATTATAAATTATCGATTAGGGGACCAAATATCGGGAAACTTAAACAAAAAATTTAATTAAATACAGGAATTTTTTCTAAATGTATGGAAAAGTTCGGAAAAAGTCTTGGGATGTGGAAGAAATAAATGGGGTTTTTTTATACGTGTGAAACCCCTGTAAAATTCCTGTAAACGATGTGAACGTTGTGAATCTACATGAATGTAAACTTTCCGTTAGAATTTGTATGGGAAAAAGTTTACATCCTTTCCGAGCCTATTTTGAAGTGTAAACGCGAAAACTGCCATAGAATCAATTTGCAGTATCTGAGCGGATAAGAACTGGGGTAGTGAAAATGGCATAGAAAATCCTCTCAAAAAACGTAAAAATTGGCTACTCCATGCTTTGTTTATTTACATTTTCATATAAAAACTGTCAATTCACATGTAAATACTAATTACACATGTAAATACTAAAAACGGCATTTCCATGCTGCATGAACATGATAGTGTAAATTGGCTAATTAAATATAATTTTTATTTATATTTCGTTGGTAATTAAGGTTTTGAATGAAAATAAAATTAAACAAACGTTATCGTTCATCTAAAGTTTACATGTTTTACATGTTTACAGGTTTAGTATTGATTATTGATTTTTTTATTTCTGTAACAATTTACAAGTGCATAGAGAATCAGCAAAAGTGCAGCAGCAATGTTGCTATAAGATAAGACATTTTCTGTGGAAAATAATAATTTTAGTTTAATTTAAAATTTAATTTAAACAAAATGCACTCCAGCGCCCTCTGCGAAAAAGGAAACATGATCTCCTCCCCAGTTGTCGTTCTACTGTCATTCGCTTTTTGTTGCTGTTTCGTGCTTCACCGTTTAGCTGGTGCTCGTTCCGTCGTTTCGAATTAAGTTAGTTGAGAAACGACTTTTGTGTGAGAGAGATCGTTGGCGCGCGCACCTTTTCGGGTTGTTATTTTTTTGTTACAAAAAAAAAATAAAGCAATTTCTTACAACAAATTTGCATTCGCAAGCGTTTAAAAACCCGTACGGCCGTTATGAAAATAAAAGAAAATCAAAATTAACAATTCTCCACTATAAAGTTGAGAAGAAAATTCCGGAAAATTCGTGTGGAAATTGGTGAATTTCGTGAAAACATTTTGCATTCCGTTGCTGATTTGGGCCTTCGAAAAAGTTGTTCGCGCTTGCTGCTTTCAGTTTGCGTCGACGCGTTTGTTTGAAAGTACCTTATTGGAGCCTTACAAGTGCGACAGAGATGCCTGTAGGTTGAGTTTGTTTTCAACGAAAATTGCCAAACTCGCTGGCTGAAGTAAAATTGAATAGGAAAATTAATAAAAAAAAAAATAAAAAATTAAATTAAATAATGTGGCTTTCTAAGGTATTGGCCGTGGTAGAAGTAGTGGTCGGAAAAGTGTAGTGAAGGAAATGTGAAACACACACACACAAAATTTTGCAACAACACAGCAACAAGAAAATTATTTAATTTGCGTGTTTTATAATTTAATTAATTCACGAAAAAAATCGAAATCAAAGTAAAAAAAGTGTTTGAAACTAAAGAAAAAAAACAAAACAGTGTAGCCAATCGGATTACAGAGTGGATTAGCCGAAAAAAAGGGAAATTAAAGGTAAATGTTGTATCTAAGAAATATTAGACACTTTCGAAAATAACCTAGGACAAGAGGGATACCATTAACCATTAACCATCTCCTGCAAAATAATTTCAAATTCCTCACTCCACCATTGCTCGGCTCTAAAAACAAAAAATCCATTCAATAGCCTTCGACTGGGCAGTGTCCTCCACTCAATATCAAACGTAAAACGAATTAAAAATCCACCACAAATTGGAATGTCCGGATTAAAATTCCACCACCTTCTTTTTAAATGATCTTCTTCTGTGATTTTTTTTCAATCTGTTTTCGTTTTTTTAGAACTAACATTTTTTTCTCACTCCCCTCCCCCAGCCAACTGAAACTCAAAAACGTTAATTCGAAACGAAGCGGGATGTGGTTTTTGGGATTTAACATGCAAAAGGGTGCGTCCGTCGTTGTCGTACCCGTACTCGTCTTTAAATTTATTTATTTTACTTTTTTTTCTTCTTTCTTAATTTTGTTGTTCACCTTCATTCTTATCTTATTTGTACGAGGTACGAGGCAAGCAGTTCTTTAGAAAACGAAAAAGTCTCCAATAGCCTCTGAGCTAAGCGCGCGCATACCTGAATTTGAAAACAACTCAACTTCCAGGCAGTTCTTCTTCTTCAACGTCATCATCATCTTCATTATGGTGATTGTGTTCTGCTGGAAGATCGGAATTTTGTTGTATATTTGTTGTTTTTTTATACAAACTGTGGATGGCTATGTGTGCACCTCTACTTCTTCTTCTTCTTGTTCTTTGTTTTGTCTTTCGACTTGGAAGGTTTTATCTGCCTTGAATCTCTTCTTTACTATTTTTTTTTTTTGTATATTTTCTTTTGTGTTAAGACCGCGCTCTATGCTCACTAGCATTCGCTCTTAATCCATTTGTTTTAGCTACTCGCTGCTCCAACTGGGTGCCCCACCACCTTCTTTCTATGTTGGTGCTGTGGTTGCTTGCCGCTTGTTGCACAGAAAACTCTATGGCTGTTTGCTGCTTGGTTACGTTTTTGCTTCGTTACCGGTCATTGGACTCCATTCCAATTCCAATTTGTTTCCCGCTGTTTCTCGATTTTGTTGCTTTGGTACGTCTTGGTAGAGTCACTTGAAGTCACAACATAGTTGGGGAGTTGCACCGTTTTAATGCTGATTTTTTTTGCGCTCATGTTCTCGTTGGTCTTTAACTCACTCTTGACTATTTTTTTTTTACTTTTTGCTTTTCTATGTTTGACTTTGTATTATGACTCAAGGTGGGTTTGGCAATTGTTGGTTTACATTTTTTACACCACCTTTTTTTGTGACACCTTTTGCAAAGCCCATGAGGAGGCGTGGTAGGAATGGAAAACTATATATTTTCTTGATCGGCCTGTATCACACGATAACTGCCGTAGTTATTGAGATATCGACTCAAAATTTTTGACATTTTTTGCTTATGTTTGGACAATATTACTGGAACGAAATAGACCAAAATCCGGAAAAAATGGAATTGGAACAAAATTTTTAAATAGTTTGGGAATGAAGTAAAAATGGAAATTATCGATATGAAATATCAAAAAATTGTTAATAAATTGTCGAACAATTATTGATAAATTATCGAAAAATTTCGATAGATTTTTTTTTTAAATATAGCTATTTATCGATAAACTATCTAAAAATGATAGATAAATTGGAAATTTATCGATAAACTATAGAAAAATTGAAAAATATCGATAAACTATTGAAAAAATATCGAAAACTTTTTTATGAAAAACCAAAAAATTATCGATAAAATAATCGAAAAAAAATCTAAGAAAGTATCGTACATAGAAATAGAAATTATCAATAAAGTATCCTAAAATTATCGAAATATTATCTAAAAATTATTGATACAATATTGTAAAATTATCGATTAATTATCGAAATATTATCAAAAAATTATTGATAAATTATCGATAAATTATTGTAAACGTAACTCGAGAAATAACCACTGAACCAATTCTCAAGTGCCTTCGTCTTCGTTTAGTCATCAAGATTGTCACCACTCACCCCAAAAAAAACCAAAAGTAAACAAAGAACTCCAAATTCAGCACAATGGCGATCAAAGTAATCATTATGGCACTCATATCATCATCATTATTCACAGTTTAAAGTCCGTTAACAATGCAAAAGGCTCAGCAACGTTTAACGTTTGTTTATATCGCCTCGAGTGCATTTTCGAAAGCAACAGTTTCCAATTACACTTTCAACACTCAACCTCATCATCATCATCAACAACAATAACAACAACAACATGCCACAGAGGCATATAACCCGACCAGAGACCAGTCTATAAACGCCTAAACAACAACAAGCAATATGAAAACCCAATTTGTAAAATAACACTTGTCCACAGTTGAGTAATAAAATTGTTGACAAAATGCAACGAACAAAAAACATTAACAAAAAGGGAAAAATAATTATGAAATTGCAATTGGAAACCTTTTTTTTGTAGCTACGTTTTTGTCGTTACATAGTTAGAAGAAATGTCTTGAAACTGTACTAGTTTTTTAAGACTTAAAAATGTAAAAAATAAATGAAAAATTATTTTCCTTGTCCAAAAGGCTGCTACGAATAGCTGACATATCGGTCAACAATGCACAAGTCGAAATTCATTTTTTTTATGGCTTTTGTTTACTTTTTTCTAATTATTTTTTTTCTTTTATTTACCACCCAGTTGTGCTCATTTTTATTGAGGTCTCCCAATTCATATTCCTAAATATTTTTTCTTTTTATCAAAAAGCAAACATTGAATTGCGTTGCTCGTAAATTCCGTTGTAATTCGATTAGGGCCTTTAACTGGGCTTGTTTGTTCAATGCGGCACTTGTTCTTATCGTCGGTGTGTGCCTGATCTGCTTACCTTCATTGAACATGGAACTGCGTATATTTTTTTGTACTATTTCTTTGAAGTGCCTCACATTTACCCCTCACATTTACCCTTCATATTTACCCCAGTTGTGGTAAAGAGACTTTATGGTTGTAGTTTACCTGTCGTCGTCACTTTTTTCTAACTTAACTACCAAAAATAACTCATTTGCTGGGCGATAAGTTGGTGTTGAATTGTTTTTTCTTTTTTGTCGCAATTTTTTAATCGTTCAACTGCCTTCTATCACATTCAGTTTTCTGATAACGTTTCTGCTTTTTCTGATAAGCCTTGCGGCAGAAATTGATTTGCTAAATGCACTTGTTGCTCTCATTTATTTGATTTGCGCTTATCTGATATCTGGTTGTAGAAATTAGATTAGTTGGCTGGTTAACTGGAATTGATAAGGCTTGTATGACTTCATTGGAGTATTCCTTTTTTATGTTAATAAATGTGGAATTTTTCGTCATAAAAAAATGTGTAAAAGGAACTTAAAATTACAAAAAAATAATCCTGGAAAATTCTATGAAAATTCCTTGAAAAATAGGATTAGATTAGAGGAGGCTTTACTTTACCTTTAAGGAATTAAGAGGATTTGAAAATCGAATCATTTTTCTAATACGAAAAAAAAAAATTAAAAGGAAATCTGATTCCTATCTCAAAATTAATCCTTTAAAAGGGAAGGTATTGATTTTCAGTAGAAAGCGTATTCTTGGGTTTCAATAGGTTCCCAGTAACTAACTATTTATCAAACTGATTTAGATACTGAATATTCCATTCGAGATTCACATGTTATTCGTCATAATTTCCCGCAGAATTTCGCAATTGGCTAAATTCCAGCACAGCGCACAGCACTCTCGACAAATACCAGGCTATAAAGACATACACGTACTTACAGTCGAGCATAAAAGAAGCCGGAGTTCGTTCGTCATCAATGAAAAATGCGAACACAGAAGAACCCAAAGAAACTGAGAATTATTTATGACTGAATGTGTGTGTGTGATGTGTGTGTTTGCTTGTAATTCAAGCCGCTCTACACTTTGTTCAATTGTTCCACTAACCATGCGAAAAATACGATTCTCCACATTCTTCAAACTCCGCGCAAATGCTAACGAACCAACTACTACGTCATGGGAATTGTCGTTTATCATTTGTGCTGATGCTGCTGCTGCTGCTGCTGCTGCTGCACGGTCTCATACGAGTATTGACGCCTGCAAATGACAGCACAGAAGCTCAGCAACTGCGATTTATATATATTTATACTTTGCATTTACTTTTATAATTTCATTAACTACAACAACAAAAAGTACAAAAAAAAAAATACAAAAAAACTGGAATATAAATACAACAATAAAAATATGAATATGACACAGCCAGGAGCCATACAGCCACGGCAGCTCAACTCATAACGAAATCACGGTCAATCAAGCTAAACAAGTTTTATTTGCGACACCACCAAGAGCAGAGCAGTGCTGGATGAGGGGGGGGGGGCTTACTAACTACATTTGTTGCCGCTTGGTATAAGTGCACTGAGGATATGTTGATAATGAAGATGTAGGTCGGGGTGTGTGGGGAGAGGGAGAGCGCGCAGTTCGATTGAGTGACTTGCCACCGTAAGTAGAGGCTTGTCGCCTGGTTTAAGTAAATGTTGAATTTTGTTTTAATGCCTTTGCCCCACTCTTCGCTGCTGCTGGTGGTGGGAGCTGCGTTGGCCTTTTCTTTCATGTTTCTCATGTCAGTGGAGTTGGCGCGCATGCGCAAAAGCGCAATTTCAAATCTGACTTTTGTACTTTAGATGAAATGAGATTGTGAGTGATTGCCCCCCTCGCTCCCTTCTACATTTTTTTCGTGTATGTATATTTATTGTTGTTGTTGTTTCTACTTGTCTTTCTGATCCAAAACTTTGAGCTTTAACACTTCATCGCATAAAGTTGGAAATTAAAAATTTAAATTAAATTCCGTGGTGACTGGAAAGTCTTTTGTTGTTATTGTTGGTGTGGCTTCTGCTGATGCTGCCGGAAGACTGTTTCGCATTTTATTTTTGAATTTAATATGCTCGTCGCTGTTGTTATTATTGCTTGCTGTTGTTGTATGTTTGAATGGTTTTTTTTTTGTTATTTTGTTTACGGAACTTTTTTTTTTATAGCTTTTAGCATTGAAATAAAAGATTTCTTTGCAAATTGGTTATTGTATAAGGTTAGATTGCGCTGTGAACCATTGTAAACATTTCAGTGAATTCAACTTAATTGAGAAATTGTTACGAAATCATTTGTGAATTACACAACGAATTCGAAAGACTTTTACAAATTTTGATTAATGTATTAGCAATTTAGCTAGCTAATTTGTTTTCTTTTTGAAAATACATTTAAACTTTTTGTTAAATCAGTGGGCTACATAACAAGTTACTGTTGTAAATGCTTTTTAATAAGAAAAAATCTAGCTAACTTGGTCAAATATTTATGTTCCTAATCCCATTTGATAGTTTATAAGTAATGCAAAGCGATTTGTTATCCTCCACAGAGACTTCTGAAAAAGTTGTATGGAAGGTATAACAGAACCTCCATTTGCATTCTTCCAGAGACTGTTACTCTAACATGAAGTAAGAATTCACAAAATAAATCAAAACATGAATATTCCATTTCGATATAAGACTGTTTTACTTGACTTGTTACCACTCCGTTAAGGTCTCAGACTTTCTGACACCTGGTCAATTTCTCAAACTATAGGTCAATGTCTTTCTCTAGTGAGTCAGAAGAAGTTTCCGTTTTCAGTTATGATTCATAGGTTCCATGAACATGTTGATATGCTCAAAAGTTGGCATGAAGTATTTTTTATAGACGAAGAAGAACTATTCTTTGATCTAGAAAAACTGAAAACTTTTCTAATAACGTAAGTGTACCGAATTCCGTCATAGTGCCTAATTCCGGCCCCTTCACTTATTTGCCGATATTTCCAATTTGTCCATCGAAAATTAATTTTCAAATAACTAATTTCTTTGCACAACATTCTGCGAAAAAACATTGATCAGTAGCCGGAAGGAGGTACACTTACGTTATTTACTCATTAAAAAATAATTTTTGTAATGGATCTGGACCGAAATGGAAATGAACCAACACAAAATTTTGAAATGGAGTGGAAATAAAGTACAAATGTATAAAAATGATAGAAATCGATAAAATATTGAATAATTATCGATAAACTCTGCGAAAAATTATCGAAAAACTATCGACAAAATATTGATAAAATATCGAAAAATTATAAATTTTTATAATTATCGATGAAAATTAAAAAAAATCGATAAAATATGGAAAAATATCGATAAAATATAGAAAAATTATCGAAAAACTATCGACAAATTATTGATAAAATATCGAAAAATTATCAATTTTTCTAATTATCGATAAAAATGAAAAAAAATCGATAAAATATCGAAAAATTATCGATAAACTCTTCGAAAAATTATCGAAAAACTATCGACAAAATATTGATAAAATATCGAAAAATTATCGATAATGAGAAAAATTATCGATAAAATATCGAAAAATGTTTTAAGAAAGTATCGTACTCGCATGTGCAGAGTATTTCAGCTTCATTCAGACCGAAGCTTCATTCTTAGAAGTAACTATTTTGATTTGATAAAAAAATAAGAATTAACCAAATACATTTGTCCTGATTTCTTTGTCATAGAGCCTCGAAAGTAATCCCTAACTTTTAACTAAGTTCAAGGGTTTTCAATGATTTTCAGGCTTTGTAATATATGTAAAGTTGAGTAAAAACTATACTACACCGACTTTGAACGGAGATTAAGTAAATAATCTTTGGTCTTCGTAATAATCTCCAGGTGAAAACTGAAACTGGAAAATGTTTTCGATCTGTAATCTTCTTACCCTCTTAACCAAAGTCAAAATAGATTCCTACTTAGTATGTACTTTCAAAATTCCGGCCACACTTCCAGCATCAGCTCAAAAGTTCTTCAAATGTCTTCACCTGGAACCGTAACAGATTTTCAATTAACTCGACTACAGATGTGCCAACAACAAAAGCTGATATCATCTGCAATTACGAAGATAATGATTGAGATTAGGGTAACACACCAACCAACCAACCAAAAAAAAAACAAGTTCGGTTGTTACCTTAAGCGTAACTTACATACCAAAAAAATCTTAACAAATTATTGCCAAACCTACGGACCAGAGAAGCTACCAACAATTTTTCTTTTCTTAAACAGATGTTTTCTTCCATCTAACAAAAAGTCGGGAGAAGCCGCACTACATAATTGCAAAACCGACTTTTGTTACAATTTTGTAGACCAAAAAGTGAGTAATCAGCTGTCTGCAAAACAGCGACAGACAAAACAGTTGGAACACACTTTTAAATACCACGGGGCAGACAAATGAGAAAACCAGCAGCGGCAGCGAAAATCTCTTGAAACAACCGAAAATAACGTAAGATAAAATTAAATTCAATGAGCAAAGGCAGAGCACTTGAAATGAGCACAAAAGCATTACAAGCAATTCGAAACAAAAGCAGAGACAGGCGGTTGAACAGACGGGCAGACATACACAGAATCAGGGCTATTATTCATTCATTGTGAGACGTCTTCGTCGTCTTCAAGGTACATGCATGCAAAAAAAAAAAACAAATGAATATTGTCGCTTAGCAACTGGCAACTGAAGAGATTCCTAGCGGCATTACCGCAACAACACACACGAAAGTATTCGCAAGCAGAAGTAACTGTTCTGCGCATGCGCAACAAGGTAACCAACGCCAGCTTAAGAGCACCTATTTTGTCGCACCTTGTTGCCAAGAGAGACCAAATATGAGGGAAGTGACACACACTTAGGGTGGAAAAGTATATCAAACATCATGAACATGTTGAGAACACGGCGAAAAAACTAGCAACAACAGCAAAAACAAAAAAAAATTCCCACAAAAGTCAGGCCAAGGTAGAATAAAGTAGCCAGAGGCGAGGCTCTTTGCGGCATTAGAATACAAAAAAGTAAGGAAAACTCGCAACGAAATGTCTCGACTCATA
Source organism: Heteromyza rotundicornis (assembly GCA_951394025.1). NCBI lineage: Eukaryota > Metazoa > Arthropoda > Insecta > Diptera > Heleomyzidae > Heteromyza > Heteromyza rotundicornis. The sequence continues at coordinate 7,045,762 of OX596012.1, forward strand.
AATGTATTTTATAGAACGATCATCACCATGATGATGATGACGACTGTGGCAGAAGAAAAGGAAGAAGTAGTAGAAAAAAGGCGTAGAGCCAAGCTAAAAGCGCAGGTAGAATTCCAACTATGATTATGGGGTAACTAGTGTTCAGAAATAGACTCAAAATTAATTAAAATAAAAAAACATAAATAAAAATTCCATCGAATTAAAAATGAAAACGAAAACAAAAAGGACAACACATCATAGAACAGTAAGAAGGGAAACTATATTTTTAAAGCACTCAAGGTTCAGTAGACCGTAACTTCGATTCACTCACTCACCGGCGGACATTGAGGACATTTTTTGATATAAATAAAAATCCAATTGATAGTTTTCTGAATATGATAGAATGCACAAGGCAAGTAAAATATTCATAATAGAAAAGCAGAACAAAATAAAATACAAAAAAAAGAAATAAAGTACAGCCAAATCAAAGACAAGTCTACCACTCAGACTGTGCCTGTCAATGCAGACAATCACTAAATGCCTGTACTTTTGTCTTTTGACAGTTTTGACAAGATTGCCCGCTGCCGACACTTAACTGAATTAGCCAAGCGGCAAACGGCATTGAACATTACAATAAAATGCGAAGTATCATAGTTGAGTCTCTGCCGTTATGGTTATTGAAAATTTTTGATATTTATGAGAGTTTTCCCTCGGACAGAAGTCGCGTTCTTAAGTGATTTTTAACACATTTGAAATGGATTTTTAGAATTTGAATGTCTGTCGGCTGACATGTAACTAACGATGTACTTGGCTAACTATTTCATCCAGCAATTGTTCAAAAAGATCTTCTGTTAGGGTGGGGGTTTTTATCAATTGATTGAAGATTCTTGGAGAAAATATTACTTAAGACCTTGCTCGCAATCGTTTTGTATTCTCACATCAATGTATAAATGTAATACTATGTATTTCTTAAGTGACTGAAATAAAAATATATTTTCACAGTCATCCCTCTGCCCATTCACTACCCAATACCAAATTCACCATCAAATATCACCATTATCCCCTAAATAGGACCCGAGTTACAGAGCTTTAAAATTTTTAGGTCATTGGTCATTGGTGTACACAGAAAAAAAATTTACATCAATATGATGTATATGGGTGTTACTTGCCCCAACCACCATCATACATCAATACGATGTACAGATACATCAATTTGATGATCGGATACATCATATTGAACACTGAAGTGTCACAATGAAATACAACCACCATCATACATCAATATGATGTACGGATACATTATATTGAATACCGAAGTATCAATATGACGAATCCGTACATCATATTGATGTAAAATTTTTTTTCTGTGTACCGTACATTTTTACAATAACCCCTCTGCTAATTTACTACACAGCACGAACTAAAAATTTCAACGAAATTCTTCGAATGGGGCCCGAGCATTATAGCGCCTTAAAATTATAAATACACCGAGAGAAAAAAATGACAGTTTTTAACAGTTTTCCCAACAGTTTTTTCTCTCGGTGTATGAGCATAAGACATTCGTTTACCGTGCTTTTTCCCAAAAACCCCTCAGCCCATATACCAACCTACCCCAACTTAAAAATTTCAGCGAACTTCCATAAACGGGACTTGATTTATAGAGCTTTTAAAATTAGTGGGCGTGGCAATTTCACAATCACCCCTCTGTCTTTTCACCACCCTGTACGAGCTTCACAACTTCAACGAAAGCACTTGAATGTAACCAGAGTTATAGAGATTTAAAAACTTTAGGGCGTGGCAGTGGGCGGCACTTATATTTTCATAGTCACCACTCAGCCCATTCATACAAAATTTCAATGAAATCGGTCAATCATTTGATTAAACCATTTCAGAGTAATATTTGCCACGCCCAACTCCAACGCCCTAAGTTTATAAAAAGGCTTATAGCCTGTGAAACAAATGAAATTACCAACATTTTGATATGTGTGTGTCATTAAAATCTGTCAAGTATTTCTTGAGTTGTAAGGGTTCAAACCTACATACTCACGAAGAGTTTTATGTAATAGTAAAAAATGATAGAGCTATCAAATTTCATTACATTTCATATGATTGCCTTCTATTGAATTTAGATTTCCATTTTGTTTTGCAGCAAGTCACTTCGTAGGTTAGTTAAACGTAATCTAGTTGAATCCGCACCATCCTTTCTAAATCTCGTTTGACTGTTTATAAAAATAATGCTTGGTATTGATATCTTCCACTTTTGAACAACATCTCTAAGTGACTCAGTTGCACCGGAAGAGTAATAAAAAGTTAATCCCGCGAAGTGACATCAAATAGTTTGTATAATTCCAATTTTATCTGTGAACTGGGAAATGGTATCATTTGTGTGATCAAGATTTTGTGCTGCAATGAGATTCAACTCTTCTGCAGTTAGTTAATCTCATAGTCTTACAGATCAAAAACTAAAACTTCCATTCGATTTTGTTTGCCTACCATTTTCTTCCCAATAATTAGGCATTCAGCTAACATTTCCGAATGGAGAAAACAAATTAATATGTATTCACGACTGGCACAAAATGTTCCCACATTAATATGCATAAATTAAACAACAATAATAACAACAACAACAAGAAGAAGAAGAAGTAGTCAAAACCAGTTACTACTACCACCTAACCTCATTTAAGCCAAGTGGTAAAACATCGCTTTCAGGCCTTAATTGTTTCCTGGCCTAATTAAACACTTAACCCACCTGCAATGATAGACTATGAACATGCAAAACCATCATCGCCATTGAGTAAGCAAGACATTTGCGTAAGCTTCCACTGAGATTAACGTTTATGTATACACCTGCCCGCACGCCCATCATCTACTTGGAGTATCATTAAAACTAATTCTAAATGCCATCATATTGCAAGTCTGTCTTCTGGTCAGTTGTCAGTTGAACTAAAATAAAGGAAGGAAATATCACAGTTTTTTTTCTCTTTTCTTTGTCATAATTAAATTAAAATTTCTCTTTTTACGCTTTGGTGTTGCTTTTTACTATTAGTTATGTTATTTTATTTTATTTTATTTGTTTTGGTTTGGTTTCTAACAAAATAAAGCAAACACACACGAATCAGTGGCGCAACAACTTGCCATAGTAAATTAGTGAGTGAAGAAAAAAAAAGCGACTCTTCAAAGGTGGCCATAATAAAACGCGTTAAGTAATTTAATGCATTGGACCATGTTTGTGCGAAATCTCCTTTTGTTGGCATTTCGTTGTGGATTTTTGTTTTTTTTTTTCTTCTTCTTTTACAGCCATGTTTGATGTGTTTTTTTTTCTCTTTCTTGTTTTTCTTTTACAATTTACCGTCCGTTGGGCTTTAATTGTTTTCTATCATGGTTATTATTGTTTTCAGTTTTAGGTGACCACTTTCGCTACTTTCCTGCATGCTTTGGCTTTAGTTGAATTGGCCCAAACCAAGCGCACAGTGGAGAAAATTTGTGGATTTCTTAAAGTCATCGTAAAACTTGGTTTGAAACCTTTTGATCTAAGGGAAATTTAGGTTACTTGAATTTGTAGTTACTTTTATCATTTTATAAATTGTTCGGACTCTATCGAGTTAATAAAAGGGAAATTATCTTAATTATTCAAAGATAAAAGGCAAGTACAGTTAGTACTCCATCACCTTACCGTAGAAAATAAAATTTTAGCCATCGTCAAGCGTTGACAAAAAGTAAGCTAATTAGGGGGAGAGTACTCAAGGTACTCAAGGATTCAAATCTCTTTGTCACTTTTTTATGCCCCCCACACTCACTGTGGCAGGGTATACTCGCAGGAGGCGTGTCCGGTATGGAAAAGTATATATATTCTTGATCAGCATCGAAAACTGAGTCGATATAGCCATGTCCGTCTGTCTGTCTACACGATTGCGGTCGCAGTTTTGAAGATATCGACTTGAAATTTTGGGAACATGGTTTTTACTTCAAAAGTAAGTTCAAATATCAGCCAAATCGGACAAAAACTAGGGTGGGCTCCCATATAAAAAAAAAATAATTTTTTTCCAACTTTTTTTTTTTTGTTGTATTTGATTAGAAATGTTTAGAAACGTATTTTTTACATGGTCCGAGGTTCCGAAACCATATATATAAGGGTCAAAATGGGGTCTTGAGACCAAATTCTTTTTTTTGTGGATTTGATTGGAAATTTTTAGGAACGCATTTTGAACGTATTCTGAGTCTCCGAAACCACCTATAAATGGGGTCTAGAGACAACATTTTTTTATATTTGAGGTACTTCTATATTTCTACTGTGTGGTGGTATTTCAGCTTCGGCATAGCCGAAGATAGTCCACTCTCTAATTTATAACTCATCCCAGAGTTTTGCTTTCATTAGAAAAGCTGAGACGTTCTTGGACGAGCTAACAACCATGTCAAATGAGGTAAGTCCCTCAAGGTAAAGAAAGTGGGTCCTAATTAGACCCTTTCAGTGACATACGATTGAGTACAAGGTATGACTCTAGACGAATATGCTGAGTTTATACGTCTCTGTGTTTGGGGTTTCTTCTTAACTATTGAAAATCTCTACTTAAGAAGCACCGGTCAGACTGGCAAAATATATTACCAAATAGTTAAATGTACCTAACAATCAGAAATTAAAATATTTTTCCAGTCACATGCGTTTGTCCTTGATTTTAAAAATATCTGAGTGTATTTGGTCAAATATTTGCCCAGTCTGACCACGGCTTTAGAAGAATTTATTACTATTTCAATAAATAAATCCCCTTCACGGAACAATTGACTCAAATGATCGGAGACTGTCGCCATGACTTCATTAATTTTTCTTTACCTAATATTTAATATTGTGAAAGCTCAGCGATATTCACTTCGTATCCGTGTGTAATTGCTGTATAGGTGGCGCAAATGAAAAGATTTTCCAAGAATTCCAACAATTTGTGATATGAAAGTTGTTTTTTTTTTCCTTTTTCTCAGTTGCCAACTCGCTATACAAAATCAATTACCTTTAAAAGTCAAGCGTTTATTTATTTTGCAATTTGAATCGTCGAATTGCGCAGTGAGATTTCCAGAAATGAAATCGCCACCACGTTTCTCGCGTGAATTCTCGATAACTAAATACAAAAGTGGATTTGAATTTTTTTTCTTTTGCAATTTTTCCATTTTCCCATTTGCATCTCTGTGTTGAGCGTCGTCACGTTCCACGGCGCGATATGTGATAAATTATTATTGGATTAACTGCAATTGCAAGTGCGAGTGAGTGACTTGTTGGCTGGCTGGCTGGACACACACACACACGCCCCGCTATGCTTCGTTATGGCAAATGACGAGTGGAGCAACATCCACCGATAAGGCAAACAAGTTTTCTCTCTCTGTTGGCACTTGGTGTGTTGTTTGGGCTTGCAACATTTAAGTAGCTTCGGAATGTTGCACGCTACACAAATAATGTGCGCACTCGCACAATTTGCAATTCTTTGGAGAATTTTCCTACCATTAGTTGTGCTTTAATGTTGCTTACAGGCCATGGCAGCCGTGTCATGCCACTACCACCACCAATTGCCTGTCAATTACAATTGCCAACCAATAAGCAACCATCGTAGCCAAATCTATAGTCGAACTGTGCGCATGTGCAATGGCAATTTGTTGCCTGACGTGGGCCGTAATTCATACTCGACTTGAGAGACATTTTCCTTTTTATTGTCGCTGTCGTACAATTTTCTCCAAATAGAAAAGTACAAAAATATTTTCACAAATGGTCAGCAGTTGCCACCATCACACCACACCCACTTTTGTCATGTCAACATTTAACTAACTACTTGGCAATAGTTACTTGGGCCTTTTCGGCCCACCATCACTGTCAATTGTGGACGTTTTCTTTTTTTTTTTTTAAGTGTTTTCATTGCGTTTTTTAATGCTTCCATAACTTGCGGGTTACTACTCCCCTCTGCTTCAACGTTTCATGTTGCAATTGTGGTCGTTCCTTTGTTGTTGTTGTTATCGTTGATTTCGTTCGCTGACTGACTTGATTAATGGTGAGAAAATTTATGTTACAAGCTTATTGACTTCTGATCTGATATTATCTCTCCAGCGATGTTGAAAATTGTGTTTACTTTTAAATTGCTTTACGCATATTAAATGATTGAGTTCATAATTTTTTATAAGAATAGGTCAAAGATTAAATGTTCTTGTTGCTGGGAGTATATTGAATTTGAAGGTCCACAAATTGATAGCAATAAGTGCAGTAATGGTGACACACGGTTAAAAACAGATTAATTCGATAAATGAGTAGTTTTAGTAATGATATTAATCGAAAGGTACTTTCCAATTCCGTTCCATGGTATGAACTCTTAACACATTAAGTAACTATTAATTTTCAGCTTATAATGAAGGGTCTTGACTATTTAAATTCTGTTCAACTGTTAAGAAAAATTTATCATTTGTCTACTTCGTCTCTATGCAAACACGTCGCCTTTGTTGTGAATAATTTCTTGAAATGTGCATTCCTGCAATTCCAACAATCAACTTTGTGAATACCTAATAAGTTAATTATTTTTCTACTACCAACTCTACTATTTATTCACAATTGCTACTACTTCAACGACAACGACGACAACGACAATTGCTCGTAAATACCCAAATGGCATAATTAACAAAATAACTAAGCGTCTCAGTATCTAGGGAGCGGCTCTGGAATGTCTGTATGTCCACAATTATGATAACAAAAATGACATTTACAAAGGAAAAAAAAATAATAATAAAACTACTAAGCAGAAAATTTTAATTATGCCTAACTATGCACATGCCAAAATGTACTAAATCAATATTTATCAACTGAGGCCATTAGTCATATTCGTATTTAAATTTTCTACTTTACTAACTATATTTTCTGCCGAATAAGGTCAATGTAATGTGTATGTGTCACTGCAAGTACGTGACAACGTCACTCTTTTTATTTTATTTTATTTTCTTGTTTTGTTATTGTTTTGTGTTTTCTTATTTAAATTAGTTTTAATTTGAAGAGGAAAGAAAAACACATAAAACACTGAACGGAAATTATTAATCAGAGCAACTTTCACTTCTATCGTTGACTTAAGGTTAATTGGTTGTTTTGTTTACCAGCGTTTACCAGTGGAGTGAAGGGACTGTTGTATGTTCTGCTAAGTAAATTTGTCAACTTGAATTGTTAATTAGTTAATAAATTACTTTTCAATGGGCTTTTTTATTTATATTTTTATCTTTTATTTAGGTCGACGACTGATAAAGGAAAGTGGTTACCAATTACCAAGTTGAGTGTTCTTTATTGTTATTGGTTAAGTTCAATTAGTAATTGCCGACATTGAAATTGCATTCATGAAAAAATTTTAAAAAGTGGTCATTGGTATCGATAAAAATTCACAACTACCAATCTATTGGTATTTTGCACTGCAACTAGTAGCCTTTTGTTCCACACAATTGCCCAAGGGTACATTATATTTGTCACACCATTTGTAACGCTCAGAAAAGTATATAAACTCTTGATCAGAGCCAACTTCTGAGTCGATATAGCGATGTCCGTCTATCTATCCATCATTTCGAACGAAACTGCCGCGGTTATTGAGCTATCGACTCCAAATTGATATTGGGAATGGTCAAGATCGGCTAAGTTGGAAATGATATGATGTAGGGTACGAAATGAAAATGGAACTGGAACGAAATGGAAATAAATCGGAACTAAATTGAATTGAAACGCATTTTGGAAATGGATCAGAAATTAAGTGAAATTGGAAATTATTGAAAAATTTTCGATAAAATATCGAAAAATTATCGAAAAACTATCGAAAAACTATTGATTAAATGTCGAAAAGTTATCGAAAAATGATCAATTAAATATAGAAAATTATAGAAAAACTATCGATTGAATATCGAAAAGTTATCGAAAAACTATCGATAAATATCGAAAAATTATCGATTAAATATAGAAAAGTTATCGAAAAATTATCGATTAAATATAGAAAATTATAAAAAACTATCGATTGAATATCGAAAAGTTATCGAAAAACTATCGATAAAATATAGAAAAATTTTCGAAAAACTATAGATTAAATGCTAAGTAGTTATCGAAAAATCATCGATAAAATATGGAAAAATTTTCGATAAAATATAAAAATATAAATAAATGGATGGAAAAATGGTAGAAGAAGATATAGTGCTTGATTGTGTAGGGTATTTTAAGCTCGGTCAGACCGCAGAGAGTTCTCTTATTAGATTTCTTTGTTTTAGAGACAGGCTTTGTCAAAGGGAAATTTTAAAAACCACTTTAAATTACTAATTTAAACTAATTTGTTATCGTTATTGATTTAACAATTAACTACCAATCAAAAACTATAATTTTCATTCCGATGTTGTTATCGATTATTTATCCTATACATATTGTTGTTAACGACCAATTTCAATTGATTTTAGTGTTAGTCTGTAAATATCGATTAGTAATGAATTCATTTAAAATGTTATCGGTTATCGAAAAGGATAAAAAATTAATTAGATGAATTAGATGAATTAGATTAAACCACAAAATTGCGATAAATATTTGTTATAGAATTATTTATCTACTTCCAAACAACTAAAATTTCTTAAAGAGTCGATTCTACCTTTTATAAATTCCTCAAAAATGTAATCGTTTTGGCAATGGCATGCTAAATGTTTAATCAAATAACTAAACAGTCAACAATCAAGTTCGTAGTAAATCTTTCAAAACTAGTTTAAGTGTCACTTCGGTAACTACTTCTTTAAATAGCATTTAAATCATATTTATAACCGTTTTCAGAGCGAAAATTTTGTCTGTTCCACTGAATCATCGTTTGCCGCTATATGCGTACTGACAATCTTTTCTTTTTTTCTTCTTTTTTTTTTATATTTTTGCCCATTACCCACTTGTCTCAAATTTCGTTCACGCTGTTTTATCTTCTTAACGTCTTTTAAAACCAAAGTCAACAACCATTTTGGTATTTTTATTAGGAATTATTATTATTTTTTCAGCAGGCAAAAAATAATATGAAAAACAGTTAGCTACTTGTATGTACTTGTGTGCGAAACAAAAAATGTAAATAAAGAAAAGCAAAATAAGTGCTGGCAACTTAAGTACATTGCTGTAAAATTGGATTAAAATTCTAAAGAGTAGAAGGAAATACAACAAATGAATTTTGAACAGAAATATACATAGTACAGAGGGCGGAACGTTTTTTAGAGAGTAAGAAACATAGAACAGAACTTTGTGTGGAAGAAACAAAAAAAGAAAATAACAAGTTAAGAACCGCAAGTGTATACAATATTGTGGTTATGCAAAACTAGCTTCAAGTCTTAAATGGCGCGTAGTTATTGTTGTTTGATGTTCTATGTTTTCCTTGAATAACAAACTACGTCTCAATTGTATATCCTTTAGTTGACCTAGAAGGCTGGAAAGTTCCTAAAATCTTCGCAGACTTTTCAATTCATTAAATTTTATGTGCAAGTAGAGACAATTTCATTCACATTCAATGACTTAATTAAGCAACATTCAATTCTGCTAAATTCTGTGAATTGACAAAAAAAAAATTGACTAATTTTTGCAAAACATGAATTGGTTTTGAAGGCCTTTCCGAATCAACTAAGCACTGACCGCGAAACATTACAATGACTTTTTGTTTTATTTTTCGCGTAATTTTTTGTAATTCTATTTTGCAACTGGCCCGGCCTGAGCAGTTGCTCTGACACCTGTGTGTGTTTGCTGCTAAAATTTATGCATGGTGCCGTCATAAATCTGAAAAGCAATTCAGACCAACTATATGAAATTAAGGCAATTATTTATGCATATGTAACATACATTTGTCTAATGTTTATTGGCGGTTTTTGTTTTTGTTTTAATTGCATACCGTTTTTTTTTTTTTTTACCAAAAGCCCCACTTACATAATGATGAAAAAAACAACTGATGAAATTACCGTCCAACTGCTGCAGGCCTTAGTTAATTTGAATTTGTGGTAATTTTTGCGTTCGTCTGTCATTTGGCCTGTTTGTCATTTCGTTCTACTGTGCAGTTAACCAATTTCGTGTTGTTGTTAAACATTTTTGTCTCGTCATTTTTCTTTCACTGCAATTTTCTGTTTTCCTTTTCACTCCTCCCAACAATTTTCTTTTAACAATTTCTTCTTTATCATCGTGCATTCACCTTTTTTATGTGTTTTTTTCTCTTTCCATCTTTTATCTTTTTTTTTGTTGTGTGGAATTTTTTCTTGTTGTGGTTGTTTTGCTTGATGAATTTCTGCTACAATTTTTCTTGTTGTTGTTAAGTACTTAGTTACTGTTATTGTCATAAAATTGTCGTTTTTATGTCTTTTGAATATGCTGTTTTGTACAAATTTTGTCAAAAATGTAACTTTGTGGGTTTCAGTTAAGCTTTCATTCAGGTGAAGCAGTTACGTTTGAGTTGGGAACATTGTGTCGAAAGTATTTTGTTTACATCTCTCATTTATCATTTCATTTCATTCGTTTTGTTAAGAGTGGAGTTAATCTAACTGACGTTGTAAGAAATATCATTACGCCTTTGTTTTGTGAAACACACAGAGTGCAATATTCCCCCTCCTAAGTAAATTGAGGATGAGCACTCCTTTCTACTCACAGATGAAAAAAACTAGGTAAATGTAACCAAAAACGACAATTCAATTCAGTAGATTTAACCGATAAGAAGTAGAAAATATATTTAATCACTAAAAAATTACCCGTGACTTCGCACGTGTCTATATTGCACCCTACTTTGTTATGAACTGCCACGCCCTCTTTCAAACTAAAAACCCTAATCGGGAATTTCTAGCCATACTTCACAGACTAGATATGTTTAATAACCGCTTTCTAAGTCCACTGGTGACCGCAGAAGAGGATACTGTAATTGACACGGTCATATTTTAAGCTGCCACGCCCCCTTCTGGGGTAATTCAAAATCTATTTCAGGAATCTGTAGCCATGGTCTCACCAAATATATATGTGCAATTGCTGCTTCCTTGGTTCATTGGTGGAGAGCATACTTAACAAAATCTTGCTGCAAAATGGCAGCTTCCTAGGTCCAATTGGGCCTTCAGGAGAGCTCTATATCTGCCATGAACATTTCTTTAACTGCCAGCCCACTTTTCGAAAACCAATATCCGGCTCAAGTCTAGTCATGGTTGCATTGCACATATATGTGAAATTTCAGCTCTCTAGGCCCACTGGGGTCTGCTAGAAGGTGAGGACAGACATCCGGATATCCGGACAGACAAACAATCGTTCACGGCAAAGTTCCACACAAACCATTTGCTCTGCAAAAGAAAAAAGCATAGAATTAACCCGCAAAAACTCTATCAAGTCGGGGTTTATACATTAAGGGTATTCATTTAAAGTGGGAAACCGCTCGACAACGCGAAGTTGCTTAAACGAACTGTCAAATTTCATATATTTTTACTGCTCATCTGCACAACTTAAACGTTTCCGAGGGGTTTCCCACTTTAAATGAATCGCCCCATTGTCTTCTCGTTATTCTTCGAGTGCCATCACATTCTGTCCTAATCGCACCATTATCACTACTAATCTAAGACCATAGTTAACCATAATTGCATCATAATTCTACTATGAACAGTGCATTCCATCGCATATGCAGACAATTTCCCCTGCTAACTGATCGGTATTTTAACCACTTGATAAAAAAATATCAAACCCCGATCAAAACATTCGGTTTCTGTCCGATACTTTACTTTCCCCTTAGGTATTTCTTTTAAAAAACAATTTGTTTATCACAATTAAACTATCAACCACCAAACATTCCGTCAAATCATCAACTAGCCTGTGAAATTCCCTCACTTTACTTGTATGTAGTATTTTGTAACAATAACTGAGCTACCACTTAATTTCGAAAAGTTCTACAAAAGTTTACAAAATATGTCAAAACAACAAAAAAAAAAAAAAAACATTCCTTCAACATCATCCAAGAGAACGAACGAAAACCATAAATAACTAAGAGTTAAATCGAAAACCATGGTTATGCTTGAGCAACACCGTCAACAACCACCAAAACAAAAGGGGTTTCACAAAAGACAACTTCCACACAGAACTGAACTTTAACTAATTGCACTCACTTCGAGGCAACAGAATTTACGCATTTTCGTATAGTCTAATCGAGGTGACTATAGTCGTCGTACTCACAACGAAAAAGTACAGCCAAAATAAATTCCACTTCAACCCAAAACAGAAAATTGTTTGTAGTTTTTTTTGTCTTTTCAAGCAGCCAAGCGAGACCGTTGACGGTTATTAAAACTAAAACGGCAAGAAAGCCAGGCGCAACTATTTCAAACCGAAAAAAAAAAACTTAACGTTAATGTAAATGTAAACAGAAACCGAAACAACCCCAGTCACCAGTTTAAATGCTGCTTCGTTATTCTTTTTCTACAATTGTTCTTAGTTTTGTTTGTGTGTAAACAAATGCTCTTTCCAAGCATAGTTCCGCTTTGGGTGAAGCACACGCCCTCGCCTTAGTACGACGTTTTTTCCGTAAAAGAAATGTATTGAAGTAGAAATCTTATGAAATTACAGTCATTACTAGATATTTAGTTTTAAATGTTTTTATACTTTTTAAAAAAAAAAAAAAAAAAAAAAAAATTTTAATTTTTTTCAATAAAAAAATTAATTTTTTTATTAAAAAAATTTTGTTGTTCAAATACAAATAGTTAATTTAAAAAAATTAGAAACCTTTTATTTTTAATTAATTTTTTTCTACATAATAAAATATTTTCAGCTCTAGTAACCCAAAAAACCTATCAATCAAACATGTCAATATTTTGTTGTCCTACCTCGAAAATTCGATAAATAACAGCTTATCTCTTTCCACAACATCCAAGTTATCATTGTTCAACTGGGAAAAAAGTTAGTTAGTTGATAAAAATATTTTTCATATTTGGTTAACCCCCTTCATTTATTTTAACTCATATATCTTCCCCTTATTTGCACCTAATTACTTAGGGAAGTACCTACATATTGCGTGGGAAAAACTTGTTAATTGCATTTGTCAGTAACTATCAGGAACAAGTGGCAGCCGTGGCGCAGTTGGTTATAGGGTTACAATCTTCTGTGTGACGATGAGGTATAAAGTTCAATTCCTACCCGGGTTAAGTATTTTTCTGTAAGACCACTACTTCTCGTAAGCATTGACAAACTTACGAGAGTATAACTTGCCAAGAAATTCTAAAATTTCCATTTGCCGTGCGGATCTAGCATTAAACTGTAGGTCCCCTGCAATAACATAAACATAATGACTTGCCCCTTTAGTAGTAAAGTCAAAAGTAGTATTAATAGTAGGTTCAGCTGGATCCACTATTGACTACTTTATTAAAAATCGAAAATTTTATTTAAAAATTTTTTAAATATTCTCAATTCCCAAAATCATTTTCTATTCACTGATTTTGAACTGAAATTCCCCGAAGTAACAAATTTTTTATTTCATTTTAATTTCATTCCACCAAACAACTCCAAAGAAGTTGGCCCACATTCGTTCTGTCTGTGGTGTGATTCTTCTTCGAGGCTACTTTGTTTGAAAATCGAAGCGAATATTTGTAAAAGTACGAAAATAGACCAGATCGTGCGTGCCATTGTTTATATTTCAAGTAAAATAGAGGAAAAAAAACGCACACATGGCGATTTTTATGAGACGCTTGCGATTTCCTGGAACAGCCAAGCACGATGAATACATCATTTAATGCCATTTTGTGTTATTAGATCTTTAACCTATTTTCATTTTGCTTTTATTTATTTACAGTGTACAATTTAGTTGGGCTAATTTAAGGAAACACACATCGTCGCACATACACACCCCCCGCCTATACGAATATATCCCACAAAAGGATGTCACACGATAAGAAAATGCTCGATCGCGAAGCTGTACGCTCGGTCATACAACAATGGAACGCAAATCGTTTGGATCTGTTCGCCTTGTCCGAACCAGATGAGGTTAGTGGGCATGAGTTTCTTATTAGCAAAATTTTAATTTAATTTCGTTTTTCTTTTCATTCCTAGAATCTACTCTTCCATGGTGTTATGCGCTTCTATTTCCAAGATGCTGGACAAAAAGTGGCCACCAAGTGTATACGTGTGGCCTCCGATGCCACCGTTTCGGATGTTATTGGTAGCTACTATTTTCGAATTGAATTTTGTAATTTTAACGTCTTTTCATTTAATTCCTTTGCCGTTTTCATTCACTCTAGACACCCTCATCGAGAAATTCCGTCCCGATATGCGTATGTTGTCTGTGCCAAATTATGCCCTCTATGAGGTGCATGCGAATGGCGAAGAACGACGCTTGAATCCCGATGAGAAACCATTGTTGGTGCAGCTAAATTGGCATATCGATGATCGCGAGGGTCGATTTTTGCTCAAGAACATCGATCAGAAGACAACGGTAAGACAGTATTTATAGTAGGAAAACAAACGAGGGCCTATTTTATGAAAGTTGTTTTTTTAATTTAAAGTACTTTATTTTTTTCAAAGGGCCTATTTCATAAAAATATTTTTTTTTTCAAATTTTGAAATACATTTTTTTAAACTTTTTATTCTTTAGAGAAAAAATGTACTCTTAAAAAAAATTTTTCCATTAAAGTAATTCATAAAATGGGCCCCCCCCTTCCTCAACTCTCACTCTCGGCCGTTGAACAAGTAAAAAAAAGCACTTGAACTCTTCCATTTGAGGTTAATTTGCCATTTATGATGATTAAGTTTTACAAACAACAAAAAATGATATCAACTTCCCTACTCACTCTTTTTCTCTCTCTCTCTCTCTCACACACTTTCCTTCGTGCTGTAACTCATTTTCTGGTGTTCAGCCCATCGAACAATCAGATATGCACTTTAAGCGAAAACTCTCAAAGCGTGAAAAGAAAGAACAAAAAAAGAAGGAAAAACTCGCCAAACTCAATTCAGATCCATCAGCTGGCGGCGGCGGCCTAAATGGCAATGGTGGCAATGCCAACAACGGCGGCTTCGGCTCAAATGGTGTCGGTGATGAAACACAAGTGGCGGGAAAACTCTACACCGAATTGCCAGAGACCTCCTTTACGCGTTCCATCTCAAATCCCGAAGCGGTTATGCGTCGCCGGCGACAACAAAAGCTCGAAAAGAAATTACAGCAGTTTCGGTCGCGCGACGGCGGACCCGATACCGGCGGCACACTGAAGATCTACGGCGAAAGTCTGTGCCAAGATGTGCCCTACAAGACGCTGCTACTGTCGATACGCGACTGTGCGCAGGCAGTCGTTAGGGAAATGTTGGCGAAATATGGTCTGGATAAAGCGGATCCCCTGCACTATTGTTTGGTTCAGGTTTGTATCAGAATTGTGGAGCTTTTTTTTATTGTTCTGAATAATTTGTGTTCTTGAATTTAAATGAAATTAATTTGTGTGTGTTTTCTTTGACTTTCAACAGGTGAACAGCGACGGCACGGAATATATACTAGATGACGACGAATGCCCGCTCTCAATACTAATGAATCATCCAACATCGCGCGGTAAGTGGAATTTTATAATGGCAACGTGATGGAAATTACAAATTCTAATTAAAATGAAAAGTTTCTTGAGTTGACTGCCGCCAGCTGGCAGTTAGGCAAATTGCAGATTCATTAATTGAAATTTTTCGAAAGAAGCATTTTTGAATATTTTATAAAGTACAGAAAGTATGGAAAAGTTTTTTCGCTTTTTAAATTTATTAGTTAAAAATCAATTCACTTTTTCGATGAAGTTATTGAATAGTAATTGGAAAGTAATTTGGCGCCATCGCGCGATAGCCATAAAATCATTCCTTCACAACAAGACAATGCGGCCAAACTCTGTGGAAATACGTCAACATAAATACTTTCATTCATAACACTTCATGCTGAGGTCGTCGTCTGCGTGCCTGCCAATTCCTTCAGGCGCACTCGTGCTGCATTCCATTTACATACAATTAGGCAATGTTTTATCAATAATTATGACTAGACTTGAGTCAAGTTGAACGGAGTATCCTTTTTTCGTACACAAGGCAGGCAGAAAGTTGTTGGGTTCTGTGCTGCTTAAGTTGTTTTTATTTTCTGTATTGCCTTATTATTTTTTTTTTTTGGCTGTCAAGGATTTTATGTTGTTTTGCCTTCCAAATTATGTTGCGGATTTTAGTTGCTAAACAGTTTCGCTAGAGCGCGCACTTTAAATACCGAAAATTTAACTTAAACCTGTCTGAAGGAATTTAGTAAAAAAAAAAAACATTTGTAAATTATTTAATAAATTTACTTAAAAGTGCATAAATTGTTCTTAAATATGCCTACTAAAAAGCCTACCAAAGAGTTTTGTGATAAACTATGTAAGTGATTATCCTAATCATATATTTGGAGTTTATCCTCGGGTGTAGTGTATGAGTGTTGTTATGTGAAAGCAAATTGTTGCCTGGCAATGATTAATACTTGTGATATCGAAGCTATTAATGTTTTACTAAATATTGACAATGTTTTTATTTGATTGATTGAAACCAGTGTGTTTGCGATTGAAATCACTTTGGAAACAAGTGTATGGGAATATGTGATTGAGTTCACCTGGTTAATCAGTTGGGCGTCTTTTTTATAAGTAAAATTTTTAAGTACCAGGTTTAATTAAAGTTAAGTGAAGGTTTGGTTAGAGTGGCTGCGTTATGCCTCGCATGAACCAATATGTTCCATAATGTTACGAACACGTTGACAGTCCTCCCTTCGTCCTTATCCAGTCCGAAAGTTTTGGTCTGCACCGTGAAGTGCTTTAGTTGACAAGGTTGCATAGTAGTTACCCCACTCAAGGAGTTGAAAAAAGCTTTTCCCTGTGTCGTGAGTCTTATTGTAGCTTGAGCAGGGCAAAAACAAAGCAAATGTTCCAGTGTTTTTTTCCTCCTCCGGTTCGTTGCAGTTCCGACACCACTTATTTGACACAAGCCCCATCCTAAACCGAGAGAAAAAAATAACAGTTTCACCGTTAGAAACCATCCGACAGTCGAAAAATTGTTTAATTGACAGCGAAAACTGTTAAAATAAAAGCGAAAACTTATAATTGTAACAGTTTTCGCTGTCAATAGTTTTTCGACTGTCGGACGGTTTTTAACAGTTTTTGTAACAGTTTTTTCTCTCGGTGTAGTGCCGAGATTACCAATAACAAAAGGCCCCATTGCAATTCCTGACAGCCTTAAGAGATACGGTGTAGCTGGTTTTTTTTTTTGTTGCAGTTAGCCCAGAATTGCTTCGCTAAACTGCTGTTGCTAGTATTTGTCCACCTATTCTGTGAAAATAGAATCGTAGAAAGTAAAAATTTGGTGAAAAAGTTTACTTAAATTAATGGATATCAAATTATGAGCTAAGTAAAATTATTTGATATCATCATTGAGTTTATATTTGCTCAAATACTATCGCCCATCGAACGAATTAAAAAAGGTTTTAAAAAGCAAATATATGCTTATTTAAAGTAAATTACAACCAATTCTCACCAGAACCGCTTTCGGTAGTGTTCCCTTGTAGCTTTTCCGATGATCACATCATTCATTCTTTGCAATTACCTCCTGAAATCTCTTCCTTGATGCAATTTCGGCTTTGAGTGTTCTTTGCACAATACAATTATGATAACCTCTAACCGATAAACGTGGTGACAACTTTGAATGCGATTTTTCAACATCGTTTGCGGATGTGGGTGTTGAAGAGATACGGATGCATATGAGGAATTTAAAATGTCATGCAGATGCTCAGTTACATCCCTAGTAATTACCAAGCTTTCCAATGGATGTTAGAATATTCCATTATGCAGCAGTATTATTTATGATATTTTAAGTAGATTTTTGAGACCCATCTCTCTGTGTACTCAAAATCTGAAGCTTCTCATTTGTTGTTTTGATCCAATCCGAAAGTATTGTTTAATGGTAGTAAATAATGGATTGCAATTAAATTGTTACCTCCTAATTGTAACCGAGTTCAATGCAATATCAACTCAAATGTCCACATTTATTCTTACCGTGTACTGGAATCATCAAATCAGCTGATTTTCCCTTTCCATTTCACTACTTTGACTGCGCAGGCGTCCTGCAAGTAAGAAAAACAACAAATGTCATATGTTTTGCACACGACAAGAAAAAGAGAAACAAAAAGGACATTTACCTATACACTTGACTAAACGTAGAAACCCGTCGGGAGCAATTTTGACAACCAGAACCACATCAATGACATTTAAATAACATTTGAGAGTAAGAAATTCGAGCAGCAATTGAAATGAATACGGTTGAGTGGTTGTGTGAACGAGTCTATCTTCATGGTACATTAGAGCGACTGGAGAGCCCAAAAGTGTTGATAATGACATTTGCATAATGTCAGGCCATCAAAGAGATTGAAAGAGCGAGCGAGAAAGTGAAAGGCATACGGAGACAGGCACTTGCCACTTCCAGCTATACGAAAGGACGAAAGGAAAGGTAGAGACTTTCGGCCACATGTTGCCTGCGGCGATTAGGAAAAACTACCGAGCCGTTTATGTGTGTTTTTTTTGCTTCTTTTTGCGTATAAAAGAACGGCCGTAAATGGCGTAATTGAGAATATAGCCACAAGAGAGTTATTAAAGGCAAAACGAAGCGGGCATTTGTCTTTTTGGCGCGCCTTTGTTTTTGTGGTACAAGTTACTTCTGTTCGGGTTACAATTTGGGGTGTGTGAATGGACTTACTGCATACGAAATACACTTGAAGGCACTTGCCACTTGGTGTTATCACTGCCTGGAATCTCCGAACCGAACCGCACAAGTGTAGTTAATTAATTGCTATGAAGAAATTCATTTCGTTTTCATTTTCATTTTCAGTTTGTATCTGTTTTGTTTTTTGGTAGTTTTTCGGTTGTTGAGAAATATGTACGTGAGAGATAAGAGTGGTGTGGTGGCGGCGTCGTCGTCGGCGGCTACGCAATTTCATTTCTGTTGCAACAGAAACCATTATCTTCACTACCTCTGCTTCCAACAAAACACTCCTCCATTTGCTTTCTTACTTCATACCTCGACCATTATTTCCACTTTATTTCATTTTTATATGAGATTTCGGGCATTTTGATTTCGCTAGCAGTGGGAACTTCTCTCCATTTCTTCGCTCTGCAGTAGGTACTCTTCCTGTTACTATACGGTATTTAGTGTTCATGTCTCTCGGACATACACACACAATTTTTCCCATGTTGTATGGGTTTTTTTTTTGTCTATATTTCATCAAGGATTTTCCTGTATGTCATCGTTGAATCTATCGTATTTGGATTGCTCGTCGGTAGTCGCGCTTCGCTTTCGAATCAGAATCGCCATCAGTAATCAACCTCTGGTGCTCGTGCCAACACCAACTCAGCTCGGGCAGACGTGATAAACGGCATTTAGTACGCGACATTAAATTGAAAAGGAAAAAAACGCTAGAATTTATTTAAAATTTTAAAAAATGACTTAAATTTTGTGTTAAAATTGAAAATAATTGTCCGTTTTTTTTTATTTAACAATTTAACGAGTTTAAAGTGTTTTCATTTTTATTTAAATTTTAACATCTACTTTGACCGGTAGACACAACCAAGTCGTGGTAGTTTTGTAGAAGGTACTTTTTAGTTAGAGAGCCTTCAGTGATTTGTTTGTATTCGTTTGTGTTTGCGAATGGCTTCTTCTCCGGCTATTAGTGAAATGTGGCAGTATTTTAATTGCAGCCTTGTATTTGCTGCTATTTGTATAAAACGCTGATTTACTAGCGCCGTGAATGTGTGTCATTGTCCGTACTACTTTGTTAAATCAGCTACAAAATGATGGATTGGGGTATCAGACGTAAGTGTTTATTTACCCCACACTGCTTGCTGTATGCATGTCAAATTTGAATTAAGTAAATAATACATTATATTGTAATGGTAATGATTTTAATTATACATGCATACAATGTATTCATACGTGCAGGAAGCTCATATGCGAAAACTACAATTTTTGATATTCATTTTCGTATTTGCATTTCTGATTTTTTAATTGGAATGCAAATAAATATTTTATTACTATGGATTTTGTTTAAATTAAATTTCTTACTGTTATTTTGGTTTTCATTAAAAAAGGATTGAGTCGTTTCCTTACACATTTCTTATGAAGAACATTATTTATGTGGTACATATTTTATGCCACAACACTAGATGAAATATGAAATAGTTATGAAATTTCCTTCTCTTTGTTGTTGTCATTATTATCTAAATTATATCCAATTCATCACCATATTATACACACCTACCGTTGGCAATCATTCACTCATATCGCCCTAATGTTCCCATTTTAATTTCCTATTACGTTCACACTTCCTTTTTATTAATTAACTATATAAATAGCACTAATGTAGAGGGTGCAGAAAATATTCAAACCCAAGCATAGTCCTTTCCTTACCGTCCACACACAAATGTATAGCATTAAACATATTTTAGTCAACACATATCCAAACTGCTTAAGTCCATACGCGATAAACGGTTCATATTTTGTATGCAATTTCTTTCGACCGTTGATGAAAAAGTCAAAGAGTCACTCTAGATTACATTTTGCATATTGTTAAGTAAACTAAAACCGTTCTTTTGACAGGAAAAAGATGAATTTGCCATAATTTTATGTTCGCTTAAGTTTTATAACACGTTCGACCTATCATTTTACCTATCATCTTATGTGCGACAGAATAACTTTTTCAATGTTAAAATATTTCCTAAACGATTCATTTTCTTTTTTAAACCAAAGGATAAAACCATGTGACGTTGAAAAACATTGAATGGGAGTCCAGTTTCGACATTTTGAAATATTTAATTGTGGTGCCATGGCTCGTTGTCCAATTGAAACTAAACTGGGATATAAACCTTCTACAAAACACTTCAAACATTTAAATAATAAATTTCGTAAATCGACCGATAATCACTCGAGTTATGGGAGCCCAAAGAACAACAACAATTAAATTTTATATATAAGAATGATTGTATCGAAATTCATTCCATTTCATTTTTGCTGAATTCATATTTTTTGAATTTAAAAAAAAACATGCAAATACTATTGTTAGATCTAAGTAAATATTCTTAGATGATTCAATAAATAATCTAAATAAAAAAAATATATATATATATTTTCTTCTAATTTGTCTGCCGAAAATGTTGTTACGCACTCGTCTCAAGAGCACCTCATGAAACGTTGTGACCCAAACTCTTCTCAAATACGCCTAAAATGTCCTTTCAATTTTGAAGGATTCCACCTCTCACTGGCCTGTTCGCCTCTAAACTTGCCATTTACTTATCCTAAATCATTAATTAACTTTGACATTTACAATACAAGAATTTATCAGTATTTCTGTCCTCTCTATTCAATTTATAAATTTTTGATTACGCATTTATACACGAGCTGTAATCTATTAATTGAGCATTAATATTTCCAAACGAAAAATGTAAGTGATTTATTTTTGGGCACACCACAATCGCCGCCTAAACAGTTTGGGCGACATGTATAGGTGGGTCCTCGATAATTGCAAATGCTCTGCTGTGATAAATGTCAGTTAAGAGTAAGAGGTTATTTTTGTATTCCACTAAACTTATGCTTTTCAATTTTTATTACTTTCTTATAGTTTTGATCTTTATTTGATTATAGTCTACATTGGTGCTCATCACTGTCGTGCGTTGATATTTTATTTATATAAACTTGTGTGCGTTCCACGGTGACACTGTTTTTGACACCCAAGCACGTACATTTTGCACGTAAAAACATTTTTCTATTTGGCAACTTTCACTATAATTTGATTAAGCCAGCAATTTTCATCAGCGCTGTCTATTTCGCGTGTGTGCATGTATGAGAGTGAGTTTCCCTTCCACTCTCATCTATATATGCAAAATTATCTATGTACATTACAGTGTATTTTCCTTTGATAAAGCGATTTGGTAATATTGACATTTACTTGTACATCAAACTGTGATTTATTTTCTATTTTATTAGTATGACTATAAAAGTAATCTGACTTGTAACTAGACACTTTCAATTTCCTTGAAGAGTTTAAGGAAAAACATTATCCTTAACCTAACTTTCTTTTCTCTTTTGGGCACAAGCACCCAAATTCACTTAAGCAGGCAAGGCAAACAAACAGACAGACACACGAGACCTTGAAATGCTTGAAACTTTCAGATGCCAAGACAAATGTTAAAGTTTGTGTGTCCCTCAAGAAAAATGGTTTAACTTCAAATGAAATACCCCAAAAATGTGGAAAAATTGAAAGAAATGAAATGCAATACCCGTACTCAACCCAACCATAAACCGAATTATTCAAATTATCCTCTTTTGATTAGCTCTCTATGAAGTGTACATTATCCACATTATCATCATCATTCCTCTCAAATTTGTCTATGCTTTGATTTATTTTCTGTCGGTTTTATTATTTTTTTTGTTGTTTGGGTTTTTGTTTACTTTTGTTTATTTATTGCACGATTTAGCTTTCATCTAAGCAATTTCTTTGCAATTTTGGCCAATTTGTCGGTTTTTCTATATTTTCTTCTTATTTCCTTTTTTTTTCCTTTTGGACTTTTCTACTTTTATTTCATTTTGATGTCAATCACAGCCCAACATCGGCCCTCGTTTGTAGGTGTGAAAAGAAAGAAGAAAGAAGCTGCCAACGGCAGACAACACTGGGGGCATCTAATAGGTATTAAGTCAGTCGCACTGTCAATTTGTCATGATCGTTTTTGTTGTTGTTGTTGCTGTTGTTATCCTTCATTTTGCTTGTTTAGTAGCCCTACATAGGGTAGGTGGGTATATAAAGTAGAAAAGGACGTGCTCTCATTTGTTGATATACACACAAATTGTGTAAATCAATTTTTATTAATTTCTTTAAAAGGCGTTTTTAAAAAAATTCAAATTCATTTGAATTTGAATTTTTTTTTTAAATTTAAAAAAAAAACATTTTTTTTAAAATGTTTTTAAAAAATATTTTTTTATACACAAAAATAGGTAAATACATACCATTAAAGAAATCTAGTTATAAGTTTTTTTTTATCTGAAATCAATTGATAGTCCTTGAGAGATTTTCGAATTCGAAAGTAAAAACATGACGATAAACATATAAAAAAAAAATCCTAAAATTTCTTTGATCAAAAAATAAGAATCCTTGTGAAATTCTAAATGAGAATGATTTAGCACTTGTTTTTCCTAACTTGCTCTAGGAATGACATTTTGGCATTCGAAGTTACGTTCGAAAATGTAAGGAATTTTGAAAAAACTCAACTTACAAATTGTTAATCGAAAAATGTCCACCTGCTATGTTAAATTGAAATTAACCCCACCTATAAAGTTTATAAAACTTTAAAATCGACTTGGCTAAACTACACAAAGTAGGGTGTCTAAATTTCCTCCTCGCTAACATTCTCCCTTATCATTTATTCTCTTTGTAGTGTGTCTGTTGGACAATTTGTTGTTGTTGTTTTTTGTATTGTGAATTCTTTTTCTCAATTCTAAATGCACCTTTGACATTTGAGAGCGGCCACCGGTGTATACTCTAACCTACTTTAATAATACGTTGGAAATAAAATAAAAGGGAAAAGCTCGAAATTGCAGAGTATTGTCGCCGACGGAGGCGACTACGCCAACCCCCACCCTCCAACAATGACGCAGAGGTCGTAGCAGAAGTTGACTCCTTGCGATTGCTAAGAATTTCGTGAATTTTTTGTTCGTTTGTTTGATTTTTTGTTTGTTTTCTTTTGTCTGCGTTTTCTGTGCTTTTTCATGATTTCTCCTTTGTCTTGTCTTGTGTTTTTCGTTTTATATTTTTTGTTTATTTTCTGGCACCTTCGCACTTACAATTGCCAACTAGAGCACCGAAAACGACGACGATGTTGGCGATGAAGGCCCCTCAGACAGACAGCCATACAGAAGCACACACACACACACACGCGCCCTTCCATGGCTTAGTACGTACACATCGTGGCGAAACGCAGTTTTTTTCACTTTTCATATAAATAATAATTTTCTCAGTTCGCTCAGTAATCATTTCACTGTGAAACAGTTAAGGTATCCTCTGACAGGACACGCCGCCGGTTGTTCGATCCTTCGTACGTTGGGTCGCTCTGTTGGGCACTTTGCCAGCCCAGCCGGTGGACTTGTGGATGTTTTTCAGAAATTATTTCAGCTAGTTTCAGTTTCAATTTGGTGCGCTTCTTTGCTGTGCTTGCTTGCTCTCGTTTGCCCGATGAATTTCGATGCAGCACACTAGAGTCCGTCCTCAAACTACAACCAACCCACCGCCGCCTGTCCCAATTTGTTTTTAATGTGCGTGCATATACATAAAATTTAAATTTGTTCATGAAATTCCTTATTCCATGCATCCAGCGCAAAAGCTTTTATAGCCAAACACGCGAAATTCCTTCTTTTTTTTTATAATTGCATCAGCGATTGAAAGAAGAAAGTGCTGGAAGGCGGAGTGAAAAGAACTGACGTCCGTCAGAGTGCTGTAGTGATAAAGAGTGATGATGTATTGTGTTGTTCGGAGTGCTGAAGTACCCGAAAAAATGTGTCCATAAAAAAGCATTTAAGGCATTTCACGCAAAATCGATATCCACAGTGGATACCCAACGGAAACGCATTCCACCGGTGCGACAATTACGTATACGTCGCGTTATCTTCGAGAGGAGAGAGAGACACATTCAGCACACCTCACATACTATAGCATACCTTTTAATCATACATTCATTTCGTATATGTGTGTTCATACAAAAAAAATAAATAAGCCAAACAAACAGAACTCGGAGCCCGGAAGAGTAGAGAAGCAAAGCGGCAAGAGAGAAGACAAACTGTGCCTTGATTATGATGGAGCATATTCGTTATTTGTTGAATTCGTGAATATGTGAAGATGTGTTTGCTGTTGTTGACACACAGCCGCATATACTCGAGCTCTTATGACTTCCCCACCTCGTTCTTCGGAAACAATTAATATTCAAAAGGTAGGTTTGTAGTTGGAATAACGCTTGAAATTCGAGTTCTGGTGAATTCTGGAAATTGAATAAATTTCCATCAAAAAGTCAAAGTTGTTCTGATTATTTTACTTCATATTGAGATTACAACATAGAGACCTATTTTCCTATAGGTTGTATGAACGTTTGCAGTTTACATTCATGTCTCATCCATGTCTCTCATCGATCTTCATGCCTTCATGTTCTTTCCTACATATAAACCATAATTTCGATTTATGGAATTATTTAATTTTTCGATTATTTAATGAATTTACAATTTTTGGTTTTTAATAATTATCGATTTTATATAATCGTTACTTTTTAAGTTATCGATATTTTTCAAAAAACTTGTTTTTATCGATTTATTTTTCAAAACAACTTTTTAACAATTTTTTGAGATTTTAATCGATTGTATTTTAAAAAAATTTCATTTATCGATTTTTTTGTAAATTTTTTTTATCGATAGCATTTTTTTGTATTTTTAAGAGTTTTGACTGACTGTTATAAATTTTTGAAAATACAAATTATCGATAAAATTTCGATTGTTACATTTATCGAATTTTGATTATTTGTCGATATTACTTCGATATTAAATAATTTTTTCATTTCGTTTAGTAATAAATTCTTCGCTTTTCAACTTAAATTCAATTCAACCCACCTACTTAGGTAAGTGTTCATTAAGCCACCGATAAATGCTGTTCATTGGTTCTAATTTGCATTTCGTATCATTTTGAAATGTCATTGCTTCTACCCTTTCTTACAAATTCTAAAACACACTAAATTATGAATTATCTCGTTAAGCTGTCGATTGCATTTTGCTGTTTTCAAAATTGCCTCCTAACCAAATCTCTTAGCACTAATTGAAGCCGTTACCGACACGGCTCATTTTTCAGGGGAGGCAAGCAAACGGTACCATGCCATACTATGGCCATTCAAATCACCGGCGAAAATAGTGGCTTTCATTCATTTCTCACCTTCATTCATTGCCTCAGAATTCAGAATACCTTCCTCCTAAACCTCCCCCAAAAATCGCTTGGCTGTACACCACAATTTCCACCACTTGATGCGGTTACACAGCTGTTGCCAAGTTCTGTTCTGTGTTCCAAGTCCGTCCTGTGTGTTTGCCCATTTGTGTATTGCCAAGTGCTGTTTTGCTGCCTTCTTATCCTATTTGGCCCAGCTTATGCCACTTGTCCTGTTGGCTGGCTGGCTGGCGTTTAGCATTCGAAATTGTACCGCCATTCGGTACACATTAATTCCATTTCATGGCTTTTTGCTTCGTCATCGTTGGTGTAGTCGTTGTGGTTTGTTCGTTCTTTCGTTCCGTTGTGTCAACATTTTCTCGGAATAGTTACTTCAACTATATTGGTCGACCAATTGTTGTCTTTGGTGTTGTTGTTGTTGTTGTTGTTGGCGGTGGTAAAAACAATTATACACACACTAAGTGCTGCAGCAGCACTACACTACTACTGCACTTGATCACACCCCGCGATAAATGTCAACTGCCAAGGATTTATATTTTCGGTATTTGTTCGTAGGTACATACATACATAGTTGGATATTTGTTGTTGCCTGGTTTTTTCTCTCCTATACATTCATTTCCTTTGGCTATGTTTTCTTTTCAGTTTTGCTTATGGTTTGCTTGACTTTATTTGCCTTTGTTTCGATTTGATTTACTGTTTTAACCACAAACTAATTCCCTGAAGGGTTTATGTGTAGAGCGCAGTGGGGCGTATGTGGTGCAATATTTGTTCTAAAGGTCAATTGAATTAAAGTGTGATTGTTCGTGCAAATGCAGTTCATGCATTTTTTTTTTGTTAAATGTGCGGAAAGTTTAAAGAAGAATTAAATTAGTTTCTTCTATTTAATTTTAATAGTAACAATGCATCCAATTGACCAAATGTAATAGTATTTTTTCTCAGTGCACTTACTTATTTTGTATCAATTTAATTTATCTTCGCTTTAATAGCATGAAGATTTTTCCATAAATTGTTAAATCAAATAATCGTTAAAAATTTCTCAACCATTTCACTTTCGTTGTTATTTTCCTGCTCGGCTGCTTCACATATTCGAAATTGTTGATGATATATGAGCCATCCATTTATCGTTTTTAGTATTTTGTGTATGTGTGTGTGTGCGCGCGAGGGTTGTGGCTTATTTGATTCTAAAGTCGTTGTATGGAAAATCTAACGGATGGAGTCATATGCCATTTGAAATTGCAAATTGCAAAAATATAGACAGAAACAGAAAACAAAAGAAAACATTTCCACATGCTGCTTGCATGCTTCGTTAAACATTTCGTACGGGACAACAGAAAAAAAAAATCAAACAAAAACAAAAACATAAAAAAGAACAGCGCAAAAACTGAAATGGGAAAATAAACTTTGGATTATAAATTTAGAATCTCTATGGAGTGGTTGAGACCAGACTGTATATTCCCCGCCAGCGGGAATGCCAACTATTCTTTAAGCGAATGCCTTTGAGTCTGTCCCGCTTGTTGCGGCTGCGGCACTATGAAGCAAACGCGGTGCGGGTGACTGGAGTAGATTGTCGAACCAAACACAACCCAACTAATATCGAAACTGAAATTATGATGTTGATGCTTTTAAAGATTTTTGCCTAGAATTGCAGTGGCGTGTAAAATTACTAAGAACTAATATAGTGAAATCAAAAGAGAATTTATATATTTTCTCTAATTGAATCTTGTAATTCTTTGATGTAACCACATATTTACTACTTGCATCTTGAGATTTTATAATTTTCCTTTGTATTTCACAAATGCATTTCGGTATTACTTTCCCATCACTGTGATTCATTTTAGAAGCAAATGCAAATTTAAATTCAATAGAATTTCGGTTCAATCTGAATCAAACATCATTTGCATTTGCTACTCAGCGGCGAACAGCAACGTACGATTTGCGATTTGCGTCAAATTCACATTGGCATTTAGTGGAATTTTTTCGAATTTAATTTTCATAGAATCTTTTCTTGGTTGTTTCGCAGCTCTGAAATCGAAATTGTAACGCCTCAATGGATTTGCCAAGTAAATATTTTTGGGAGGAACATTCAGAAAATTATATTGTAAATTCCTTTAAATGTGGAGCACAAACGTTTTATGTTCCATTTATTTTTAATTTTAATTTTATTCAATTTGAAGTTAAATTTAAATTAATTTATTTTTTTCACTTCATTCCAGGTTCGATTATGTTTCATGTGAGAAGACGTCCGGCCGATTCACAGCCACGTCGACGTAAGAAAAAACCCTTGGGCGCCTCCAATGGCACCAATAGCATATCAAGTGATCGCGAGGGACCCGTCTTGGTCGAAGTAACACACAGCGGCGATGGCGGACGACGCATTAAACTGGGCAGTGATCCAGTGGAGGTGAGCTGTGAATTCTTTTGAAATTTTATTTGAAAACTTTTCAATTAATTCTCTTCCTTTTCTTTTTTTAATTTGCAGGTTGGTTCGGCCAATACGAATTGCCTGCAGCTGTTCGGTCCCTCCATACAGGCGCGTCATTGCCTCATCTCCCTGCATGAGGGGGTCTGCACTGTGACGCCCTTGCACACCGACGCTTTGACCTTTGTCAATGGACATCATATTACGCAGCCCACTATTTTGCATGTGAGTAAATCCCGAAATTTCCATTTCCGTCGACTGACATCATCTCTAAATTTAACTGAAAGTAACTACTCTCTAATTGTCACTAACTGCGGTGCCCCGCCAAACAAATTTTAGATGTGGGCGGTCGCTTTCATGAAATGTGTTTGCTTTTATTTGGTTTTTTTCTCTCTATATTTTTGTTAATTACCCTCAAAGCGTATATATAAACACTCGTGTCAAACAAACATGTCATACAAGGACATTTTTGCTGTTCAAGTAATTAAGCCTTCACATGGTCATAGGTTAGAGTGCTCTGCGTGTTTATGAGATAGTATTTGTTTGAAATTGAAAAGAGAGTTGTAAGATAAATGCTGGAAGGTAATGACATTTAAATGTCAGATGTCAGTATGCTTTCAATTGAAGTTTTTAAAATATTTGAAAGAAATTTTCCAATTTTAGTCACATGTAGTAGTCAGCATTCGATCAAAGCTCATTCAAATGAAAATTTCTCACGCATTAACAATATGATAAACTCTGTCGCTTCCGGTTTCTGAGAATTCAATCGCAATCGCTTAAAAGCACTGAAATTTGGTGTGCCTTCATTCGGTGGCGGTATCGACGCTTTTTGAAAATTCCATGGAATTTTCTAAATTCAATTGATTTGGCAATTATGTTGCGGTTCATTGAACTCAAACAAATACTGTTTTTTTTTTTGGGAGATTTTAAGTTGCTACTTCATGTCCCACAATTCTAATTTAATACGATTTGTAGTGCAAAATTGTTTTTTGCTAGCGTTTTGTTAAAAAGTTTAACTGAAATTTCAAAAAAAATAAACAAAAGACAAAATTTTGTCAATGTTGCGTATATGATCGTGTTGTGTACACAACGATAAGGCAAATAATCTTATTCATAAACACAAAAGAGGGGCGTAAGCTGTACGCAAAATGAGATGACCGATTTTCGTATTTATTTTATTTTTTTATTCGAATGCAACATCACTAAATTATTTGAATACGAAACGCCCCTAGTTTAGTTTCGATTTTGAGTTTGAATGAAGTGGTTGCTGAATTTTTTGCTTTATTTTGTGTAAAAATTGTAAAAGTAGATACAAGATTTTAATGAAATTAAATAGAATTTAATTAAAATTTAATTTATTTTTTTATATTTTTCTCAGAACGGTTCTGTGGTCATGTTCGGTCGCGTTGCTTCCTATCGTTTTGTGGACTCACCATCCGATGGACGCTATAATTTGGCCTTGTCCCAGTCACAATTGGATTCGGCATGCCTCTACGAAAGGTAAGTGTTTGAACTACTTTTAAAGAAATTATTTGTATTTGCTTATGAATATTATTATCTTTATGTTGTAAAATCGTTCAAAGCTTTTTGTATTGAGTTTCGTTTATTTTATGTTGTTCTGATGTTTTTCATCCCACTTCAATAGTTCTGCTTTGAGGGCATATTTTGAACTATAAATTTAAGGTTTAGGTGGTCTTTCAAATATTTTCCACATGAGAAATGAAACTGTTGATTTTTATATAAACTTACAAGAAAAGCTTTTGATAATTTTTAGAATAACGTTTTTTCAATGCACTCGAAAGCTCTCAGGCGAAACTGGAAACAAAACTTGCCACTACTGTTCTATAAAGTTGTAATTTTCACAACCTTTTTAATAAGCTTTAAAAAGTTGCAAGCTTTAAAGCTCTAAACAATTTTACATTGTCAACCTTAATTTTAAACTACTTCGAGCTTCGATTTAAAAACGGTATTAAGTGTTTTTGGTCGACCAAGCTTCAAATGAGCTTTGTCAAAGTTTTGAGTTTTCTGTAATGAAAGTTTTAACTTTAAAGCTCTCGAAGACTTCGTGCTTTTAATGCAGTGTTCACCACCTCTATACTCGCGAGTAAAAAGAGTTTTGATCGATACTAGCGATATCAGTTGTAGAATTTCAAAGTTTTCAAGCTCTGAAACGATTTTGGTGAACAGTATTTTATTTATTCTCAATGATTTATAAGAATTGAAATTTGAAAGTTCAATCGTTTGCAGAATAAATTCGATCAGTGCTCATCAGCCTTGTACCCGCGGGTAAAAAGAGCTTGAGCGATAGCTTTTATAAAATTCCAAAGCTTAACAGTTCTCAAGTGTTTTGATGAACACATTGTACCAAAGCTTTTGTAGAATTCCAAAGCTCTTTAAAGCTCTAGAACTATTTTGATGAATACTGCATTGGACCAATGTTAGCTGAGTTTTTGAGTGTGATGTAATTCAAAAAGCTCCTTGGAAAATTTTCATTTTTAACTAAGATTTTCAAAAGCTCTCGTTAGCCTCTATTGCTTTTAAATACATTTTGTTTTTTCATTTATGTTTTCCCCAATTCTATTAATATTTTATTTACACCATAATATTTTGCTTCTTTTTTCATTTTATGTTTTTCGTGTTGTTGTTTTTTTTTTTGTGTGTTTTTCTATTAAAACATTAATCATGCACCCAATTCTACACTACAATATTGAAACATTAAACATTAACAACCGACCAACCAACCAACCAATATACACAAACAAACACACGTACACATATGTAAACACCAACAATGAAAACAAATACCAATACACACCACCACTACCACCGCAATAAAAACAAACAAACAACAGTCGCTCACCAACCTCACCAGGCTCATGGAATGACGAGGATGGAGCTTTGAGTTCGGTAAGTTTGAATTTCCACCAACAAAAATTCTTTGATTTTTTTTTTGTTTAGTTATTTTTGTATTATTTGAGTTTTAATTTTTTATATCCGCCAAAAAAATCACAACAACAAAAACGCCAAATTTAGACACATAAAAGCGAATATGAACATAACCAGGGCGGAGGCGTCGGCGGCGGCGGCGGCAGTGGTGCTGGCAATATCAACAACAATAGCGGCGGCAATGGAGGTGGCAACTCCGAGCATTCATTGAATCTGCGCGACAGCGAAGACAGTAAGTTGCGTGCGAATGATCATCATCATGCAGGCCACGGTGGTGGCGGCAGCGGCGGCTTTGATACTCAAAGTGTTGAAGGTAATCTGGAGAATGAAACCAAATCGATATCGAGCTTGAAATCAGGTGGATCAAACAGTCAGGACAGGTAATATCAAACGACAAAGATTGCCCCACTTTTCTAAATTAATTGAAATCAATCAGAAGTTGATCTTTTCTCGTATACTTTTGAGAGTTGTTCACAGGAAGTACACTTCACACACACTTTCTTGAATCAAAGAAAACCCAAATTCACAAATTTCATTATGTTCTTTCATTAATTCTGTTGCTCTTTTTTTGTTACTTCGATTAAGTTGTTGTCTTAATTTAATTTGCCCAACAAAAAAGAAAATACATCATAATTTCTGTTCCAAGTTGTGTTGCTAAGAACTCATTTGTGCTAAACAATTATTTGCTAAATACTCAATTGTTATTGTTACTACTCATGTACTTAATTGGCATTTCTAAGTTCATAATTAATAATTAATATTTTCACTCTTCTCCTTCATACTTAGATCACCAAAAATGCCCAGCGGCAGTGTTGGCGGCGGTGCTGTGGAAAATCAGGGCCAAGAACCAATTTTACCCGCCGTCTTAGAGTTTCCTGAAACACATCAGGAATTTTTTCTAAGACATATTATCAGTGAACTGGATGTGAATGCGCCGCATTTCAAACTGGCTCCAGTCTATTCGCTTTATTTATGTGCCAGGTATGATTTTATTATTATTTGAAAAATGTTTTCGTTTTTACTATTTTCAGTGGAATTTTATAGTACAATTTTTGCATGGTCTTTAAGCCAGTTGGCTTATTGCTTTTATTTTAATGTTGTATTTATAACTTTTTTAATATCCCCCTATAACAAACCGCTCTTTGGATTTTGCGAAATGGCTTTCAATGTGTAACCGTGCTATTAAATTGCAAGAACTTATTATCGCCTGCGCGAATTTTAATCCATTAAATTTTATTGATTGACACGAAATCATTAGAGATTTTTTATTTAGCAGTTAAGGAGAACTATTAATGAGTTGAGGAAATTCAAGTGTTCATTTATTGCTGATTCAGTACAGCACGAATAATTGTTGAAATGAATTCAATCCAATTGGATTACGAACTTTTAAATTTGAATTATTTGGTAAGGTTTTGCGAGAATAAGGTGACATACAGGTTCATTGTGGTACTATGGTATCAGGTTTCTATAGCAGCTACTCGGTGAACTTATGAACTAAATCGAATTTAACGAAAGATTACACTGCTCTAGTTGAAAACATGTAACAGACTGCGCTCCGGGTGGTTAAAGCTAATTTGAGTACGCTGATTCTAATAGCAAAAAAATTTCAATCTTCGAATTTTTTCGAAAATTTTCGAATTTTATTTTAATCATTTTTTTTCTAAATAAATCATTTTTTTTTTCAGAAAAAGTTTAAAAAAAAAATTTCAAAAAATTTTGAAATAATCGAAAAAAATTCGAACATATATATTTTTCTTGACAGGAGAAAATATCGATTTTTTTTTAGAAAATTTTCATTACAAGACAAGTCTGCAGCAGGTTTTCTTTTTACAAGGATCCCACGAATTTTAAAATGTACCTCAAAATGTTCTCCCATTTAAAATTGTTTATAGTAATTTCTCAAGCCTTCATTGTAAAGCTTTTCCACAACAAACTAATCATCTCTCTCTCCATTCTCTTCACGTCTCACTCCCTCTTTTTAGATATCGTGCATCTACCCACTACCGTCCAGAATTGCAGCCCACAGAACGCGCCCACAAATTGACGATATTCTTGCATCACGTGGCCAATCTCATCTACACCGTCGTACAAGAACAATACTCAGATCCACGTATACTGGCCTTTTGGATGGCCAACAGTTCGGAATTTTTGCATTTCCTCAAATCGGATCGGCACATCAGTGCGTTTAGCGTTCAAGCGCAGGAAGTTTTGGCCGAAAGTGTACAAACGGCTTTTCGCAATTTGGTCAACTGCTTTCGGGTTGAACTCTCACAGACACTAAATCAGTTTCTCTCCGAGACAATCGATCATGACTCGGCGGCCGGTCTGGTACTCACAGTTTTGGGCTCAGCCATGGCGTTGCTAAGACGCTGTCGCGTCAATGCGGCTCTGACCATACAATTGTTCTCGCAGCTATTTCACTACATAAATGTGATATGCTTTAATACGGTGAGCAGGAAATGTCTGTTGAAGGATTTTTAATTTGATTTTTTTTTTTGTTATTATTTCATTTATACTTTTTGTTGTATTTTTTGTATTCCACCAACTTGGAACCTTTTAAAAAAAAATGTATCTCCTTCAGATTGTGGCCAATTCGCACATGTGCACTGCCGAATGGGGCAAAGTAATGATCGAGCGTCTACAATTACTCGAACTCTGGGCCGAGCGTCAAGGACTCGAATTGGCTGCCGATTGTCATTTGGCTAAAATCAATCAATGCGCTCAATTCCTGCAAGCGCCCAAGTCGTCCGTTGAGGAAATCCAGCAATTGGCTTGCTCGTGTTTCCGTTTGAATTCACTGCAAATGGGCGCCCTACTGCAGCAGGAGAAGATACCACGAAACTTGGTGGATACTGCCATACGCATGGCTGAATCCGTGGCAGACGAACTGACACGAGCCGATGGCCGTGAAGTGCGTATGGAAGAGTCGCCCGAATTGCATTTGGCCTTACTGCTGCCCGACGACGGATTCAGTTGTGACGTGGTGCGCGGCATTCCATCGGGTCTGGTGGACTTCTTGAATCCGCTGCAGCAGCAGGGCATGTGCCGTTTGGCTGCCCAGCCCACATCGATTGGCATGTGGACGGTTTACATGCACCAGTTCAATGTAAGTGGGGAATAAGTTCAATTTGGTATGAGATTATATTTGGTTCTTTTTGCTCCTACACTAGGCGCGTTCCTCCAGTGCAATGTCCAACAAACTACCCCAGCCGGAAATGCAAGTGATTAAATTGCACAAAAACTCCAACGGCATGGGCTTGTCAATAGTGGCAGCCAAGGGGGCGGGCCAAGAACGTTTGGGTATTTACATTAAAAGTGTCGTGCCGGGCGGTGCAGCTGACGCCGATGGTCGTCTGCAAGCGGGCGATCAACTATTGCGCGTTGACGGACAAAGTCTCATAGGCATTACACAAGAAAGGTAATTGGGAAATTAAAATGATTTTTTTTTTATTTTTTACACAAAACTAAATTGAAAATATTCCAGGGCGGCCGACTATTTGGTGCGCACGGGACCAGTTGTCACCTTAGAGG
Organism: Heteromyza rotundicornis; assembly: GCA_951394025.1. Taxonomy (NCBI): domain Eukaryota; kingdom Metazoa; phylum Arthropoda; class Insecta; order Diptera; family Heleomyzidae; genus Heteromyza; species Heteromyza rotundicornis. Next base: position 7,080,604 of record OX596012.1, read on the forward strand.
TGGCCAAACAAGGCGCAATCTATCATGGTCTGGCCACTCTACTGCAGCAACCAAGCCCAGTTATAACACGTGGTAAGTTACTATACAACCTTCAGAGCGCACTTATGGCTTAAAGGTAACGGAAATAGTTTATAGAAAGTATTGAAATGGCAAAATTTGTTTTAGGAAAAGCTGTGAAATTTTGGAAGATTCGAATTTTCAATTAGACTAGCTTTTTGCTTCCTTACAGCTTCAAGTTTTGACATTTCCTTCGACTATTATCTGATTTTAGTTTAGACATTAAACCTCCATAGATTATCTCTCGTATACTCGCCTTCTTATCGAATAGTCTAAATTTATCGCTAATAGCTTTTTACTAAAAATCCCTTACATGCTGCCAATTGCCAAATATTAACTCAAAATTTACGAAAAAAAAAAACAAAAATAAAAAACATGAAAACCAAGATCCTGAGCCCACATTTCTAAACGATCAGCGACGTCACTCGCATCAGCCCAATCGCTACTTTAACTCCGCCTCCGACGACAGTTTGAATCGCGGACGTCGCGAATCCTTTGCCTGCATGCGCTCAGTATCGCCGCCCATGCGTCGGCTGAGCGCCTCGTCATTGCAGGAGGAACTCTGCGCCCAGGGCTATCAATTGCACATTGATCCACGCTACCGCGATACGCGGCCCATTGCACGCTCGGCCAGCAGTTTGTATTTACCCAATGAGAACAACAACAATATCAACAACAACAACATTTTCTGTGGCAACACCTTTCAAAACAGCCCCATGCGTCGTCGCGCCAATAGCACATGCAATACCAATGCCACACCACCGCCATCGATCTACATCGAGGAGTACACAGATCCCGATCCGGATCCGGAAACGAGTGCCAAACGCTCGTCCAACGAATCGTTTACCAATTTCTCATACACCGAAGTACATCAGCCCTTGAACGAGGATGGCATCGCCTCCGTGGCTGACTCCGACGAAATACCCTTCATCGATGATGGCTCACCCACCGAGGAGGTGAAGCCCTACGTACCCCCACAACCCCATACACCGGCTGCGTCAAATAAAAGTGATTCTTTCGATGCGATCAAAGCACCGGGCATAAGCATTATGAGCAGCAATGTGCGTCGTCCCGTGGCGGCCGGCTATCGCAAGACGGTCAGCTTTGATCTGGAAGAAACTCAGGCGCGTACACGCGAGAGCATTTCATTGGATCGTGAGGCCACCATCAATCGTAAATTCCATACACACGATGCCATCAGCAACTACTGTGTGCCGCGTGCGGAGGGTCCCAACAGCAACCGTTCGTCCAGCGATTCGCTGGAGAAAGAGAAGATGCCGCTCATACAGAAGATACGCCGTGAATTGAATTCGTTTCGTTCCACCGCGGGCGGTAGTGGCTACAATTCGGGCAGCGGTTCGAACAGTAATCGTTCCTCCAGCGAATCCATCGAAAAAATGCCCCTACTCACCACCATGCACTCAACGATGCGTCCCAGAAGGGAACTGAATGCGAATCGCTCCACCTCCAGTGGAGGCTTGAACGGAAATCAACAGAGGCCAAATTTACCGAAAAGGTCTGCCTATATGCCAAGCAATGTAAATAATCCAAGCACCGCCAACACTTGTTCGTCTGCCTCCTCCTCGTCTGCTTCTTATGTAAAAGCACCGCCAACGCAATCGCAACCAATACAACCTGCTGCAACAACAACAACCACCAATACAATTGTTACTATTAAAGTTCCTAGTCTCTATGAAATTGAAAGTTCCTCTCAAACTGTACATAACTACTGTCCCGGCCGTTCGTTGAGCCATGCCAATATACATTTTCCCTTCGTGTGTAATCCTGCCGCTGCCAACCCAGCCACAAATATGCCTATGACTCCCACCCACCAACAACAGCCACAATCTTGCCATCCTACCAGTCACCACAACAGCACAACTAAACTAACCCTGGAGGCACCCAATCAATTCCAAAACTTTGCCACCCCCTTTGGCGAGGGTAAAGTTCGTGAAATGGCCGATTTCTTTGAACGAAATAAAACGTTTGAGCAGCGCCGCAGCAGCTGTCATTTGAGTCCAAATATCATACAACATGAATTCTCCAAATCCACTTCTCACTTATGCGGCGGCACCCATAGCGGCGGCGAGAAGGCATCGCCCAAACAGAAGAAGAAACTAACGCAAGCGGAACAAGTTGACATATTGAAGCAACTGAAGGAGTGGAGTCTGTATGGCACAAGTGGCACGGATTACGAAATCAATTTGAAAGTGGCTCAAAGTAACTCTCCGCAACAGCAACAAGAACAATTTTTAAATATTCCCTCGCCAAATGACGATCCGACGAAACAACGAATTTTCACAGCTTCCAGTTTATTAACAAATGATATAAATACTTCTTCATGTTGTGCCACATCATCACCAGCAGCAGCGGCAGCAATAACAAAAACAACAACAACAACAAACGCACTACAATCATTGTCATGCATTATTGACTCGACCATCATACCACCAACACCACCACCACCAAAAAAGCTTTCCATCTGCACTTCCATTACTTGTGATTGTCCATGTTGTGCCAATTGTACTATAAACAAAGATAATAGCAACATTTTAAACATCAGCACCACCACCACCACACCATCATCATCCGCCACCACCAACAATTCTTCGTTTAAATGCTACGACAGCTGTCCGGAATTGCAATGCGAATTGAAGCGTCGTCGCAGTGTCATGTCCAGCGCCAAACCAAATACTGTGAAGAGCATTAAGCGGAAGCAACAGCAGCACCATTTGAATGGCCCCAAGTTGTTGCTCTCTTTGGCCACTAGTAGTGGTGGCGGCGGGGCTTGTACTTCTTCTTCGGCTTCTTCAAGTTGTCCGCATTGCTCTGTGGCAGACTCTTCGGATGATTCCGAAACCGCTGAACCGAGATGACAACTTTAAAACACTGAGGTTGTGTGGGTGTGTGTGTGTGTGCCTGTATGAGATACCCCAGCCAATAATTGTACGAACTTTTTACGAAGATCGTATTTTACGAACTTTTCTCGATCAAAAATATTCGAGAAATGTCCGACATTCACTCGTATATTACGATAGTCGTAATTTCCTCGATAAAATATCGTTAACGTCTTCATAATCGAACTCGTTAACGACTTAGTTAACGAATTCTTCAACGACTTCGTTTACGAGTCTTTTAACGAACAAACGAATTCGTTAACGAGCGAAGTCGGACTCGTAACCGTATCGTTATCGTGTGTCGCCTACGATTGTTTTGCCCGCATTTCGATCGAAAATTTTTCGTTTACGAGCTCTTTAACGATAAAATTATTGGCTGGGACTATTTTCATTTGGTGAACGAGGAGATTTTCATTTCTTAATTTTGGTATTTTTAGGCAATTTTTTTTCAAAGAATTACCGATTACCTACCTCTTTCCAACCTCAATCAAGGGATTTGCTTTTGTTGTTATACATACATACACCCTGAGTTGTTATTGTTGTTTTAAATGTGATTTTTTTTAATGCAATTAAATCTATGTAACTTCCCTCCAACACAATATTATTTTTAGCTGTAAACTTAAGCTTTTATTTAATTTAATTTAATATTTTAGTTATTCACAGATCACATCTCTTTTTCACATAATCCAAAAGCACTTACTAATTACTTCTCCCTTTTTTCCATTCTGCCATTCCGCTCCATTCAACCAACTAACTCCGTTCGCCTGATCGATTCCTCACACCGTCTGTCACCTGTGTCTATTGACCACACAGGTAATCGCCGCATGTCTGAACGTGATCTAACACGTATGGGCGCTGATTCCAAAAACATTGGTCCCCTCATACCCAACACACATTTGCCAAATAGTAAATCGGTACCAGCACTGCATCATCACACGGGAAGTGGTACTATTTGTAAGTCATTCTAACCGTTTCTTTTCACTTCTAAATGTTGATCCTTTCAATGATTTCCTTTTCAACTCGCAAGTATATTTCCTTTTCACTAAATTCCCTCATATTTCTTGATTTAGCCATGGCCAATTCCAAGTCGCGCAGCACTCACAGTCTCGTAAACAACAACAGCAATGCCATCAACAGCAACAACGAACAAGGATTCTACCAGAATTTAAGCGTTTATCGTGCCCAAAATCAAAGTCAACCGATTTTAGCCGAAAGGTATGTAGCCGAATGTCCTTTGGAATGAAGGAATACTATTTAGATATTTAAAAGCTTTGAATTAATTTTAGTTGAGTAGCTCAAAGTCACATTTGCTTATAGAAATTTGTATGTAGATTTTTTGGCATTCTGTATTGTTTCTTGTGCTTGTGTATATACTTCTAGGATAACATTACGTTTAAAAAAATTACTTTATGGTTTTATACCAATTAAAAGTGAATACCAACTGTTAGAAATGGCAAACGTACGTGAGTAATTGTAATTTGTGTGTTTGTTTCTTAACCCGTTTCCACAATTTGGCACAAGTTAAATACATTTTTTGTTAAATTTTCCTAATAGAGTAACCCACAAAATACGTTTGTCCATGTATGTTCACAAATTTAATTTCTAAAGTATTTTTTTCATTAATGCACTACTTATCAAACAATATTATGAGCACTTAGAATTACGATTCTGAAAAGTATATTATTTTTGAAGTTTTTATGAACACTTAAACTTCGGAAAAGTTTCTTTATCCGCTGATAAATAACATTTTTTTAGGTGATTTCTACCTCTTGCTTTTGAGCCTATTGATAGTGAAAAATAAATCTGCTAAGACACATATTTTAACACAATTTCCTTAGGAGAACATGCTCTTCCCAGACACTGTTGTGCCTTTATATGTGGGTAAAAACTTCGAAATAAGAGTCATAAGAGAGCCTTTCGAATTCATAGGGTTTGCTGGGATATTATTATTTTAAAATATTTGTGTAAAATTTAATTTCGAATTTTTTTTAAATTAAGTTAAATAAAACTTGTCTATTAAAAACAATTTATATTTTTCAAAATAATTTTTTTTAATAAAAAAAATTGCTGGGATATTACAGTTTTTAAATATTTGTGCAAAATTTAATTTCGAACTTTTTTCGAACATTTTCGAATTTTTTTTTTTATATTAATTTTTTATTTATTACTTGTCTATTAAAAAAAATTTATATTTTTCAAAATAATTTTTTTCTAAATATAAAATTTTGAAAAAATTCGAACATTCAAATTTTTTTTCCGAAAACAAACTTTGGTTCAGCCATCTAGAATTATTATAAATTGACTTGTGACTTGACTTGAGATTTTTGGTCTGTAGAACAGTGTATTAATAAAATGTTAATAATGCCCACAACTAAGTACGAACACTTTTACCCTAAACAATTTTTTAATTTCTTTTTTTGCATATTTGAAATACAAAAATTGTTTCTTTTCTCTCCCTTCGTTTGCAGACCCCCAATGCCATCACATTCCGCAATGAACACATACAATGGAAATTCCCCTCACACCGTTCCAAATCCAATCTTATCACCAGTAAATGGAACCACCGCAATGCAGCAGCAACTACAACAATTTCAGCAGCATCTCCACCATTCATCAATATTATCTCCAGTGAGCTCTAATATGCCACCCAGCCGTCCAGTATCAGCCTACTATCACAGCAACACAAATCCAGCAAATTCTACAGCCACAAGCAATAATCCCCAGCAACAGCAGCAACAACAGCAAATGCCCTTGCAACAACAACAATTCACACATCACACACACAACATGAGCGCCAGCAGCAGCAATTTGAATGGCAACATGACAGCAGCCACGTTGCAACAACACCAGCAGCAACAGCAACACTTGGCCCAAATGCAACCCCATTCATCGCTGACAATGGGCAATCGCTCCAAGAGCACGCAGAATTTCAATCGTGAAATGCAAAATCAACACAGTCTGCGCATAGCGCAAATGATGGCGCCCTCAATGCCCAACATTAGCGGCAACTTGTATCAACAGCAGCAACAACAACATCAGCAGCAACAACAACAACATGGTTCCAGCAATATTTCAGCCAGTCAGAGCATGCAAAATGTCAATATGGGCGGTGGTGGCGGTGGTGAACTGCCAATGCAATATCAAAACGGTGTTGGAGGAGCAGCAACCGTTACGGATGGCTACATGCAGCAGCAACCTTCACCTGCAGGCCAAACGCTGCGACGCAATCCACGTCATGAGCTGATGCAACAACAAGGTGGTGGCATGGACAGTGCCCAGCACTCGCCCAATCAAATGTTGCTGTCGCCCACGCAACAGCAGCAATTGCTACAGCAACAACATCACATGCAGCAACAACAACAGCAGCATAATTTTATTACTTTACCACCAAAGCCTGGCCAGAGTATGCAGCAATTGTCACCTACCAAGCAGCAGCAGCAACAGCAATTGCCACCCACAACGGCACCCAAACCGCAACAGAATCGCTTGCAGCAGCAGCAACAACAGTATTTGCTACAACAACAAGCCTTGTACCAGCAACACCTTGAGGATAAGCCGCCCCTACCGCCTACGGCCACCCATCCGCTGTTCAAGCCCGCGCAACAACTTACGCCCGGCATGAATTACGTGGCCAGCACTTTGGATCCACCGAAGGGAGGCTATGTGCCGGTCACCAGCAACGCCGGTCTGCCCAATCAGAAGAACTACTTGGGCACCAACCCCTGGGAGCGTGAAGTGCGCGAAAAGGAGGTAGGTTCACTCACAAATAAAGTTGCTTCAGTTTAATAAAATTTCTTCAATAATTTCAGGTGGAATTGCGTCGCGAGCATATACGCCAGTGGCGCGAGAAACAAATCACCGAACTCTCCTCGATACCCCAGCGAATGCCCCAGCAGGAGGAACAACTCAAGACGCTGATACTCGAACGCGACTTCGAACGACGCGCCCAGGAGGTCGAAGAACACGAAGACGAAAGTGAAACCTCATACGAGAAGGAGAACGTGCAGGAAGTCTTCCGTTTGGCCAGTCAGGCGAGTGCCATACAAACGCCTGTGACCAATTTCCGGCAAACGGAAATCAAGATAGCCTCGGTCATGGACAATGTTGGAGGCCAGCAACAGGGTAGCAACAATTCGAATGACTCGTCGCCAATGTCCTCGGCGCGTAACTCAGCAGCTGGCGGGGCAGACACACCACAGCAGCAACAGCAGCAGGTCTATGCTGCTGCACTCCCAGCTGTGCCGAATAATCCAGCAGCGCCTGCGACAGCCACAACAACGACATCAGGCACAACTGTAATGCAACCGAAGAGCATCCTGAAGAATAATCGTTACGACGGCAATGCAGCAGCGCCCTCGTCACCCTCCAAATCACAAAAATCCACAAGCTTCGCAGATGATCGCGACCATCGGAGCCATTTACATGCCACGGCCGAGCATCCCATTTCGAATTTAGCCAAGGACATGTCCAACATGTCGATGAACACCACCGCAACATCATCGTCGGCGGCGGCTCCTTCACCTTCCAACCTGCTCGGTGTGGAATTATCTGTGGATAGCATGGCTGCAGTGCCACCACCTCCGCCACCCGAACGCAATAGTTCGTATCTGATAATGTCGCAACAGAAACAGCGCAACTCCTCCATTGGCCTGCTGAAAACGGCCACAAGCAATTCTTCCGCGGACGCTTTAAACCAAAATTCCATTAAAAAATCGAGTATACTCATGAGCAACAACAACAACAATATTAACAATAATCTAATGAATACGGTGGCCGCCCCAGCATCGGCCACAACAACCACACACACTTCTTCCACATTGGACTTGACGGGTGGCGGCGGCGGCTATGCCAGTTCTAGTATGTTGATGCGCGACAATAAACGCGTTTCCTTTCACGACGAGGAGAACAATTATGTGAGCGGAGCCCAGCAGCACCACCAGCTGCAGCAGCAGCATCAACAACAACAACAACAACAACTATTGCAACAGTATTCCCCCGAACTTTATTCAACCGAGAATCAAATGCCCTCCGATTTGGATACCATTAGAGAGGACACAAGTGTTAGTTGGGCTTTTTTCCCCGTTGCTTTTGATAACGTGAATCTTTTTACTAAATTCAATTTCGTTTTTATTTCATTTGTTTAGTATCTTCAGCATAATTTAGACGCTTCCATGTTGCCATCAATGCCTGCCACTCCGGATGCTGCTCTTTGGAACACCTCAGTGCAGTCGACGCCTGGTGTTATTGGGGCGCAAGAAGTCTATAGGTGGGTGTGGTGTAGATATCATTTCTGAATGTTTTTCATACCTTACACGGAAATGATCGATAATTATTGAAAATTTATCGATAAATTGTCGAAAAAACTTCGATAAATATTGAAAAATGGTACGTAATTTGTCAATAAAATTATTGAAAAATTATCGATAGAATATTGAAAATTTATCGGTAAATTATCGAAAAAAATATCGAAAAACTGTCGATAAAATGTAGAAACTCATCGATAAATGATACAAAAATCCTCGATAACAAGTCGAAAAATTATTGGTAAAATATCAAGAAACTATCGATAAATATTGAAAAATTATCGAAATATTTTCGATAAAATATATAAAAATCGCCGATAAAATATCGAAATTTGTCAGCAAAATATAGAAAAATCTTCGATAAAATATGGAAAAATCATCGATAATCGTCGAAAAATTATTGATAAAATATCGAAAAACTTTCCATAAAATATAGAAAAATCATCGATAAAATATCCAAAAGTCATCGATAACTAGTCGAAAAATTATTGATAAAATATCGATAAATATTGAACAATGATCGAAATATTTTTGATAAAAAACCACCGATAAAATATCGAAAAATTATTTTAAAAAAAAAACCCAGAAATCTTCGATGAAATATCGATAAATCGTCAACAAAATATCCAAAAATCATCGATAAAATATCAAAAAATAATCGGTAAAGTATCGAAAAATCATCGAAACTCGTCGAAAAATTATTGATAAAATATCGAAATATTATCGAGAAATTACTGAAAAATGGTCTGAAAACATATCGCATGTGTGGTACTTTAGCTTCGATTAGAACGAAGATATTTCTCTTACTAGTCTTAATCCAAAATGTTTAATATTTTTTTGGTATTTTTTTTTCCACAGAGATCCACGCACACGTCGTCTCGCTGAAAAGCAACAACAACAACAGCTCCGGAGCACCGAAGCGGTGCCCGAGAAATTATCTTTCAAAGAGAAGATGAAAATGTTCGCCTTGGAATCGGGCGAGGACAATACGCCAAAGGATAAACTGAAAATCTCACGAGCGCAAAGAGATATTGATGCAGTGCATTGAATAGAACCGACTACCACACACACAACAGTCACCCACAAACACAAACACACACACGCATACCCCACTCATACGAGCCCCCCACAAAAAAAAAACTAACGAATTTGCTAAGCAAGGCAATAATATATAATTTCAAAATATTTCAACAATTTTCAAGCTAAAAATACAATTACAAATCAATGTAAACTAAAATCAATTAGAGAAAAGCAACTTAAAATAACAAAATATTTATCATTGTAGTAAGTACCTACCTATCACATACCTATTATAGAAAGTATGTAGTAAGCGTTATATATATATACAATATAAATGTGCGTTGAATGGAATTTAGAAACAAAACACAAAAAAAAAGATAATCTTTTAACTTAAAAACTTAAACCAATTGTATGTAAACGAAGAAAGAAAAACAATTTAAGTCTTAAGTGTTGAACGAGTTCTTGAAAACGTGTTGTTCACTGTAAAGTCTATGCAAATATTTAACTAAATACAAACAAAGGAGGGAAGGAAAAGAAGATGCAACTATTTTGAAAATATTCAACAACAAAACAAAAGAAAAATCATCATCTTGTTGAATTTATATTTTAAATCAGCACTAATTGTTATTATGAAACAGCAACAACAGCAACAAAAACAAATGCTAATTCAACCTAAACTTCAAAACAAATGGTCCAATTATATTATACATTCTAAGTATATACATACGCATATTAATACATACAAACATATAAATATATATACATACGAAAAATTCTATTTTTTAACTAATTCAAGTATGCAAATTTACGCAGCCTTACCAGAACCAGAATTGAAACCGCAAACAAAATCACATTTAATGGTTTTCTTTACTATGGCTTTAAAATGATAACAACAACAACAACAACAAAAATAAACAAAATTACATTTAAATTCTTTTTTTTTTTTTTATTAATTAATTATTACTTAAAATTTAAGATAACCAACCAATATACATATAAATATATTATATATTACATATAAATAATTACTTTTAGCTATTCATTTTGTGTGCATTCCAAGTATTTGAAATATTGCAAAAAAAAATTTATTTAATTTAAAAGAAAAGAAATTTTAGTTTACTTTCATTTACCAATTATTCATGTAAAAATAAACGAAACGAAAGGAAAGAAAAGAAAAAACAGTTTAGTTTCTAGTTTGTAAAAGCGATATAATTTTCTGAAAAATAAAAAAAATTACAAAAAAAATATACATAAATGATTTGAAAGTGTGGAGAGCTCAATGCAACTGTGTGGCAATTGTTAAAAGTTGAAGTTGAAGCAATTCTCTGAATTATAATGAACTTGTACAGTTTTGGGCTATTTACTTTTATGGCAGCAATTTTTAATAGGAATAAGTTTCCTTGTGAAAAAATAACACTATTCGACAAATGAACATTTTGCAAAAAGCGCTGGGGCGAGACAAATCCATTTAGACTAATTCCAAAATGCCACTATACAATTTTAATTTTTTTCAATTTTTTTTCAAACATTTTCGGTTTTTTTTGAATTTTTTAAAAAAAATATTTAATTTTTTTTACAGTTTTTTTAAATTTTCTTTTATATAAAAAATATTTTGGTTTAGTATGATTTTTGACCTGCTATAATTTGTTTAAAGTTTTTTTCGCCCTTAATGGTAAATTTTAAACGGATTTACTTACAATCAATTTTCGTAGTCAAAATTGTTTTTTTTTTTGGCTGGATCTAATAATCCAAAAAATTTGTAAAAAATTAAATATTTTCGAAAAAAATTCGAAAATTACGAAAAGGTTCGAAAAAAATTCGAACATTAAAATAATTGTTTCCTAAGAATTACAAAAACTTTAAAACTGTTAAAAAAAAAAATTTTTTTATTTAAAAAAAAAAAATTTCGAAAAAATTTAGAAAAAATTTGAAATTTAAAAATTTTTTTTTTGCAAAAACAAATCTTAATTTTTTTATATATCTTTATTATAAAATATTTGTATAGCCATAAAAAAGGATTGTGACAGCAAAGCAAAAAGAACTTCGGATTCATGATCACTGATCATCGACCTCGAATTAGTATAAATTTGCTTATCACGTCCCAGCTCATTTTTGGCTGTCAAATAGTGTATTCAATGGCACTTTCAATTTAAATTTGTTTCGAAAATATACTTGAGCTTTCAAGTAGTTGGAAATTTTACAATGAACAAATCAAAATTATTTTTATATATTCGTCGTTTGCACTATCTTGAAAATTCCTTCGAGAACACAAAAAATACTGGACTTTCAATGGATCGGAAATTCTTTCCGAAAAGTAAAATTTTTCTCGATATTAATTTGTTTTAGTTTCTCGGTCAGACAAAAGGTGCGCTAAGCAAACAGATTTGGGAATTTGATTTAGTTAAGTGCCACTGGATTGGACCACTTGGCCTTCATAAATACCGACTAATCGACCTAAGAAGAAATTTAAATATTTTCCAAGAGTTCTGCCGAGCAATCAGGAATGGGACTAGTAAGTATTTTTATTTTGTTTTAATTTATTTTATATATTTTTTCTTATTCAATTTTTAATTTTGACACTAAAATGAAATTGAAGAGGTACCAACCAATTGGCTAGACTGTATGTAGAGAAAGGAACTAGAATGATTTATTCAAAAGACCAACAATGTCCAGTGTTGAATATTTCAAATTTAAGTTTCAAATGGAAGCCACACGAAATTGATAAAATCGAATAAAATTAAATAAATAATAATCAAAAAACTTGATTGTTAACAAACAAACAAAATTTTCGTTTAAAACCATGACCAGGAGGACGGAGTATTGTTCCATCACTAAAAAAATGTCCCTTTGAAAACTATTAAACTGAAATTGCAAATGAAATGCTTTAAATTTAATTCTAATTAACAACAACAACAAAAATATAATTTATTAATAAATTAATCAAATAATCAAAACTATATATTAAGAATAACTAAACCACAGACAAATGGACCAAGAGACACTCTAAAAGCAAAACAAAAACCTACAACAAACAAACAAAGGATAAGAACCAACCCCGAGGGAATTTATTTACTAAAGAATCAATTGCAAGTATATTTATGCAAATGAGAGTTCAATTATTTTTCGGTAAAATATAAAAACTTATTTATGGAAAAGGAAATACTTTTTACTTGCGAAAACCTTTGAAACATACAAACAAAAAGAAATTATTTCGTTTTCGAAGCAATCAGTTTTGTATGGGCCAATACGAAAAAGCATTTGACCGAGAGAGAGTAGTAGTTACATGAAATCCCTTTCCAATTGCAAATCTGCTGAAGAGATTTCATTCATTTTACTAAGAAACCTTTAAAAACATATGAAATATGAAATACATAAATATTACATCATAGTGAATTATTCATGTTAGTTGATAAATGAAAAACTGTTAATGCAAAAAAATTCTATTGACAATTTCAATTGATAAATAAAATCTTAGCAAAATTCTAGAAGTCGCACGTGTCTTTTGATTGAAAGCTATTCTATTTGAGTTGTGATTTTTCATTTCATATTAATTAAATTTTTATTTAATATCCCCTGCAGTTGGGGAAACCAAAATTTCCCTTGAATAGAGGAGTGTACAGAATTGCAGAGGGTCCCAAACTCTGCAGTTTTAGTTTAACGGGAGGAACGAGGACAACGGCATATTTTTCAGACAGAATCTATGCCTCCGGGGTGGTAGACCTAACATGCTTCCACTAGGCTACAGAGGCCAAATCAGACATGCGTATCCTCACAGAATACTTAACGGGTCACTGCCCACTTCGCTACCATTTAAAGAAGTTGGGAATATCCGAAAGCGGTAATTGTAGACTCTGTGAATCATCGGCTGAAGCGCAAGAGTGTCAAGCTATTAACAGAATATAAGAACTAAAAGGGGTATTTTTTCCGGAATCGACGCACTCCAGATTGGTTTAGGTAATTCGCATACACCGATTCTAGTGACATTACCTGTTTAGGCTTGTCTAGGTTGTCATTTTGTCTTTTAAATAGCTTACAAATCTTAATTATTAAAAATACAAAAAAAATTTCAATCTTTGAATTTTTTTCGAACATGTTTGAATTTTTATTGGAAATTTTTAAAAGTTTTTTTGATAAAAAAAAATGGTTAGAAATGTATGTATAAATAGAAAAAAATAAAAAAAATTTGAAAAAATTTCGAAAATGTTCGAAAAAATTCGAACATCAAATTTTTGTTTGCAAAAAACATAACTAAAAACCGGGTAATGTCATAAGAAACAGCGATATATATTTTATATAACTTTGAGGTATTCAATATTGTTTCTAATATTTCGTTTAAAAAGGTGGTAAGTCTGATATGCCATACCTAAATTGGCTTTTCTAAATTAAATAGCAACGCCACAAAACATGGAATAAAAAATTTTCTATGAATTTATATTTTGAATTAATATAGTTTGTGGTTAGTGGAATACATAAGTGGTACGAGAAATACAATCGTATGTAAGTATATACTTTATAAATATTATTTCATATTACAGACAAGCTTCTATAAGGTTTTGTTGCCTAAGTCAATTAAAATCCCTGCTGAGCCTCAGACTGGATGCGGCCTCGATATGCCAATGGATACTGAAAAGGAGAATAAACTGTATTATAAGCAATTAACTTAAAGCCCACATGCACTCACAATGCCTTAGTATTCACTCAATTGCGTGAATTGCTTTTGATTACAATTTAAGTGCCTTGTAGGTCTTCAGTTTGCTGCCGAGGGACTTTTCCAATACCGGACTCAGTGCCACCTCATCCACAATACTCAAATACTGCTCATAGCAAATCGTTGTCAAATGTGTTTCCCCAGACAAATCCAAATGCTTGGGAATTCCATTTGCATTTAAGCTGTCGCCCAGTACTTTCTCCATAATCCACTTCGCTGACAAATCCTTGTAGTAGCCTTCACGCAGGGAATCTATTTTTCGTAGTTTTTCCAAATATTCCAGCGATTTGCTGTGATACTGCCCACTATCGATGGCACGCATTAGCAAGGAGGCAGTCAGTAGAGTCCATTTGCTGTCCGGCTCATATTCCAGTAGGCTATTGCACGACTCCAGCTGAGACTCCAGCTCGACGAGCAAAGCTGGTGTATAGGCAAAGGAAAGATTTGGTGGCTTAAAATAGTAACCACCATTGGCATATACTTTAAGAGGCATTTTCTGCCCTTTCAAAGTGGGAATGTCGACTTCAAGTTGATATGCATTGGCCTCCTCAAAACTGAGCGCATGATTGGCCGGCATCTTGGCTAACCAAACTGTGTCTGCTTCATTCAGTTTGGCCGAGGACCAATCCGAAAGTTCTATGCGATTGCTTCCATCACTCAGGACCACTTTGAAATTAGCCTCATTCAAAGGTTTGGTGAAGGCCACCACTGCCTTTTCCATGTCACAGCGAAACGCACAAATGTCCAATTCTGGTCGCGACGAACCCAGAAGCCAACGCTGATAGAACCAAGCACTGCTGTCGTTCGGATCAGTGAAAGCGGCAGTCAACACCATTTCCAGTTCCTCTTTCAGCTTGGTCTCGCTCATAGGCCGCTTGGGTAAGGCTTCTCCCTCATATGGATGGAGTTCAGGCAGCAGTAGGCTGCGATAATGCCATGACGAGTAATTGGAAAAGTTCACCTTGATCTTGTCCGTGCAATAGTTTAGTTCCTCCCCTTTGGCCACGCCCGCCTTGGACGCCACATAGCGCCGATAGTCCCATGTGTGGAAATTGCGTTCGTCCAATTTTAGGTACTTGTTGCACAGCTGCATCTCACGAGTCCAATTGGCCTCCGGACAGTGCTCCAGTGTCCAGCAACGGTGATGCCAGCCACCATACGACTTCGGATTCACCATCAAACACTGCTCCGTGAGCCCCAGTTCTGCATCGTAAACGGCCTGCAGGCGCTCCTTGTCTTCCTCACAGACAGAGGCGTTTTTCGCCTTTTGTTCCACACACTGGCGCCGTATATTCCAAAGCGTAGACACATCCGGATTTCGCAGTAGAATTTGCGTGGTAAGCATCAACAATTCATCGTCGAATTCGTCGTTGCTTCGTTTGGACTGGATTTTCGTCATGGCCGCACGGTAGGCCTTTACTTTTAGAGCCTGCTCCTTCTTTTTGCGCTCCTTCTCCTCCTCGCTGGTGCGTACTTTCAGGCGACCGTGCATTTTTCTATTCTACTAAATTTTCTTTTTATCAATCAATTTTACAGCTGATTTGATACAAATGATAGTGATGCATCAAAAGTATTCTATATTCTTGTATTTTGCATCTCTAAAGTCCGAATGTCATTCACAATAGTGTGAATTGAAGTCAACAGAGTTGTATTTAAATCTATAATTCTCTATAAACACAACATTGCATTTTTGTTAATAACAAATTTATCATAGTCAGATGTAACAAACTGTTCCGTTCTTTGAAGAAACAGTACGTGTGTTCATTTAAAGTGGGAAACCCCTCGAAAACGCGCAGTTGCTTAAAAGAACTGTAAAATTTCTTATGTTTTGACTCCTCATCTGCACAACTGAATCGTTTCCGAGGGGTTTCCCACTTTAAATGAATCGCCCTAGTAATAACTCAATTGACCGAATACTTGCACGCATTTTAAAGCATTCGAAATATCTAGTGGCCATTAGACTGGCCGTTATTATAACTTTTTCTCTAGGATCGGAATATTTATTTATTTAAGTATTTATGTAATCCTTGTGCTACAAGATATCCAAGTATTCTAATATGTTTTAGCCTTAAAACCACACATACAAATTGGGGACGATCGAATAACATTTAGGGTCCGCACACAAGACTTAAGGAGGCAGAAAATACAATTTTGTAATCGTTTGAGATTTAGACAAATACGAGAAAAAACATGTTGGTCCTTTTTAGGCGAACGATCCTTCTAAGGGGTCATAATCCCCCTTTTTTCGTGCATACTATATAAAACGTAGTTCCTACATCGGAAACGGTACATAAATAAAATTAAAAAAAACACGTTTCGGAATCAGAAACATACTGGGAAAAATTATCAATTTTTGGATGTTGCCCCCTTTTGGCACATTTTGGACAGTTGCCCCCTTTTCAATGGTCAAAACTGAAAAATGTTCTTTCATTTCGATTTGAAAAAAATCGGATAACGCCCATGAACCTAAAAGAAAACGAATCGAGACCTAGAAGCACAGATATTTTGATTTGATTATGGAATTTCTTCGAAAATTCCTAGCGCCTACGGTTTTTCGGCGCATATATAAACTTTACCATTTCCATTTCGGTTCCATTTTCATCCCGGTCACTACATTATTTCCTGTACAAAAATACCAAAAAATCATTATTGCTACAAAACTGGAAAATTGTTGTTACCGATTTTGTTTGTTATTGTTATTGACTAATTTGTTAGTTAATATGATCCTGTATTTTTACAAAATTATGTAATGGTAATTTTCTTATCAATACGTACTATAAATAATATCTATAAAGTCTCTAAGCTCAACTTTGTTTCTCTAAAGATACATACACATGTCTCCTTTTCAAAATTAGGAAAATACCCAGCAGCCATCGAATAAAAGATGTTCAAATTTTAATTAAAGATGATTGTTTAATCGACCATAAAAGTACAAAAACAAATTCATGGAAAAATACCATAAAAATTAACGAAATGAGAATTTCTTCAGATATGATAAAAGCATCTGCTTATTTTCACACTCCACAGCCACTCATATCGGACAAATGGAAAATTTCCCTGCACAGAAAAACAATTGAGCTGAAAATTTTATTATTTTATTACATAAAGAAAATTGTTGGCAACTTTTAAGGAATTTTGTACGTATGAGCGTGAGTTCAAAGCGATTCGAGAAAACCATAAGAAATGTACAAGTTCGAAAGGAATTTTAATGTTCGAAGGATAAGAATAGGGACGAAGAGATTTCCAATTTATATGCACTTGAACGCGCAGCAGCAGGTGTAGGTGAGGCGATGATGACGATGGCGATGCTGGGTGCCCTTAGGTGTGATGTATACATGAGTGTGTGTGCAAAGGTATTGAAGCAATAAAATCAAAATTGCCTGAGCATTAAAGGATGAAAACGACAATGATGACGATGGGTATTTTTAAGTCAAGCACAAACATAAATTTGTGTAAAAATATATTCCAAATTAAATTCACATCATCTGGTTTAGAGTGGCAGCGGCAGGAGCCATTGTTGGAGGAACAAGAAAGTAAAATAAAATCAATTCGAAACCACCCTCTCGCTCTCTGGTGCAGAAGGTATTCAATTTAAAATGCCGCGTTTATCAAAGTCAGTTACTCCCCCCACAGGCATTCGTTTGCCTCGCCCGCATGCGAGCACGCACACACACATCATGCTGGGCCCGAAATAAAAGAACGTTCGCCCCGAAACCCATCATTTTATGAAATTTGAAATATTATGACTGATTTTGATAAGGATAACAATGAAATTGGGACGGACGCTAATCCTATAACAGGTTTATGAGGCACACACGCACATTAGCACAAGCACATACACACACACACACACACAAGGGTATTTACGCAGGCAGCAAGGACACCAGTGCTTAGCCCAAGGATATCGGATCAAATTTCTGCCTTTACTCGAATTAAGCATAACGAAGAGAAAGCAACACCTTCTGTTGTCAGAACCAAAGTGACTCGTTGTGGGACAGGCAGACGGACGTACGTAAGAACAACTGAAAGGACGTGTGGACACAGCTTGAGCTCTTCGATGAGATGTACGCAAATCTGTTTTTGACGACCCCCAGACGGAGTGCACAGAACTGTCGAAGAAAATTGCTCATAATTACAACAAAAGTTTTGACGGCAATTCGACGTACTTCCGTTTGCTGACGCAAACAGTTCCTGGTTGGGTATTTCTGTTGCTGCTGCTTTTGTTGCTTTCATGATTTTCCATGGCGTAATCTTCTTCTCTGCACGTAATCGTGTCTGTGCGTCGTCATCGTCCGTGCAGTGTTTGCCTTAAGTGCTCTCAAAGGCTTTAGTTTCAAAAATTCCAAATGAAATGAATGCGAAACGTCGGAACGCACGCACGCAAATGGATGGACCTAAGTAAATATAATGCCAGAGAGATGCGTTATTTTTTGGGCAAATGTTCAAGAGGAAATTGAGTTTAATGCCAAATGCCAACAGCTTGTCTGTAATTACAATTACAGGCAAAATACAACTCGTGCACCCTTAATGCCAATTAAGCATTTTGCACCACTGTCAGTTTCAAATGCTGAAGGTACGTACGTACATTCATCCTCACATTTCCCAATTGCTGTCTGCCGTTGAGCTCTAAAATGTTTCAAGTTGCCTTTGTTTCATGTTGTTTACATAGATATTTTCCCATTTCATTGCATTCGCCTTGGATAATATTTAATGTTTATTTGCGATTAATTGTAAATCCTGGGATTCCGTTTTCCATTTTCCATTCAACGTCTAACAACGAGAAAAGGCTTTAATTTAGTTGAAATGTGCTCAGGGTGGTGGCCATGGTGGCCATGGTGGTGTTTTCATTGTTTTTATTTATTGATGATGGAAAGGCCTTTCTGCACAGTGTCCCTTGGGCATATCAATTATTTTTGCTTACTAACGGTCGAATGTCGATTTAATCTGAGGAATTTTCTACTTCCATTTCAGTTCAGTACATACATACTTTCAAAATAGAAATATGATGTGATCTGGTATGTTTTGATAGGATAATAGCGTTCTGAAATGGCATAATGATGAAGTAAGGGACGACTCTTTGGTAGACACGTGTGAGTTTCACAGGATAGCTGCTTGGTTTTTCTTTTTTTTTCGATTTACAGAAACGTATGAAGATAGAACAGCAAAGCGGGTTTGGAATACGTGCTCCAACTACGTCATCCTCCTTTTAATCTATAAATAAAGGAGTTTGTCCCGATAGATGATGGATGACTGATATATCACCGCCAAGCCGTAATCGCTGATCTTAGAGCTCTAAAATATTTTTGGGCTATGCTTTGATGATCATTTAAGATGCGATTAGATGCTCTGCCCTCTGCTTGGCAAAACTATAACTGTAAATTCGGAATGTTTTACTAAAAATGCCATAACTCCGCCTGGTGTTCCGATTTTTCTGACATTTGGTAACCAAAATTCCTAAAACTTATTTTATACTACCTAAATACCCTCTTTCCCCTACACCTTTCTCCCATCCCGCTCTTTAGGGGTCACCGATTTTTAATTTGATATTATTTATGTTCGGGGAGTTCACGTGGGGGATCCGGAAAGGTTCAGGGGAAATTTCACGGGAATGTTCACGGAAAGGTACTTCCACTACTGTTGGCAGAGGGGTTCATGGGGGCTTCATGGGGGTTCAAGGGAAGGTTCCTGGAAGTGTACTTTCACAACTGTAAGTATACGTCCGAGCAACGCCTGGTTAAATTATGACAATTCAGGATATTCACCACACTGTGGATTTGACCGCTGTTCCCTTTCTTAACGTTTGGTTAGTTAATTTGCGGCAAAAGTTTTAAATTTCATGGAACACGGATCTAGGTATTAACTCAAGGTTTAATCCAGACTCCTTCCAATTTCGGTGGATTTGTCAAGCAATTGCATCTGGATGCATTAGTCACTTTGACGTTCGTTACTTTTAACTTTCTTAATATTTTACTGGACACACACTTTTTACTACTCCAAAGACCCTCACTAAAAGTCTACCCAAAGAAGCCCTTCCAACTAGCTGGCCGCTGTTTTGATTTCCGTTTTAATTGAGGGTGAGCAAAATATGAAAATAATTCCCTTTCCAAAGAATATGCACCCCATTCCTCTCAACTAAACAAAAAAATGCCTGAAATACGAGAAGAATTAACGGTAAGAAATGTTACACTAATGATGGCAAAAAAGAAATGAAAATTTATGCACACACAACAAAACAAAAAAAAAGAAGAAATTAAATCCCAAAAAAAAATACAAAAGCGGAAAAAGGTGCAAACATCCTGTCAGAATTTATGAAATTTCACACACTAACCGAAGAGGAGAGAACACAAGAAGAAAACGGTACCGACACGCAACAGTAAAGCAAATAAAGATAAGAACTGCAAACGCACAAGCACACACCTACAAGAAAAAAATGCAAGGTGCAAGGTGCTTCGTGCAGTACTTCTATTTCCTCCATTTGGCAAGCAGTTACTTCAAACAACATGCACTTGAAGCGGTGAGGCGAGATAGTATGAAAGATACAACAACAACAACAACAACAGGCGGACGCATGAAAAGCAGAAGGCAATGCCAATCCGCAGGGAATCACAGCGCACGCAGTTCCAATGATAAAGTGCCGAAAAATATCAAAACGAAAAGAGAAGAAAGAAAAAGCAAAGCGACTGCAACTCAAATAAAAGTAAAATAATATTTGGTATGGAAGCAGGCAGAAAAACTGAATATGATTGATGTTGGCGAATCTCGCACAGGAACGAGGACTACCACGACGACGACGAGGTGTATGAGTCGTGAATGCAGTGGAGTTGTGAAACTCTCTGGTGAAACAATGGCAGCTGCGACTGCTGCTGTTTCTGGCTAATGTGAATTCAGTTTGGCGGGAGGGACCAGAGCCTGGCATCAGCAGGTTCCATTCAATGGAATTAAATGAGCTGCTTTCGGTATGAGTTTGGATTGAGGAGAGCAAGTATTAGGTGTGTTTGTGCCGCCTTGATGCTGCGAGGCCGAGACTGGGTCTAGCGACAGTGTGACGGCGTGAAACATGAGATTATATTTTAGCCGATATGAAAGGAAAATTGTAAATTATGTTTACTTGTTGGATTTATTATCATTTTCTTGTGTGTAGTTGTTTTGTCTTCTTGTTATTGATGCGTGCAAAATGTAATGTGTACGAGATGCGAGATAAAATGTGAGTTATTCCTCGAAATTAGAATTTTGAAAGGACTGTAGTGCCTTGGGAGGCTTTGGGCGAAAATGGTTGGAGTTTGTTTTGAGGCAGACATTTTTTATGAGCATTCCTTTGTGCATCATAGTTTTAAGACTCACTGTTGGAATAACTAAATTTTTGCCTAATTTAAAAAACAATTTATCCTTTAATTTTTTATGAAATTGAGTTCTGAAAGTAAATTAAACTACAGAACGACCTCCTCAATGACATTTGCGCTGGTTCGTGACAAAATAATGACATCCATAATGCAAAGAGGCAGGCAGCAGTTAGCCCCGCGCACACAAAGCGCAACACGCGGACTGTTCTCATAATTACAAAAACTCACCAGGGAACTAAAGCGACAAAAGTTACATTACATGGGCTAGCTATGTGCGTTCCTGTTTGATTATACGCTTGATTGTGTGCCAGGGCCAGAGAGAGAGAGCTCAGGCGACAGCGACAGTCGTGTCACCGCCTCACTTTCAGGGACTTTGACTTTGGTCGAGGTCGGTCGTTTCATATAACGTATAAAATTTGGTTGTCATTTCGAATTGTTCAAACTCATACCAAAGTTTACTATACTTTTCCTTAATGGCAAACGCACACACACACAGACACACACACAGGAACATGCAAACTCATTTCACTTCAGTCGCTTACTTTGGGCGTATTTAATTACAAAACCGAAATCCACGGCATGGTGTCGCGCCTTCACATTTCATATTGGCAACTGTGGGCTGTGTGTTCCCAAATTGCTCAAATTTCCAACATTTCTGTATTGTGTTAATCGCCCTCCACTGCTGCTGCCACCTCCTCCTCGCCTGCCTAGACATTATTAAAGTTGTTCGGTTGAAAATTGTAATTTTAAAACAATTTCAACCTTAAGTATTGAGCGTACTTAATTGTACTTCGCTCCCTTCTTTTTTTTTTTTCTTTTTTTTTTTTGCCTTAAAAGTACACATATCCGCCCGAAGTGCCTTGTTGGCTCTTTAAGTGCGCTTTAGTGTGGCAGCAAATGTGTCATTAGGCATGTTTCTTGCTCCATGTTTCGCTTTTATTTCATGGTGCATGGCGCGCTCATGCATCTCTCATCATCATCTCGCATGCTCTGCCCCATACAAAAATAATTATAATTTAATACACTTGCTGTTTGGTTACATTGCTGCCCACTGTCGCAGAGAGTGAGTGGCCTATGGCTTGGATGGCAATGTGGCATGGGCGATGTAGAAAAAGCATCGTGTTTCGAAATTTTATGTCCGCCAACAACAACCCCGTGAACAAGGCTTTTCGTATTGTATTTATGTATTATTTTTTTGTCACCATCATTTTCCTTAATGACACGCAGTTTGTCAGATTTTTAAATGGTTGGCAATTTGTTGAAGTTGTAGGGGGGGCGAACATACACGGGCGGAAAACATTAACTTGTGTGCCCATCTATGATTATATTGAAATTTGAATTGGGTGCAGTAGTACCACATACTAAAGTGGAGGTACGTACATGATTCTAGCTTCTTTTTAGAGAAGTTTTTTTAGGTTGTATAAATAGTAATAAAAATAAAAAATACTCATATCAACTCAATAATCTCTGAGGAATAAGGTGGCCCAGTTCGAAACATGTATCAGGTCTGCTACGGTTTACATTTAAATTTTGGTTGTTGTCTCTTATTACTTGGAGACACGTTATTTATAGGTTTTAATCCAAATTTAAGTGTTGATAAGAATGGGTTTTAACTTCCTGGATCCAGCTGGTAACCCTCACAGTTTGGGTTTAGTCATCGCTATATCATGGTAAGCGATTAACTCACTGAATGTAGTTTTCTTCTAATTTAGGTATACAAACACTGTTGACACTCACCCACTGAGAATGCTATGCTACCGATTTGCTATGCTTTTTATAGTCCGGATTAGTTCATACACCTACATGACTTTCATAAGCGTTAGTCTAACCGCCTACTGCACCTGAGACGTATTTATATTTGTAGGTAGTGGCGGCACATATCAAGGCTCAGTTAGTCCAGACGTAAACGTATTTTCTTAAAGGCAGAGTAAACGTAAATTTTCAGCGATTACTCGACTGTCTGTAAACTTAACGTATCGCAGAAGTCAGCTGTTTGTGATGTTTGTTTATTTATCTGCAGTGCTGTCGTAGAGAGAAGAGAAGACCATTTCTCTTTCTCTTTACGTTTGACTAATCGTCTGAATGGAGTTCTGGTAAGGTACCTTCAGTCAGCTGATTTCAACGCGGCGATTTTACGATTTAACTAATTGGGCCTTTACTTAAACCACATCGACGCCTATTTGTGCAATAAACGTAAGCGACATCTCTTCGAAATCGATTGTTTTTTGTGCTAAATATTAAAGCTGAATTGTTAATGGTTCCTTAAATATACAGGGTTGCATTTTATTGTAAGCGACAGTTAACTAATAGAAAAAAAAGAAAAATCCTAAATTCTAAATTTTACTTTTTGGCACTTACGTCAATTTCGCGGATAGGCCACTTAGATATAAATGAATTGCTCTTTCAAGGTGAATTCTCTCCCATACAGTAATAGAGAGGATAGTTCAGAGAATTGTGCTTGCAAGGTGCATTCCCATTCCTCAGGACACAGGCCTAAAAACGTAAACATTTTTAAGAACCACCGATTAATCTGTCAACAGCATCGCTTAACTGTTAGCACGATAAATACATTTGTTAAGAGAACTTCAAGTGAACGTTACCATGTGAAAATCGAGTGACTGAAAACTTTCATTGTACAAATTAACATAACTTAGGCATAATTTAAATCAAATGTATTTTCCCATTAAAATCTACTACCCTTTTATACACCCTTTTAGTTTCTGGTCAGCCCGTCTAAAGAGATACCAAAAGTATTTCGAAATATTTGCATAGAATTAAATAAAAGGGCTATGAAATTCCAGTTTCAAATTAATTTTCAATTCCAATTGCAAAAAAAAAAGCTTCTTTACGCAAAATCCAAATCCCTTGCATATTTCCAAAAGAAGAACAACTAAAAGTTGTCTTCACCCTTATCGCCAAAATACTCCATTGCAGTCGAAAGGCATGGAATTCGCCAGGCATTTAAATATTCATGAGTTGTTCATGTAAGCTTAAGTGGAAATATAAAAAAACCAAAACGAACGAACGAAAACATTATACGAAAAACAAAAGTTGGCAAAATTTCATATTACCTGGAATGACTTCAATATTATAGCAATGACAGACACCCCAACTCTGGCCGGCTTCTAGGGAGTGGAATACCCCACGTGCGCAAACAATAGCATCCTTAAAGGTAACATTTAATTTCAAAAGTTTTGGCAAACTCGCCGTATTTTTCTTAAAGTGAATGCGAGGCAATGGGACTTTTCCTACAATTACAACAATGACAACAACCAGAATGGTTGGAAATGTTACATATAAAAACGCTTAGATTGCATATAGACAGGCAAATAACAACCTACGGCTGTAATCTCAACAGGATACTTTAATATCCTGGTTCGTTGCGAATGCGAGCAACAAGACAACGCCGGCTATGGAATCAAATTAAATGACAGGAGATGGTTTCGCTTTGGTGCCGCACTTTCCAAAGGAAGGTAAATATTCGTATTTGCTATGGCATAGGAAGTAAAGTAAGCCAGGCATGCAGGCGGACGGACGGACAGACGGACAGACGAGCGGCAATGGCCTGCTGGACTACAGGACAAAGAGGAAGGTAGATGCAGACATGTAGCACACGCCCTTCATAAGGTAGTCAGACAGTCAGTCAGTCAGACAGACAGTCTGTCCGACAATGCACAGGCCGCTCAAGTTATAAAAATTTCCCAGCAT
The DNA here is from genome assembly GCA_951394025.1 of Heteromyza rotundicornis. Lineage (NCBI taxonomy): Eukaryota > Metazoa > Arthropoda > Insecta > Diptera > Heleomyzidae > Heteromyza > Heteromyza rotundicornis. The sequence continues at coordinate 7,105,637 of OX596012.1, forward strand.
TAAACAAAACGAAACAAAAAGAAACAACAACAACAGCAGCAGCAACAACAACATAAAAATAACTTGTGCCAAAATTATAAAATTTCCTTTTTATCTTTAATGTATACAATTTTTGTTGTTGGTTGTTGCTTTTATATCTTCTTCGCCTGCCTGCAGTGATTGTTGCTGTTGTTGGTAATTTTGTTGTAAAGGCTAAACTACAAACTTTTCGTATCGTTTCGTGGAGTTTTTGGCGTAGAAATTTAATTACTTTTGTATTAAGCTCTGAAATTAAAAACTTTTGTTTTTACCCGCATCCACTGGCAAAGGCTGTGTTTTCCGGATTTTATGATGTGGAAGGGACGTGATGTTATTGTAATAAGAACATTTGGTATTTTATTGCGGCGGCACGGAGCGGTGGAGTGGCTGCCGAAGAGAGCGGGCAGTAATCCAAAAAGGAATAGGCACTTATATACAGAAATAAAATTAATAAAAATTTAACGATTCGATGTCCTTGCTGTTGGGAGAAATTACTGTCAATTAATTTTGAGGACAAACTTTGATCCCCCCCCTCTCGTACTGGCAATAAAAGCCGAAATAGCCTAGTAAAATAATCTGTGTGATTTATTTAAGTGGTAAGAAGAATGGGGGAATCTTGGCAAAGATAAAAAATTGCTTCGTTCTATAAGAACCAACGGAAGGGTTGAAAGTCTATTCGGTCTAAGTACAAAAAAAGGAGATATAATGAAAATTTTGAATAAAAGAAATGTTGTGAACTACCTTCGGCTATGCTGAAACATATAATGTGTCTCATTTAGAAATACCTTACACTCACTTATTGGAGGGTTTGGAAGCTGGGACCATGTCGAAAATCCATTTCTACGTACAACAATAAAATAAATTAAAAAAGACTTGGAAAAGTTTTAGATGGGGGGGGGGGGGGGGGGTCCGCTTTAGTTTTGGTTCGGTTTGGGTAATCCTAGTTTTGAGGAAAGAAAGTGTACCCAAAATTTGAAGTCGATATCTCCAATACTGAGATTTCGACGCTTATCACGAATATATACACTTTTCCAAACCGAGCACGCCTACTTACCATATATTATGCAGCAGAAGATGAGGCATCTAAACTCTAAACAAAGAAAAGAACCCAAGTGAATCGAACTCCTAGATGTTGTCTAGCGGCTAAATGGGGCCTATAGTAGGCAAAGTTTACCAAAAAAATAAGAAAAATTTTATATAGAAATTTTTTAGAATAAAATTTGTATATAGTCCCAAAGACAGCAGAAAAAAATAACATAAGAGCCACTCAGTAGTCAAATCGATTAACTCAATTTTTCTGAATGGTTGATATTATTGTGTCAAACTGAAACTGTCATGCCGAAACTGAAATAGAAGTACCTCGAACTCAGAATACCCTTTTGACCCATTTATTGGAGGGTTTGGAAGCTCGGAAATTCATTTCTAAACATTTCCCATCGAATACAACAATAAAACCAGTTTGAAAAAGACTTGGAAAAGTTTTATATAGTTTAAGCCTTTAGTTTTTGCCCGATTGGGCATATTCTCAATCTCAGTTTTGAGGAAACAACATGTACCCAAAGTTTCAAGTTTATATCTTCAACACTGCGATCGCTCTCGTGAGGATAGACGGTCAGACGGACATACGGACTTGCCTAAATAGGTTCAGTTTCCGACGCTGATCAAGAATATATATACTTTTCCAAACCGGCACACCTACTTATCATATATTATGCAGTAATTATGAAGCCGAGGGTATTTTAAAATGAATCTAAACTCAAAACAAATTAAAGAACCCAAGTGAGTCGAACTGCTCGATGCTGGGGTGATACAGATATGAGTATTGGCAAAGTGCAGTTAATCGATTTGGCAACTGAATGGCTCATATCATCGAAATCCGAGCCCTGGTTATGACTTAACGACAATAATTTTTTGAAACTGTCGAAATTAAATTGTTCCTTTTTAATGGTTTTACAGAGACCGATATGAGAATTCGTGACAGGGACGTAACCAGGGGGGGTGGGGTTTGGGGCTTGTTCGAAATCAAATGAATCAAATCAAAGTGTTTTTAAAATGGAATCAGGGACGTACCTGGGAAGGGGGTATTTGGAGTGTCGAACCCCCCCTAAATCTCTAAAATAATACAAACAAATTAGGTTAGGTTAGAGGGTAAATGGCACTGGAATGAATCCTTTTTTCATAATTTTTCATAATTTTTGTTGATTTTAATTTTATTTGCATTTTTTCTTCAGTATTCTTAAACAAATTTTTATGAAAACCACCCCGAAATTTTTTCCTGGTTACGTCCCTGATTCGCAAAGTGGAGTTAATCGATTTGACAACTGAAATCCGAGCTCTAACGTAACGGCAACATTTTTTTGAAACTATTCAAATTAAATAGTTCCATTTTAATGGTTCTGCCCTAATTAAAGTATGTCAATTTTGATTGATTAGTATAATTAAAGAATTGGATGGGTTGAGGGGTATTTCAATTTTATATTTTTTTCTGTTTAGTTTGCCGAGTCAATATTGTTCTAAACCGTTTGCCAGTTAAATGTCATTCTTTCCTCAAGATGAGCAATCATTCTGCCTAGACCCTTTTTTTAGGTAACCTCAGAAAAATGGTTCTTCTTCGTTCCAATCGTATATTTTCAAAAGTTTTCCTTCTTACATGACATTTTAAACTACAAGTACAAGCTTTTAGTAATATTAAATTTCAATTAAGGAAAGGTTTAAGTGACATTTGGGAAAATGTCAAGCTATATTCTGACACAAGTGCAACGTACAACTTATAATTACACAACGTCAGAAAGCAATCAGCAGCGATTTTGAGGGAAAAACTCTTGTTCATTATTTTCTTTATAATTGTAGGGTTTTTCTTACTCAACCCCATTTCGAAGCAGTTAAGGCACTTATGTACCTCTTATATTGCATTTTTTTAGTAGTTATTCGATTTGTATGAGGGACACTTGCCCGAGGCACAATCAAACATTTATACGTTTGAATGAGTTTTTGAGTGCTGTAAGAAAAGGGTTTCGATTGCACGGAAATGTTAACCCCCCACTGAGAGCGAACGGTTGGAAGTTAAATCGATGCCATTCTTACCTAAAACAATTCCAAAACCCCTAATCAAAATTAATTTGACACATACTCATACTCGCAATGAATGAAGAAAATAATTCGGAAGCAGTTAAAAAGTAAAACGTAAAACGAAAAAAAGCACCCCAAAGTACAACCCAACTGTCAGTTAAGTATTCAACTTCATGTTTTCATTGCACCCTACTTTAAAACTTAAATTTAGAATAATGAGACACCGGTCGCGGCACATTGTGACAAACAAGTCGCAAACTTGTAATTAAAGTACACAAATCACAAATTAATTCCGTTTATTGCGGGGCCCAGAAACGCAACATTCAACTGCTTGCTACTATGTAGTACTGCTGCTAATATAACGTTACGCCGCTTTGTGCTTAATTACAATGTTGCCTGCCGTATATACAATTACGTACAAGAGTACTTTGCGTATGGCCGCCACGAGCCGTTGGAAATTGTGTAATAATGAGATTTTGTGAGTTTGTATTTTTTTTTTTCCATTTTTTGGGAGGCATTTTCTGTTGTTTTTTCTTTTTTTACTTCTTGTTTTAGTTTAATGCTATTAAATAAATAATTTATGAGTTGTGTTCTACTTAAAAATTTAAATTATCACGTTTTGCGTTTAGCACCGCATACTGTCAGTTTTTTTTTTCTGTATTTTAGTAATTTTCATTCCAAATAAGCAAGTACACAAATAAGTACTTTTTGTTGTTGCTGTGTTTCGGAAACAGCACGTATTAAAACGTATTAAATAACTGTTTTTAAGTAGTTACCAAACATGTGGAAAATTACATTGAACGTTTTTCGCTTTCGAACTTACAATTTATGAGTGAGGTTATGCGATTTGTAATAGACCAAAGGGTTAGGAGAGATTTTAAACCTTAATATTTATGCTAGGTTAGGTTTGGTCTGGCTAGATACCAAACTAAGGGCAGCACAATCTAGCTTTAATCAGATTCGGCCGGATTTGGTTTGGTTAAATAGGTTCAATTAGGAAGAGGCTAAAGAATCAGATTTCCCTTTTATAGTCTACTAGCAGGGCCCGGTCCGCTTTGCTGCCCCTAAAAAAGTTATTTTTGCCTTTAAGGTCATAATAAATTAATGAAACCCTTTGTCACATATTTTTATTGGGAGCCCAAGTGTAGCATTTTGAAATATTGAATTGTTTGAAAAGTGCTATGCCCCGCTGTCCAATTCCGACCATATGTAACATTGAACTTAGAATTGAATAAAATCATTTCCCGTTGAATAATGTCCATTTAGCTTAGAGTTGAAACCATGAAGGCATCTGCCAAATTTCGTTGGAAAACATTGTGTGGGAGCGCTATTACAGCATTTTCAAATATTGACTTGTATGGGCGGTGCCACGCCCCATTGTCTAATCCCGACCATTTGTAGCCCAGATTATGGCTGGGGTCTTATAGTATGTTCATGGCAAATTCCATTTTCTTGTGATCAAAAACGTCTGAGATATAGCAGTTTTTACTAACTTGTGGGCGGTAAAAGTGGGCGTGTCAAAACCTATCCTATGTCACGACTCACGACCCCTAGAACACATATAAAAATTTTGGTGAGAATCGGTGCTGCAGTTTTCGCGTCTACTGGTGACAAACATACACGTCTCTTTTATATATATAGAAGATATTTGTGTAGACTTGCATTCAGCATGTGTATTCCACTGTGTATTCCACAATCGCATATTGAGTGGATCTCAATTTCCAGTAACTCTTTAGCGAGATTATCGAATTATTCATACGAAGGTTGTGAAAACAACAGCATCAGCCTGACTTTAAATCAGGGACAGCCAACAACCGGTTATGAAACCGAAACCGGAACCTATATTTTAGAAAGTCTGGGAACCGAAACCGATATTTTTAAATCTGAGAACCGGAACCGAAAACGGAACAAATATTTGTTTCGGTCGCAGTCCCTGCTTTAAACTCGAATATGTGTTTCATATCTTCAGTAAGTTGGACCCCTTCAAGAGTCCTTATGGCCTATTCCCATCCAAAGACCACACAAAGGCGAGTAGTTCTTGAATAATTTGATACTTGCACTAAAACGACTTATGATCCCAAAGTTTGAAGTGAAATATCGAATCAGGTCAATAAATTGAAGTTCGTAGGACTACAAGAAACCATTTTTAACGATTACATTTAGAAGTATATAGACACCTCTCTGAAGTCCTCTGTGGAGTATTTTTGAGTGCCCAGCGTGGGCATTTGTTGAATCTCTGAAGTATTTGTGGAATCATTTTCTGGAGACCTCTATAAAGTCCTCTCTGGATCATCCATTGAAATACTCTTTGGCGACTTGACTAGAGCTATCTCTAGTGATCTTTTCGGAACTCTCTTCGGCTAATTTGAATATTATTTCTTAAAGTTAGACTTCAATAAGTATATGTTGTTGTTGTTGTAGCAATTTGAACTACAATCCGTATCACACAAACCAATATATTTTGTCTCTTGCCACTCTGGTTCCACCATGTCCAGGCCCAGGAAAAGGGACACGCCTGTAGGGTTTGTCCAAAGGTGGGCAGCTTAAATTCCACATTCACCACTTCCTCGTTGATCCTAGCCATGTATCTGCTGAGGAAACGACTTCACCCAGATCTTAGTTGGACCAATGTGCATGACGTTGATCTTGGCAGGAGTTTTTTCGCCTCAGACACAGGTGGCGGTCTTCCGTTCGACCGCCTCTGAGTGTAGTTGCTTGACGACGGTCTCGATAGATTTTCAGTTCATTGGAAGGATTGTGGTGAATAGGTTGTCCTTGTAACGTGTTACGTCCGAGCGTTTAGTCTAATGTGAGGGTGCGGTATCTGTTTGGCACATCTAGAGGTTCTTCTATCGCGTACCACACTGTTCCATGTGCCTGACCCTTTACCAGTTCAAACTTTAGTTAACCAATTGTTGTAATAAGTCAGCATGACCCAACCATACTTATTTTATACTAAATTCCATGTTTCGTATTATTATTATGTTTTTACTTAATTTTTTTTTTTTTTTTATAAATTTGAGGTGGTTTTGCGGTCTGGCATGAAAATATGCGTTCATGTGGAAATAAGTGCACACAATGTGCTTGTTTGTACGTAGCGCTGAACAACACTCTCTCTGCCCATAAAAATACATAGTTTTGTACAACGACTACGATGACGACTTTTCGTACACATACAACAATGGCACAGCCATCGTAAGTGGTAATAATAATTCCCGTTCAAGAGGCGTTTCGGCTTTCAATGACATAAATGCACTTTGGATCGGTGCTATAGTAAGTACATGGAATATATGGCATGGCTTCAGCATTGGCCGCATGGTATGAAGTGGAATGCCATGGAGGTGCTTTTGTCATCGACTTCGTAGTCATGATAATAATCCCGCATATGGGATGCACCCTATATGGGGGGGAAGTTTAGTGTACTGCATACATGGCTTAAGTTGCGGAACCATTCACAGTGCATATATGCATGGCATAGCTTGCCAGCTTGTTGTATTGTCTCGTCATGGTCTCGAGTGGTTTTTATACTTTTTCCAGTATTTGCTTTTTTTCTTAAGCGTTTTTTTTTTTTAAATTTTATTTGGATTTTGTGGAAATTGTGTATATCACTTGACATACTATTATGATGACATTGTCGTGAATTGCATATTTTAATATTGAGGTTTTTTGGCTTTAGTTTTTTATTCCCATTTGCCCTCATCCTCATCCACCGGTCTCAGAATGTCATTTGCTCTGTGCAATTTCAATTAATATTGCGGAAAAAGTGTAATATTTGTTTGGCGCACGTGATTGTGTGGCTCTTTCGCGTCTGTCATGAATTCATTGAGTGTCATATTGAGTGTACAAAGTACTAAAATCCCTCATTTAACACTTGTGAAATGTTCATCATCAATACCTACTCACTTAGAAATACAAATATTTGCGATTATTATTCGATTCGTTCGGTGAATTATATTGCAAATATTTTTCAAAGCTCAGATTTATGTATGCATTTATCAAGGGTGTTACAGATTCAGCATTTCATCAGTTCATCGGAAATAAAATTCGAAAAATGTATTGTATTTCCATAATAATTAAAACGGTTTCCGGTTAGAGTTGGACAAAAAGCAATACACGCTTTTAATTTAGATGCTTCTGGCATTCAGTGGCTTACTATAGGCCCACTTTATTTACGACAGAATGGGAACATGCACATTCCATAAATTATACAACGAGAGTAACTCCACAGGGAGGAGTAGTCTCGCCATTAATATGGATCCTGGGAATGAACTTCACACTCATCGAAGCAAACGCATTTATGTGGTTGCATATGCCGATGACGTTGTAATTTTTAACAACAGAACGTAATGAGAGAACTTCTAGAAGGAGCACTCTCTCTAATGAGCAGGTGGGCCTCACGGAAAAGACTTAAATGAGCCCTACCAAAGCAGAAATTGTACTTTTTACTAGGAAACACAAAGTTCCAATATTTAGAGAAATAAAAATAAACAATACAGTCAGCAGCTAGATTTTTAGGTATTCTACTAGATAGGAAACTGTCTTGGAAGCCTAAGAGCGCGTTTTTTTATGTATAAAAATGCATACTTGCGTATGTGCCTGAGAGTGCGTTTCACGAAGATGATTATAGTGTACGTGTGAAAGCATTGCGTTGGCAGCGAATTGGAGCCTATACGCCTATAGGAAAGTCGAAAGCACCCGACACTGACCAAGAGTCGAAAGTAACACATTGTACTCTATAGTTAGACCTATACTGCTAGATGTGGTTTCAGTCCGGTGGAGGGTTCTTGATAACGAAATCACCAAAGTGATGCTGGCTAATATCCAGAGAAATCTAGGTTTAGGTATTACAAGATGAACATAATAATAACACCCTTTTAGCAGCTGGTGATATACCGATTAGCTAGAGACATACCACTTACAGTAAGACTATGAAAACCTTTTGGCCCTCGTACGTCAGGGCGAAATTTAACTATATTCTGTCACTAACTGGTATAGAGTAGCCTAGCAAGCGAAATAACTACTGGACACTGTATCATAGGCCATCATCGGCAATTTAACCAGCAGATGGAAGATTCTTGGTCAATACGCTAGAAGAAGTCGCAAGCACTGAATTTTAAAGCATAAAAAGCTTCGATTTAAAGTCCGGCATGTTCGGACTAGATACAGGCCATGGAAGAAGGTCAACAATCTTCATTAAAAGGATAAGAGAGCTTATGGTATTGCTACACTGTAAAGTGAAATGTGTTATTCATACACTCCTAAAGTGTGTAAAACTTGTAGACACATTTTACACACAACTTTGCGTGTATAAACACTGTAAGTGCTTTTAAAAAACACGCATGCGTGTTAATAGAACATGCCAAAATCTTGAATGTGTGTTTTTTTTATTCATCAAAATAAATATGCACTTAAAAATGTGTGTTGTGTGTAAAATTACACATCAAAAGATAGGTTCACTTTGCAGTGTATGGACCGATATTTGATATATGTCAGGCTCACACCTTCGTAGGCAATGAGGTGATATTCCACAAAAAGACAAAATTGAGGCAAAATAACTTAAATTTTATTGGAAAATCCACTAACATCGTTTAATTAGACATATTACATGTAGATGATCTGGGCAATAATAATTGCATATATATATTAGTGTATTGTGTCCAGGGATGATTTTTTTGGTACAATTGTACTTTTTTGGTACAATTTCAAAGACATTGGTACTACACTGAAAAAAAAGACAGCTTTAAAACCAAGTAAATTTGGTATTTGATTAAAAGACAAATTTTTTCCTCAATTTAAGGAATTTTTCCTGAATTTAAGTAAAAGTGCCTTAAAACGGAAATTACCGCCTCTTTAAAACAAATTTACATTTATCTTTATTTCAAAGACAGCTGATTTTACTAATTATGAGTAAATTTTAACTTTATTTAAAGGAATTCGTTTTTAATATAGGGAAAATAAAATTTTTTTAGTATACGTGTCCTCAATTTTGGTATTTATTCCTTAATATTAAGAAATATATTTTTTTTTTTAATTCAAAGAACATTTTACTTACTTTTAGTAAAAATCTTTGTTTTTAAGAAAGATATTTTTATAAATTGAAAGTAAGATTCAGGTTTTTTTTAAAAAGTGAGTATTTCAAAATAGAAATTGCTAAAAATAGAATTGATTTAAATAATAAAAAACAAATATTTCGCATAAATATAAATTTTTGAATACCCGTGCGGGAGTTGAACCCGATACCTTTTGATAGTGAAGCGGAGGTCTTAACCACTGCACCACAGCAGCTGCTGATTTTACTAATTTTTAGTAAATTTTTACTTTATTTAAAGAAGTTTGTTTTTAATACAAGGAAAAAAATTGTTTTGTATACGTCTAATGTAGTTTTCCAAAATTTTTAGAAATTTCTAGAAATAGAATTGATATAAATAAAAAAAAATATTTGGCATGAATATATATTTCTGCTTGCCCCAGGCGAGAGTCGAACCTGATACCTTTTGATCGGGAAGCAAAGGTCCTAGCCACTGCACCACGGCCGCCGCTGTATAAATGCGCGCGCCAAAGTATGTTTGAACAATTTTGCCTGTCATGCACACTGCACACATTATGCACATTATGGCAAGAGATTACACATACAATTCATCGAATTTCACAATGGGCAAAAAAATGGTGAAAACTTAAATTTTATTGGAAAATCCACTAACATCGTTTAATTAGACATATTACATGTAGATGATCTGGGCAATAATAATTGCATATATATATTAGTGTATTGTGTCCAGGGATGATTTTTTTGGTACAATTGTACTTTTTTGGTACAATTTCAAAGACATTGGTACTACACTGAAAAAAAAGACAGCTTTAAAACCAAGTAAATTTGGTATTTGATTAAAAGACAAATTTTTTCCTCAATTTAAGGAATTTTTCCTGAATTTAAGTAAAAGTGCCTTAAAACGGAAATTACCGCCTCTTTAAAACAAATTTACATTTATCTTTATTTCAAAGACAGCTGATTTTACTAATTATGAGTAAATTTTAACTTTATTTAAAGGAATTCGTTTTTAATATAGGGAAAATAAAATTTTTTTAGTATACGTGTCCTCAATTTTGGTATTTATTCCTTAATATTAAGAAATATATTTTTTTTTTTAATTCAAAGAACATTTTACTTACTTTTAGTAAAAATCTTTGTTTTTAAGAAAGATATTTTTATAAATTGAAAGTAAGATTCAGGTTTTTTTTAAAAAGTGAGTATTTCAAAATAGAAATTGCTAAAAATAGAATTGATTTAAATAATAAAAAACAAATATTTCGCATAAATATAAATTTTTGAATACCCGTGCGGGAGTTGAACCCGATACCTTTTGATAGTGAAGCGGAGGTCTTAACCACTGCACCACAGCAGCTGCTGATTTTACTAATTTTTAGTAAATTTTTACTTTATTTAAAGAAGTTTGTTTTTAATACAAGGAAAAAAATTGTTTTGTATACGTCTAATGTAGTTTTCCAAAATTTTTAGAAATTTCTAGAAATAGAATTGATATAAATAAAAAAAAATATTTGGCATGAATATATATTTCTGCTTGCCCCAGGCGAGAGTCGAACCTGATACCTTTTGATCGGGAAGCAAAGGTCCTAGCCACTGCACCACGGCCGCCGCTGGTGTGAAACGTAGTGAAAATTAGACGGCAGCGCAATTATGCTGTCTATAGCACAGTCTGTTGATTGGTCTTGTTATAACGCCAAAGGTCGCAGGTTCGAATCCCACCGAAGTGAAATCGTAAGTACATGTTTCTTATCACTATAAATTGTAAATTTAATTTAAGTTTTAAGTTAATAAAATGAAATGTGATTTTAAAAAATATAAAATAAAAAGAAAAAAAAATATAAAAAAATGAACAAATACAATAAAAAAAAATTTTTGGAGAAATTTCGTCTTAAAAACGAAGAAAAACTTACAAGAATTAAAGAACTTTTTACTAAATTGAAAGAAATATTCCTGTTATGAAAGAAATAAATATTAAATTTAAAGTCAAAATATATACTCATCTTAAGTAAATGTGTTCCCTAATTTCAAAGCTATCATGACTTTAGTGCTGTTTCATTCCCCTTTTTTCTTTGGATTAAGGCATTTTTCCTTAACTGGAGTACACTTTTTTTTCAGTGTACATTGACATTTTTGGTACAATATATGCGAAGGGTATCAGATTAATGATCAACTTATTTTCCAATTTTTTTTCTCAAATATTTTCGTTGTTTAAGTTTTGTTTCCAGCTCTAAAGTACTTGTACTTGTATAATTTTTGTTTTTATTATTAAAACTTCTTTGTTAAAAGCTTTAGGAATTAAAGTAAAAGATATGTAACTTGTTTACGTTTTTGAATATTAATAACTTTTCTGTTCATACTACACTCAGAAAACTACACATCCCAGGAACAAAGAAAAAGTTTCCTCAAAAAAATTTCTCTCGTTTGAATAAAAATTTCTCTGGTTTGAATAAATTTTCCTTGAAATGAGTAAACATTTTCTCATTACTTGCAACCATGGTGATCAATTTGAAGATACCTTTTTCTTCAATGTTGGAAAATTTGAATTTATCAGTCGACTCGCAAAATATTTCAAAATTTCAAAATTAGTGAGGAAACGAATTCTGAAGTGGTTTATACTTTGATATACATTTTAATGTATACAAAAACTACCAAATAAAAGTATGTAATACTAATAAAAATGTATGACATATATAATATATAATATTATGGACCTGGTACATTTTAGTAGTATACTACTATAGTAGTAGAATTAGTAGTAGTAGTAAAATTAGTAGTAGTACTAGTTATTCTTGTATGAAAAAACAATAGTTTTAATAAAAAAAGCATTTCCAAATTGAAGAAATATTTCCTAAATTTATGGAAAAATGTCCTTCTTTCAGAGAATATTTTCCTTAAAACAAAGACAAACATTTTCCGAAAATTATAGAAAAATTTCCTAAAATTGTGGAAAAAATTCTTCCTTTCATTGATTTTTTTTTCTCTAAAACAAAGAAAAAAGTTTCCTTAAATTAAAGAAATTTCTTCACTCAAATGATGAAAATTTTCTGTGGCCAAAAATCAATCCCATTTTTCCTCAATCGAAGTAAGTATTTCTCTGGGTGTACAAACTATTTTCATTCAAAAATTTGGACATTGAAGTGTTGGTACTTTTTTTAACAGATTTGGTATTTTTTTTTTGCCTTTTTGTACAAAATGGAACAACCCAAATATCATCCCTGATTGTGCCATTGTAAAGAAATATAGTACCTTATTTCCACAAGCTCTTAATTCATTGAAATTAATACCAAATTAACTATTGTTATATGCCACCAAGTCTTTGGTCCTTGGGAATTCTCACACTTAAAACAATATAAATTCTAATAATATTGAATTCAAATAAAATTTGCGAATGCAATTTATTTGAATATACTCTCGTAAATATTTCTAATTTATTACACAACGTTATGATTTGAATCCCAAGTATTGTGTGTTAAGTAAAATGAATATTTTGCGCCCTCCTCCCCAGAGCATTCCTCCTCTTCAATGACAATTTGAATATATTTTACAAAAGAAAAATGCAAATTCCGAACAGTTCTCAATACGCACACAAGTGTTTCTTCTGCTGCGGCGGCCACTGCTGCCATTCACTTAAGTATTCCACAAACAAATGTTCAAAATGCGAATATCAAATGCACACCGAGGCACGCAAGGAACTTCCGCCACTCCCCCTATGCGAGCCATTCAAGCATTCATAAAGCATATAAAAGAATTTAATTATTTCCATACCAAATAAAAGATGAGAAATGTGCGAACGGTTCAATACATTTGCTTAGCTGAATTTGTGAATTTGAAGGCATTTCATTCGGAAACGAAACGAAATGAAATTAAAAATGCATGTTGAATAAAGAAAACGGAAGAAGAACTAAATGCGGACTGCATGGCATTTCGCTGACTATTTGCCAAGGGTGTATAAATGCGCGCGCCAAAGTATGTTTGAACAATTTTGCCTGTCATGCACACTGCACACATTATGCACATTATGGCAAGAGATTACACATACAATTCATCGAATTTCACAATGGGCAAAAAAATGGTGAAAAAAAATCATATAATAGAAAAGAGTACAATGCGGCAGGCATGCCCAACCCGTACCATACATAGTCGCGCCAAATCCCATCCATCTTTGGATCGCATACGGCTTGTCTACCTTCGACAACCAACTGAGCTGAACCGCACACCGCAACGCACTTAATCATATTCGATACAGATAAGCCCCAGCCACCAGAAACGAAATGTAACGACGACGTGCATAGAATTTTGCCATTCATAATAATCATTTTCATTTTCATCATCGTCATAGTCATCATCATCATCATAATAATAAAGCATAAAACACACGCTCTCGCCCATCCAGAGGAGGACGGTTTTTCCGGCATGGCGACGAACTCAGCTCAACTTAATTTTGTATTCTTCTACATAATTTCGATAAGTTGAAACAAAAACAACAACAACAACAACAGCACCAAAAATTATACAAATTCTAATTCCATCGAAGCGCTTCAGCTTCAGCTGTGCCGCAACTGAACTGACTGAATGATGACCCCAACTTCGAACCTTCGGAAAACTTTCAACATATGCATGCTGCACAGAGTCTCAGCATTTTCAATTCATCTAGTGTCTCTAATTCCTCGCCTGTCCCATAGTATCATTTGTTCTTTCCTTCCCTATCAACTGACCGTCCTTCCCATCGCCTGCGCGCACTCCTCTCTCGGTCTGTCCCGCCTGTCGGTCTGAGTGGTTGCCTTTAATAATAATGAATTGAAGTTGAGTATGCATTTTTTTTTTTGGCCTTTTTTTGTTCTCAAATTTCGAATTTCTAAGCGCGTTTGTGGCTGCGCCCATCACTCAACTATGCCGTCCCGACCATATTCTGCCGTATCGTATTGGCTCGTTAATCTGTACAAGTTTTGTGCCCATGGTGGAAGGCCTTCCTGCCTAGCTGCGCCTGTCCGCCTCAATCCGTGCTATTATCATTTTGTAAATGTGCCTTTCGCCATTGTCTTTTCGCTATAATGAAGAAGAAGCAACACAGCAAAACGAAACTGAACAGAACCGAACTGAACTGAAAGCTTTTTGTTTTCCACAAAATGCTATGCTTTATATTATTTTAAGCTGCTTCTTTTATAAATTTTTGTTTTTGTTTGGTTTGGTTTGGTTTGGTTTGGTTGGTCTACGGCTCCGTCGTATAAAATATCTCTTCGGGCTTTGAAAATTTTCAGCATTTCAAATGAAAAGTTTGTTACTTGTTACGAGCCAACGAACCAACGAACCAACGAAACGTACTGAAGTGACTGGAAGTCTTCTTCCCAGTTTCGTTCAGAGTTCAGTACAGTATGAAATTTAAATATTCACAATGCACACACAATGCAAAAGCAAAGACCTAAATACTTAAGTAGCGAAGCTTCAGATATACACAGATAACAGCACACTCACACACACACACACACACATCTCTACATAAACAAATTCATATACACTTAAACACGGAACAGTAAGACCGACTGACAGCCGAAGAGTCACAACTAGACACAAAGGAGGGCCCTACTCTCTGCTGTGTATATGGATTATACTTGAGATTTAATCTTTATTGATTTATTTCGATGGCTTTTAATTTATGACATTTAAATATGGAATACATAATTTACGTTTCATTTTATTTTGCCTTGGCTGACTCAAATTTATACCTTATACGTGCTATGTGTTACAGTGGATTTGCTTTTGCATATCGTAAATCTCTGCAGTAATCTCTAATGGTAGTTTGAATCGAATGGTGTCGGTCCATCAGATCGGATAGCGACTGATGGTAGTTAATTGCAAATAATTGGCATTTGTTAATCTGATAATTTTTTTGTATTTAATTGTTACGGAACAACTGATTGATCAAACTATATATATGTATTAGCTTAGGTATGATATAGGGTGAATCAAGTAAACATAACTTACCACGAGGACCTCTAGTTTAATGTCGAATCTGTACAGACAAAAGAGTGAGTGATAGTATTAACTCGTCAGAGTGATAAATGAAATCAATAATTACTCAAAATAAGGAACTGGAAGCGAAATGAATATTGGTTCCGGTTCCAGCTCACAAATCGGTTTTGAACTCGGTACCGGTTGCATAAAGTTTAAATTTTTAAATTGACTTATAAAATTAGGATCCGGAACCAAAAAAGTTTCCGGTATCAGTTCCTGTTCTCAAATTTAAAAAAATCGATTCCTGTTTCGGTTTTGTTCCCAGACTTTCCAAAGCATCGTTTCGGTTCCAGAACCGGTTCCTGGTGGTCCCTGCTCAAAATAACTCACTTTATGAGTCAAGTTGTGTTGTTTGCTGAACAACATTATTGGATTGAAATCTCAACTTTCAGTAAACCCCCCCGTCAAGTGTAGTGGTAGCAGCTTTCCGTGAATTCCCCGTACACCCGTCACCTCGCTAAACCTCTCTGTGATCGCCCATGAACACCCCGACTCCCGACCAAAAATAACATCAAATTTTAAATCAGCGACCCCCATTACAAATTTACGATTGTAGGTCTACGCAACCTTTTTGCACCTCGATGATATACCCTTGTGTTACCTATTGTTTTTTTATATTTGATTATGTCCTTTACAAGAAGAATATTTTTGGCAAGTTATACTCGCGTAAGTTTGTACATGCTTACGAGATGTGTTGGTCTTACAGAAAAAGGGGTCCACCAGGGTCGAAGTTATGGCATTTTTAGTAAACCAATCCGATTTTACAGTTATAGTGTTAGTGGGCCTTGCAAAGGCCGGAGCCAGGGATGCAGGGCACAACACAAAAAATCTTGAACTCTAGGTTCAGTGGCTTGGGCTGGGCGCTGATAAATCAGTCTCGCATATGCATACGCATTTTGTAATATTTTCTCAAAAAATCTAGTTGGTATTTGAATCAGAGAGCAAGTATCCACAACTCCGCATTATTTGTCAAATGAAAGATAATTGAAAAAAAAAAGTAAATTTCCGTTTCGTTAGACCATAGCACATAACTCATCTTCATAATCACATAAGGCAATTTGCTGACACCCTGAAAGGACCAATGAAAACCATGAAGCCAACCATGGCAATTGTACAGAGTACCCAGCAGACAATGACAGTTGGCTCTCAACTCTTAATCAGGCTGTGCAGATGCCTTTGATTTTTTTTTTTATTATATCAACTTAAACCAGTGGTTCTTGATATCTACCTAAGGGCAGGGTGTCACTTTCGTAATTGCATTTTTGGTTGTTGCTTTTTTGTTTCCGCCTCACAATTAAAGCCCAGATAAATATTTTATTGATTGAGCTAGAGACTAGCTCGAGATACACCCTTCTTTTTTCCATGTGTTATTTTTAGATATTTCCTTTTTTTTCTTTTTATGCTTGTTGTTATGGGCAATCTGTTAAAAAATGTATCATCGCCAAGCAGCAGCTTTGGCATTGCAATCCATTCATAAGTAAACAAAGCACAACAAATGCATTATTGTTTTCGTTGTCGGTTGTCGGCCAAATATTATTTCGTTGGATTATATTCCTTTTTTGGAATTTGCTAAAAAAAAAAACAAAAAACAAAAAATAAATGTTGCAGTGAATGGCACGTTTAGGCCATTGCGCATTTAAAAATGTGATTCCCTTTTAAAGAAATAAATCACGTTTTTTTACAAGAAAATCTTGCAAATAAAATAACTTTTTCATGGCAGTAAGACAGCCAAGATCAAGACCTCCTTAATCCTACTACCGAAGGCCATAAAGGTTTCACTTAAACTGATCTCCATAGCCCTAATCGCTAGCACACTCTGGCCCCTTGCAAGCTACATAAATATTTCCCTTACACTTGAAATTTGATAAAACAAAGATTTTGAATTGAAAAAAAAGCATCAAAAACAATTTCAAGAATGAAGAAAAAAGTAATCTGCCCTCTAATAAATACGAATCACTTCAGACGTTCCCCCTTAATTACTTACTGCACGCTCTCGACAATGTTTTCCACTTTTCACGAAAAGATTCTTTCGCGCCGCCTAAGTGAAAACAATTCAGCCGTGAATTTAGCTGTGGCTGCTGCAAATGCGTCATCTGATATTTGTGCTCAGTGGTTGTTGATGCCAGCAGTGAGTGTCTGTCGGTGTTTTGTGAGGCTTAATAGGAATGAACAAAATCTCACGTTCCTGTTATGCCTAAATGCAATCGCTGTCGTTGCTGTTGTTGTTGTTGTGGTTGTTGGTGTTGCTGAAATGCTTTGAACTAAATTTAAAACCACCGACAACCAACCAACCACTTGCTGCAGGCACGCATTAATTTTTTTTTCGCAGTTTTTTTTGTATAAATATTAATTTACATTTTCATTTAACTTTTTTTTCCCCTTTTGCTTTTTTATAATTCTATCCATTTGATACTTTTATAATCTTTCTACATGGCAACACTGGTGTGTATTTTTTGTGCACAGGAAAAAAATTACCTTAATGCGTATTTACGAAATACCTCAACTAAGAGGCCTTTACCCCCTACCCACTGCACTTCCTTTTTTTTTTCCTACTCAACGGTACTCAACTTGATTTTGTAAAAGGAAGATATTGGATGTCACCACATGCGGCTGCTGCACTTTTGAGTGCCGTGTGTGTGTGAGTGTGTCTGTCTGCTTTGGTATTAGTGTTTGTTTTAATCTGTGCGGATTGTGTTTCAATTCAAGTCGGCTCTAAGTAATTTGATGCTAAATATGGTGTGAGGCGATACCATCAAGGATATTGCGAGTGCAGCATGAGTTCAAATTTTAAAAAAACACATACACGTACATACATATCGTAATTGATGCGAAATTTTGTCATTCAAGATAACATTTTCCCTGTAGAAGTCGCGACTTATAAAGCAATTAATTTTATACCCAAAGGAAAAAGGTTAGTTCTTAACATTTGTCAGTGGAATGCTTTTTCATTAAAAATTATTCTTTTATAGAAATTGGTAGAAGTTTTTTTGTCATTTTTGATTTTATCTTAAACCCTCTTTAGAACTCTCTAAACCCCTTTAAGAATCTCTTGGACTCTCTTTAGACTCTCCCAAGATCATCCGTAGATATATCTTAAAGCCTTGGATACCTTTCGTAGACCCCCTTAGATTTACCTTAGACCCAGCATTCGGAGTAGATTTCCTACTTAAATTCTACTCCTCTACTATGGTAGTAGATTTTTCTACTCTTCTCAAGGTATTTTCTAGTACTATTATTAGAAATCTACTCTTAAAAATTTTATTCGAATTTTATACGATGCAAAACTACTACTCTTTCTACAAATCTACTACCCTGATAGTAATTTCTACTATTCTACTCAAAAAATTATGTCCTCTCTCCTTTTTTCAAATCGCCTCCCCTAATATCGAATATCTACTACTTTCGTCGTAGCAAAAAGTAAGAACCCTTCCTAGACCCGCTAAGACTAGAGTTACCAGATTCTCTTGAGTAGAAAAGAGTACAGAATATCAGGGCTTAGGTCACTCGGTTTTAAACTACTTCTTTTGTATAAGACCAAGAAAAGAAAAAAAAAGTGAGTAAAGCCGACTTATTTATTCCCTACACCTACTGGATCCGCCATCTTGAATTTTGAAAACCCCATCTACAAAGTTTGGAACTATTTCAGCTGAATTTTGTTACATATTTCACAAAACACGATTTTCACTTATGTGGGAGGTAGGCGTGTCAGTCAAGCGATTCGGCCCATTTTCAATACCAACTCCTTCGAGGGCCTACAAAAGATAAATCCAAATTTCGGATCTCCTAACTTTTTTTATCTCTAGCAATACAAGAAAACAGGACGGACAGACGGATGTGGCTAAATCAACTTCAGACCACAGTGAATATACCATACCTTGTGAAGTGTAGAGTATAACATAAGGTGAACAAACATTTCTTCAAAAAAGTCACGGAAATAAGCGATTTCAAGAGTTAACATGTTTTACAAAAATGTTCTTCGCAAAATTTTATTACAAGTCGCGGAGTTGAAGTTGGAGCTGGGATTCAGAGCGCCGAAAAATTAAACTGCTCTCAATCCCATGAATAAAAAAAGAGTGAAAAACAAGTTTTTTAAAATATAACCCTTTAACCGACTAAAAAGCTGAAAATAAATTTCCCTAAAATTAATTTCAGCAATTTCGATTTAAAATGAAGGGTTTTTGGCTACTTTATTCCTAATATTATTGCAGATTTTGAAGTCGCCAAAAACCCTTAATTTTAAATCGAAATTGCTGAAATTAATTTTAAGGAAATTATTTTCAGCTTTTTAGTCGGTTATTATTTTTTTATTTTCCTCTTTTTTTTTAAATATTTTTTCTTCCCCCTTTTTTCCCCTTTTTTTCCCCTTTTTTACTCTTTTTTACTCTTTTTCTCAAATGCGAACCTAAGTAAAAAATTTCAGCCTTGTAGCTTACAAAATACGAGAGTTAGAACTTTAAATTGGCTCCATCCCGCTCCCCTTTGCCCCCACATCCCCCTTTCCAAAGGGTACAAAATTTCATTTTGTCAATAAGAACTCACCTACCAAATTTCATCAATGTAGCTTGAAGGAATTGGAAGTTATGCCATGTTTAAAAAAAAAAGGTTTGAGTCCCCCCACGGCCCCCTACGCCTCTGATGGACCCCAAAATAGAATGCATTGTCACCGGAGTTCTATCAGTGTTCCAAATTTCAGCTCTCTAGCTCATGTGGAAGTGTATGAAAAAGCTCGCCGCAGATTTGAGGATATATATATATATATATATATATACATATATAGTCCACCCAAAGCAAGTTAATATAAGGGTTATAAAAAGAACACTTTTGTGGGCCATTTTTCCTTTTGAAGATTCATATTAGCGATTTTCCATACATCATGAGCCATTCTTCATTTGAAAATCGTCCGAATTTTTTGTGGTACCGATATTATGTGAGTGATTTTTCACATGGCCTTTCCTTTAAATACAATTTAAGGGTTTTCTTTGATATCCTAAAAATAAGATATTCTTAGGGTTTTTCTAATATTTTTTTTGACTCCCTGCCATTCCGTTAAGCAATATTTTTGTATAAAAATTAATTTAAAAACTCAATGCTGCCGTACGAGGTTTCTTTTGTTACACATTTGTTCTACTAATGCCATCGATTATATTCGTTTATTTCCCCATTAAATTACAACAAAGTGCCAAGGCAAGCATATGTTGTTTAATAATGAATAAATTCAAGAATTCCTATCGAAAACCAAATGGCAAAGTGAAATTTATTAAATTATACGAGGAGTGAAAGAAGAAAAAAAAATGTAGCAAATTAAACTTGGGAAATTAGTAATTGGCCCCCAACGAACAATTGAGTAAATAAGACAGCCAAATGGAATAAATTAAATGAGAAATAGAACACACGTAAATACAGATGCATATAAGCGAAGATATGTGTACAATCCATGCGCCGCTCCAGCCATGTGCACTGTCATATGCCATATGGATGTGAAGCGTGAAGTGTGAAATGAAGTGTAGTGAATGTGGAAGTGAAATACAATAAAATGAAATTAAAGAAAACCTATCAATAAATGTAATTAATATTGATTCAAATGGTTGGGATTGCGATATCGGCAACAACAACATGAACAACTACAACAACTACAACCACCACGACACGACAACTGACGACTGTCATGGGGGCCACATTTCGAAAGATGTTGTCATAAGATACGCACTCGCATGCGATATGTACAAAGAAAAAAAAAAACACACACATCCCAGATACTTGTACTTTGGCATAACATTTTCACAAATTTAGACTACAGACACTCGATCGATGATGGTTTTATTGGAAATGTGTGTTTATGGCTTGGCTGGCTGCCTTGTTTCGTTGTTACTTTGTTGTAAAAGAATTCCCATGATAACAGCAATTCAAATGAATTGTGAATTCGTAATTGCTATATTGCCAGTTCTTATACGAGTTCCGAGTTCGTACGTAGTATTTGCCATTGCCATGAAGTAGGAGTGTATGCTATTGTGATATTGTATTACCTACTGTCAATGGCAGCATCCACCACATGTGGGCTTCTCTTGTAGTGTGTCTTTGAAAAGAAAAAGAATGCCAACCCAACTGAACTCATTTAAACAAAAAAATAAATTATGGAATTGCAAAATGTATGTGTTGTCGTGTAAACACAAAAAAATGCTATGCCTCAATTATTTTCTACTCGGCTATAGGTTTTTAGCCATACAAAGAGTGTAAAAAATCCCTTTTGGCATTAGCGACTTTAACACAGACACTATTCCACCTACTTAACCATTCAAAAGTTATAATCTGTCAATCCCAGTCTTCTAAAGGCTTTGCTTTGTATCACTTGCCTAGTTTAAAAATGTATACCGGGACAACCAATAATTTTTTTTTGATTCAGGTTGATTTCAGTTAATGACTAAGCTGATACCAAAACTTAGATCAACTGAACTTCTGTAGCTTTCATAAGGGAATATAATTAATAAATACATAATAATGATAAGGTTTGGCTTTTTCATCTTTACAAACATCTCTCATATTTAGAATATCTTCTCACACAGTGTAGTGCCTGAAAAGAGAGCCTTTATAAGAATCAAAGGAATATCTTTGAAGCCGCAAGGGCATTAAAACCAACTTGCAAGAGTGTCTATGGAATAATTTAGATGTTTTTGTGGGGCAATATTGTAAAAGTATTTTTGTTGTTACAAAATTAAATAATAAGAAGTGAGAACAATTTAAGATTATTTTTTATACAAGATGTACTGATTTCCTATCAATCTCAATTTGGTTTCGCTTATTTCTTTTCCACCCTTTAAGACCCAGGTTAGATACTGCAAACAAATTATAGTATAAAATTTATTTGTATGATAGGTGCAAGAAATGCCAGGAAGACGATAAAAGGGAAACTCTAGAGCATCTCTTTGTTCCTTCAATGCTGCGCTCTTGAGAAAGCGTTTGAATTACATAGGACCTTCAACGTTTGGGGGACTGGCAGAAGTTTCCAGACCTAGTTTCTAACAACGCTTGTATATTAAACCATGCTATTTTCTGCTACATATAAATTCTGTCTGATACGAGATTCCTAGCGAGGGCCATTAGGTCTATGAGCTTCTTCGTCCTAGCAGGATAATCTAACCTAAACATAAATCATATCGTACAATACGGCTCTGTGGCAATTATTTTTCTAGTGAAAAATATGTTTGCTCTGGTGGGTGCAAAATGTAAACATTTTAACTGTAATCGGTTGAATTTTTGGCGTTCTTAGAATTTCTTTAGTTTTATTTCTATTAAACACAGTCATGATAACTTCGCTACATCACAGTATTTTATTTTATATAACCTTAGTGCATATTTATGGAAATTTCGGATATGATGGAGCACCCGCATACCTTCATACTATCACGCTGGTCCAACTGCTAAAATAGTTATATAACCGGTTATATAACTAGTGTAACTAGTTTATAACTACTTATAACTAGATATAACTATATATAACTAATTATATATCCAGTTATATAACTAGTTCTATAACCTCTTCGAGAGTCTCAAGACATGGGTGCAAAGGACATATATATGAAATTCCAGCTTTCTAGCTCCACTGGGGGCTCTTGGGGGTGAGATAGACATCCGGACATCTGGGCATTTGGACATCTGGATATCTGGATATCTGGACATCTGGACATCTGGACATCTGGACAGCTGGACATCTGGACATCTGGACATCTGGACATCTGGACATCTGGACATCTGGACATCTGGACATCTGGACATCTGGACATCTGGACATCTGGACATCTGGACATCTGGACATCTGGACATCTGGACATCTGCACATCTGAACATCTGGACATCTGAACATCCGGACGTCCAAATGTCCGGACAGGCAAACAATGGGTTTTTATATATTGTGATGACAATAAGTCCTGTTATGTTTTTTTTTCGCAACATTTCTTTTTTTTAAATTTTTTTATCTAAAATGTTTAAAAAAATGTTTATGAAAAATTAAAAAATTTATTTTGCAAAAAAATGCTCTGCTCTTGTAGATTTAATTTTTTTTTTTATCATTTTACAGTTTTTTTTCACCGAAATATTTTCTTAGGTACGTCCCAGGATCGCCCGAAAACGTCTTCAAAAGGTTCCCAATCTTTTGATAGTTCCACGGTCACCTCCTCTCCTGTCCTCTTGTATCTTCATTTTAGTGGTTTGTGCTCTTCAGCCCTTTTTGGGCTCGCAGCCTTCAGTTCGCCGGCGATTTTTCTGGAAAAAGAAAGCACTTCATTGGCTATAAATATGATAAATTGTCTACTTACCTCAGAACCGCATTGGTATTGGCATTCATCAATGTGAAGCACTCGTTGCGAAGGATACGAATTGTTCCCTGTGAAAATGTAATATTTTATTCACCTCAGAACTGTAAAAAATTTACTCTTCCGAAGTATTTTCTATCAATTGGAACAGACTCTACTTCACAAAGAAGCTTACGATAGTTGGAAGGCAGAAGGTGATTTATTGCAGATGAATAAACAAGACAGTTCGTCTGTAATTGGGTCTTCTTACCGATGCTTCATTAAACTCAAAGGTCAAGTTTGTGGTATTGCCAGATTGCAAAGCCAGGCCAAGGCACTAATCAATAATGCTAAGGTTTTTGCAAACAAATTTATCAGCCGCATTGCACTGTCCAAAGTCATAGTTAAACAGGAATTCAATGTAACTACAATGGCAAAACAGTTCAATGGAAATGAAGCTGAGAAAATCTTCATGGTCAGTCGGACCATGTAATTGAATTTTCAAGGTGCATACCAGGAAGCGCAGATAAAGTACCAGAATATGTAGTATATGGAAGGTAAATTTACAGAACAAGAAACCATCTAGCTAATATGTTAGTTGGAAGTTTTCCACGTACAAACTTCAAGAGTGCAGTCGTCCCTCACTCCCACAATAGTTTCTTTCAAAAACTCGTAATGCGAGCAATTTCAATGAAAAATTATATATCATTAAATAACCGAACTGCAACAATAACACTAACAACAACAACAACAACAACCAGCAAATAGTTTTCATCTTTCCAGCTTACATTGTTGCCAACTTTTAATAGCCTCACGTTGCATCTTTCCAGAGCGGTTGTGTGCGCACACAGTCAGCTTTTCTCTACTTCAGCTTCTTCTTCTCCTTCTCCTTCTTCTACTTCGTTACCAATGCATTGCAACTCATAAATTACGAAAATGTCTTTCTTAATATTTTAACGTTTGACTATTTTCGCAAAAGTTGTTTGCGGTGCGTGTCACAATTTACGTTTACCACCCTGGCAAAATAGTCTCATTTTTGCCACACCACAACCAACCCCCCTGGAAGGCCTCCACAATGCTATCATGTGTATTTTGCATTTTACATTTAACTTTGGCTTGGCTTTAATCTGTTAAATCCACAAAAGAAAAGAAATAAAATGGAAAAAACGTATCGCATTGCGGCAAGTAACACTTTTATCTTTTTGGCGGTGGCTGGTTTGTGTGTGTGTGTGCAATGCTGATGCTGATATGTTTTTCATATTTACTTGCAAGTTCGTTTTTTTTTTCTTAGCACATCAAACTTGCATACTTCATGTTTTGCTGGTTTCATTTTCACTATCTTGTCGGATGTTGAATTCGATATTATGCTGTTGGCATTTCTTTCAACACGAAACTTTGTTACACTTTTTTTTTGTCGTGTATTTGGTGATAGCTTCTCGCATTTAAGTGCTTATGATTATTTTTTAAATATTTTTTTGTGTTGCTTTCATGATTTTGTTTTTTTTTTGGATTTGGCTTTCACCTTAGACTACTTTGGAATCACTGGATTGCCCATCTGTTACCCCAAGAAAGAATTTTTGAGGCTGTCCAAGCTTTCTGAAATTTGTAGCTAATTTTTTCAAACTATTTCCACCACAAAAAGGGTCTATGAAATTTGATGCCAACAACCAATCAGTGCCTCTCCAGTAAGAGGCAATAGTCAATGTAAAAGATTAAAACTGTATTTGATTAGTTAGTTTTTTTCCCATTTTTCAATTTCCGTTCGACTCAAGTGTGCGAATTACCTGCCTTACAGCGTGGCCCGAAAATGTGCGCCCCTTGTAATCTGGCCATCGCACATTTATTCCGTTTTTTTTTGTTGTTGTTGCTAAATTATCAGGCATCATGTGTATGCATTTGGGTGTGTGTGTGTGAACATGTGTGATTTATGGCAGGAAGTTTGGGATATATTTACTTTCATGGTTTATGGCTCAACATTTGCACATCTAGGCACACATTCATATACGTAAGTCACTATAAATCAATAAAATGAAATTTACATGCACAGTTTCGAGTTGGAATTCGAAATTTATTAGATTCGGCAATGAAATCGTGCATTTAATTTATAATTTTTTTCTTCTTTTTGGAAATCATTAATGTAGGGCCACTTTCTCTATGGAAATAACTGCGAATGTAAAGGGTTTTGATATTGAATTAGAAAATAATATTTTTTTGTAAATAGTAAAGTAATCATTTGGCTTTCAGAAGAAATTATTAGTTTACTAAAATTAATTTAAATCTGATTAGTATGGGAATATATATATTGCACCTTCTTGGAACCCAACTTGAACTGCCACGCCCATATTATGAACTGTCAGGCGTTCTTTCAAAATCAAAATCCTGATTGAGAATCGCTAGAATATATATGTATGTTGAATTACAGCTTCCTAGGTCCACTGGAGATCATACTTGCCACAGTCCATCTTCAACTAACACGCCCACATTACGAGTTGCCATGCCTCCTTATGGAAAAATCAATAATCCAACACAAGAATCTCTTTTCATGGTTTCACAGCACATATTGGTGCAATTGCAGCTTCCTAGGTCAAGCAGGTGGCTTCATGCTGTATCTACCACGCCCATATGTTTTAAGTGCCACGATCCCTTTAGGAAAATCAAAAATAGAGCGTCTCAAGCCATGGGTGCATAGGACTAATAAGTGAAATTTAAGCTCTCGGATGGCTTCTGGAAGGTGACAGACTTAAGAAACTTTTTTCTGCTTTGCCCGAGGTTAGAGTCGAAACAGATGCCTTCCTATGATCAGGCAGAGCTCTTTGCTACTACATCACTTCACAATAAAATTTCTCTATATCTTTTAGTTCAATTTGTCCAACCGACTCCAAACTTTAAATCATAAAAAGGTCAGAACACAGAAAAAAATTGTACATCAATATGATGTATATTGGTGTTACTTGCCCCAACCACCATATACATCAATATGATGTACGGATACTTCATATTGATACTTCGGTGTTCAATATGATGTATCCGTTTCTCATATTGATGTATGATTGTGGTTGTATTTCATTTTTACTCTTCATTGTTCAATATGATGCATTCATTCATCAAATTGATGTATCTGTACATTATATTGATGATTGATTGTGGTTGTGGCAAGTAACACCCGTATACATCGTATTGATGTACAATTTTTTCTGTGAACCTTCAAAAGTTCTCTGGGCTTTTGAAGTTTCACAGAAAAAATTGGTTTGGCCTTGGGATCAACTCCAATAGAAAACCAAATGGCCGAACTGTATATCTGATACGTGACTTTAAAAGTCAGTTCAAATAAATTTCTGGAAATCTTCCATTTACCTACAACACCACTCGCTTCATAGCACTTCATACTCGGAAACGTCTAAGAAAGTCATTACAAATTACCCTTTATTTTGTTTTATTAAAAAAGTAGCTTAAGGACGATTAACTTGGAAGACCTTGATTTTTATGGCACGACGGGCTCGTAAAATGAGAAACAAACAAAAAACAAACAAAAAAAACAATAAAAATAGCATACGACAAAAATGTTTATATCAAAAAAAGGTTTTAAAACATACCATTAAGTTGAAAACAAACAAACCAAAAAAAAAAGAAAAGAATAGAGTAATAATAAAAAAACAACATAAAACACAGGAAGACTAAGAAAGAAAGAAACTGGTGGAAAGACAAAAAAACGTGGTAACAAACAAATTGATGGATTGTTCGTAGAAAGAGAAGAAGCATGTTTCTTCCGTTTGTGCTTTTTTGTGGCTGTTGTTATCGTTCGTGTAGTCCTTTCTTTACTGTGCAAGAATGCATAAAATACATAAAATTTTTAAGCACATAAGACTAACAACATAAAAATAATGGCAAACTCGTATAATAAAATGCGAATTTTAAGGAGAAGAGAAGGGAAAAATATATTTAAAAAAAAACAAAAACACCAAATAGAAATAGAAATAGAAAATTGCACTAAAAGAACATTTCGTTGTGTGCCCTTATATTTTCGGAATGGTGCAAAGTCCTGGGTATTTTTAGAATTATGATGGTAGTTGTGTTGAAGGCAGTGTTGCGGTCTTAACTGCTTTCCCAACATGGACAAGCCTGTTGCCTTTAAGTGTTAAAATGTTTGGTGTGTATGTGACGACATGAAAATGCAAATTACACTCATTGTTTACAGCTAAATAAAAACAAAAGCAATAAAATTAAATTAAAAAAAAAAATAATAAATAAAAATCAGAATGTTCCACGTTACGAGTTACGTGCTCGGTACACGCCTAGCGGCTTATGGGGTGTGAGGTTGATTACCTCCAAAGTACCTGAATATGTTTCTACAATATTAAATTGTATGTAATCAGTTTTAAAAGGTTACTCTACCCAAACATGTCATGCGAAATTAGCCATTTCACACAAACTAAGCAATAAACGGAATAACACGGAGTGTGTTGAGAAAACTTTGTACTAGAGGGTAATTCAATAAAAAAAATTTTGTATTTTTGGAATATATAAAAATCTTTGTGAGTATGTATGCATGCACTGAAAAAAAAGACAGTTTTAAAACCAAGTAAATTTGGTATTTGATTAAAAGACAAATTTTTTCCTCAATTTAAGGAATTTTTCCTGAATTTAAGTAAAAGTGCCTTAAAACGGAAATTACCGCCTCTTTAAAACAAATTTACATTTATCTTTATTTCAAAGACAGCTGATTTTACTAATTATGAGTAAATTTTAACTTTATTTAAAGGAATTCGTTTTTAATATAGGGAAAATAAAATTTTTTTAGTATACGTGTCCTCAATTTTGGTATTTATTCCTTAATATTAAGAAATATATTTTTTTTTTTAATTCAAAGAACATTTTACTTACTTTTAGTAAAAATCTTTGTTTTTAAGAAAGATATTTTTATAAATTGAAAGTAAGATTCAGGTTTTTTTTAAAAAGTGAGTATTTCAAAATAGAAATTGCTAAAAATAGAATTGATTTAAATAATAAAAAACAAATATTTCGCATAAATATAAATTTTTGAATACCCGTGCGGGAGTTGAACCCGATACCTTTTGATAGTGAAGCGGAGGTCTTAACCACTGCACCACAGCAGCTGCTGATTTTACTAATTTTTAGTAAATTTGTACTTTATTTAAAGAAGTTTGTTTTTAATACAAGGAAAAAAAATTGTTTTGTATACGTCTAATATAGTTTTCCAAAATTTTTAGAAATTTCTAGAAATAGAATTGATATAAATAAAAAAAAATATTTGGCATGAATATAAATTTCTGCTTGTCCCAGGCGAGAGTCGAACCTGATACCTTTTGATCGGTAAGCAAAGGTCCTAGCCACTGCACCACGGCCGTCGCTGGTGTGAAACGTAGTGAAAATTAGACGCCAATGCAATTATGCTGTCTATAGCACAGTCTGTTGATTGGTCTTGTCATAACGCCAAAGGTCGCAGGTTCGAATCCCACCGAAGTGAAATCGTAAGTACATATTTGTTATCACTATAAATTGTAAATTTAATTTAAGTTAATAAAATGAAATATGATTTTAAAAAATATAAAATAAAAAGAAAAAAAAAATATAAAAAAATGAACAAATACAATAAAAAAAAAATTTTTTGAGAAATTTTTGTCTTAAAAACGAAGAAAAACTTCTTAGAATTAAAGAACTTTTTACTAAATTCAAAGAAATATTTCTGTTATGAAAGAAATAAGTATTAAATTTAAAGTCAAAATATATACTCATCTTAAGTAAAAGTGTTCCCTAATTTCAAAGCTATCATGACTTTAGTGCTGTTTCATTCCCCTTTTTTCTTTGGATTAAGGCATTTTTCCTTAACTGGAGTACACTTTTTTTTCAGTGTGTGGGTATGTATGTTTGTTCCCTTATAACTCAAGAAATACTTGACCGATTGTAATGATATACATATCAAAATGATGGTAATTCCATTGGGCTCGACATAGGCTATATGCCTATAGGAGTTCGAGGTGGGCGTGGCACATAATATTATAAACTGCTATACTTCATGGATTGTATGTATATTTGGGTGACGAAATTTGACTGGGAAAATGTACGGTCCACCCACTGACGCGCTCCCACATTTTTAAAATATTATAACTTGAGCTCCTTTCAAGGGATGTCGGTGAAATTTTGGGTAGTGAATTGACAGTGGGAAATGTACTTTTATTTCAGTAAATTTTTGCAAGCGAAGTCGTGGGTAGTATATATATAAATAATGATACTAACTGTCCGTCAGCACGTTCCGAAAATTTCCAAAATTACCTAATTGGGATTTACGGCTCAATTCCAGAGAGGATAACGTTACATTCGCAGGTGGTGGGGTATTAAACGATCGCATCAATTGAATTCAAATGAGTGATTGATTGTCTTATAATGAGGCTTGTCTACCTAACATTACCTGTATCGTAACGCACCTTCCCTTTACAAGCTTTATATAAATATAAGAACCCAGCCCGTATTCAATTGAAAAATGTATTTTTACACACAAGGTGGGCTAGCATATGTCGCATCTAAGGCCTTGTAAAAACTACTTAACACCATTGCTCTAATGCTATGCAGCACAGACACAGTAATTACAACAGCTACAATTCCACTTAAAATTGCCATCAGGCACTTACGCAGCTTACAGATTAGACCAGAACGCCGATACGAGATACGTTCGCTTGAACATGGCCACATTGTTCGAACGATTTTATGGCTTAACATCGTATTCTTTATGGATTTTTCTGCTATTTTATGTTTATTTTTTTTTTTTGGTTCGTTTCTCCTCTGTTTTTGTATAATAAGTAATCGTGCCTGCTTCTACTTTAGACAGTAGGTCAGTCAGCTGCTCGTGTTCGAAGTCATACGCATCATATTCCAATTTTGTAATCTGCTCATATTACCCTGCTGCCCCCTACCCCCCCCCGGCTCCGGACTTCGAATGTTCCTGCCAGCAGCAAATCAAGCAACAGCCAACCATCGCTTGAATTCCTTTCAGCACTTGTGTTCCACTCAATGTGATGTGTGAGAGAATGTAATAAGTCAGTGTTATTTTATGAACGTCGCCGCCGCCACCACTGCCGCCGCTATAAAACTCAATACGAGACTCTTCAATGTGCGTTTCAGCGTTTCACTGCAATTACTTTTTCATATTGCATTTTATGACTTCTCGTACACCACCTCCGCATACGCCTCGTCCTCCGGCTCCGCGCTATGTTCCTCTGGTTTGGGATGATATTGGCCATAAAATTATACGCGTCTGTCGTTTCGTGTCGTGTCGTGCCGCTCATAAAGCGCACTGACTGCCTTCAAATGAGTTACAAGTTTATTGTTTTAATTTTAGGATTATTGTGTAGCATTTCGGTTTCGGCTCTGAGTGTGTGTGTATGTGTGTGTGGCTTGTTGCAATTCGTTTTAATATGGGCATATGGCTCTGTGTGGCGGATTTATTGAAATAAATTGCCACGTTGCTTGTTTTTGTTTTTGGCTGCTTGGGTGACTTGTGTTGTGGCGTGTTTATGAGCAAAATGTTGAATTGACAAAAAAATAAAGGAAAATAAAATAACCATAATATTTTCTACTTAATTGAGCATCCATAAATGCTTAGGTTGTGCTGTAATTTACCAAAAAAAATCATTCATAAATCACTTAAGCACTCACACGAGACTCCTTTAATGCTAAAATTTTCTCTGCTCATTTACCGATAATTTACCGTTGATTTTTCGATATTTTTTAAAATTTTTAATTTTTTAGATATTTTTTCCATAATTATCGATAACTTTTCCAGATAATTTTTCGATTTTTAACTGATAATTTTTCGATATTTAATCGATAACCTTTCATTAATTATTGATATTTTATTGACAATTTTTTATATATTTTATCTATTATTTTTCGATAATATTTTCCCATATATTTTCCATAATTATCGATAATTTTTCGATTTGTAACTGATAATTTTTCGATATTTAATCGATAATCTTTCATTAATTATCTATTTTTTACTGATAATTTTTCGATATTTAATCGATAACCTTTCATTAATTATCGATATTTTATTGATAATTTTTTATATATATTATCGATAATTTTTCCAGAATTTATAGATAATTTTTCAATAATTTATCGATAATTTCCACATCATATCCGATCCATTTACAAATTTTATTCCGATTCCTTTTCGTTCCCGACATAATTTCCAACAAAAAACTACATTCAAATCGGTTCAGTATAAATGAAAATAAAGAAATTTGTATGGTAGGTAGGCGTGGTTTTTATCTGCTATTGCCCATTTTTAATACCGTTCAAAGATAGGCAAAAACCAGAGGAATACCAATGGAGTTGTCAGCTCAATAGCTACGGCAGTTATCGGGCGAAATGATAGCCAGACAGATGGACAAACATAGCTAAATCGACTCGGGAGGTAGTGCTGATCCAGAATACATATAGTTTTCCATACTGGCCATACTTACCCTTTCGCGACAAGTGTCCAATTGCTTTTTAAAAAGGATTCATGGTAAATATAGAAAATATTACATATTGTTGAACAGCATCACCTCCTAAGGCTTTCCGACGAAGTCCTTCTGTTTGTCCGTCAGATTTGGTCCATTTTGTGATTTTTCAAAAATGTCAAATTGTGGCGTAGAGTCATTTAACTTCATATTTGCCTTTTTTTTTGTACATACATACGAATTCTTTGAAAAACTTTCAAAGCCATTTAATCTCTCTTCCTTTCCTTTAGGCCCTTTCTATAAAAGGTTTCACTTCTGCAATTCCCCAGCATCCCCAAATAGTAAAAACTACTTTTCTCATATTCCCAATTTGGGCATAACTTTTTTCGCAGCGTTTTTTTTTTCTTTTCACTTTATTCAGGTTTTATGGCTCATTGCTTACATTGAAGTTCGCTGCTGGTTTTGTCTAACTTCCGGCTGTGACCTCCCTTCCACAAAAAAGAAAAAACGAAACTATAAAGTATTCATTCCATTGCCTCTCTATCTTTTCAAATTTTGTGTGCCATCTCTCACATGTAGTGAGCATTTTTATATTTAAACGATTCCCGCGAGGCACACTTAATTGAGGAAATTTCGATTTTTATAGGCCTTTGCCGCTTGCCTATGCCCATGATAATGATGATGACGACGATGACTTGGCATGCACATGAGATCTCGCCTTCGAAATGTTGTCTTTCTTTTAATGAAAACTCTACGTTGTTTTTCTTTTCTATGTGGGAGGGTAAACATTTTGCTGGTGTGTAATTTTTTTCCACTGTCCTTTGTCAGTTTCTGTTTTGGAATTATGTGCTGTATGCATGTAGGGATGTCCTTTGATATTTCTCTAGTCAGTGCTATTTGGTGTTGGTCTTATTATCTTTTCTTTTCAAGGGGGTCGTTTGCTGTTGTTTTTCTTACCCAGGGCATTTATTATGTTTATGTACGTGCTTTCTGCAATGTGGCATTTGTATAACTTAGGTTTTATTTTTCCTTGAACCAATTTACGAGAGTAGATTTTGCCTCCAAAAAACCATACTCACTTTCTCATTCGCATCCATCATTAAGCCGGAGGTCCCACGCAATTCGCGACGACAACTTTGTCATGCCCACGTGAATTGCAGTGAGACGCTCAACCCTAGCAAATGCAAACATTAATTAAAATTCCCTTAAAAATTCCACACCCCTGGCTGATGGTGAGTCTCTATTGTAATTCTGTGGATTTTACGCCAAAGTCATAAGTCAATGCTGATTTTGACGTTCCCGCTCTGGGCTTTGTGTGGCCACGGTGTGAGGCCCTAATTCGAAATTACCATATTGCATGTTTGACCTACACAAGTTTTGCGCGAGAGGCATTTACATTCTTTTTTTTTTATTATTTGATTGCTTCATTCAATGTCAACCGCCACAATGTCGACGGCGAAAGCAAAAAACGCCCCTGCAAATGGACCAAAACGAAGGGCGAGGGTTACATTTGGTTGTTGTTTTTTTATTTCATTTTTTTTTTGGTTTATTTTGATATCAACCCACGCAAAGAACAAAAGAACACACCAAAAACAGCTGAAATGCGAAAATGATGTTATGTAAGGATAAGAAACGGACATAAAAGAACATGACATGATGGCCACAAAAAAAAAACCAAAAACAGAACGGACAATAAAAAGAACACGCAATGGGATTCACGGAAAAAAAAACAACGTAAACAGCAACAATTAAATACCTACACGTCACAAGTAGCAACAAAATATAGTTGGTCTTCGTGACTGGCTGAATAAATGGGTGGGATTACAATGTAAACCATTAAAATATAAGTTGATGAGCTGGAAGAAGAGCAATGAAAATCAATAGGGAACTCATACTTCGGCTCCGAGACTTAGCTGCATCTCGATAAGCTTTAAAGCAAAATTTCCTAACCAATTGAAAAATTTGTTAATATTTTTCTTATTTTAACCTTTAAAGTATTTAATGTATGCATACGAGCTCTGTATATAAGCCACAATCATACACAGACAGTCAGTGCTCAGATCGCCTGCATTCAGGGCCTTTCTCTTCGGTCATCTGCTTAAATTTAATAGGCATTCAAAAGTATAGCGAATGAGACAATTTAAGTACGGGCAAGGGAAACCAGACCGGAAGTGTGAAAAGGAAATGTTGGCTGAAATGAAAGCAGCAATAATATTGGCCACACTTCCGATGGCAATCGACTTGAAGAACTAAACTCCAAAGAGCGCCTGTCGCATTCAAGGAATAATGGCCAATGTGCACGCGTTCAAAATACATTAAAAGCAAAGGAGTAGTGCGGAAAGGGCCCTTAAAAAAATTGAGCGATGCGTAAAAATGCCCAAGAGAGACGTTTCTTTTTTTTTTGTGTAATTTTATTACAAATTTATAAGAAGAAAACTTACTCAATTGGGAAAATAAAAAAAGGAAACTAAAAAAAAGTTAAAATAAAATAAAGTGTAGTCCACCAAAAGGAAAGGCAAGAGGGTGGTAGGTAGAAACACACCAAGCAGCAGTTAAATGTGGATAATAGTTGTACAGGAAATACATGTTCGGGCCATAAAAAGCAAAAGAGAAGTGAAGTATAAAAAAGGAGGCTTGGCAACAGGCCAAAAAATATCATCAACATTCAGTCAAATGTAGAAGCAAAAAGCAAAAAGCTTCTAAGCTGCTCGTTGTTATACAAAAAAAAAAAAGCTACCAAAAAATGTTCAACCAGAAACTACATGGGAAACAGGAATTTATTCATAAGAATCCCAGCCCATAGAATTTCCTAAAAAAAAAAATTAAAACGAATTTAACAACATTTAAGCCATTATCATTTTTCTAAGATTGTCTCTGGTGTTTTTCATTTGTTTTTGGAATTTTTAGAAGGTTTTGTTGTTTCTTTTTTTTTAACGAAGACAACAACATACCATTTGCCATACCAAAGACCACCACAATCCAAAGAGACCAAACCAACCAAAAAATAATCCAAGAACTTAACAAGCAGCAACATTAACCAAACAAAAAAAACAACAACAACATGCTGCTCCGTAAACGGAACAACAGCAGCAACAACCACAACAACAACATTGGGTTAACGTAAAAAATGCAACTTTAATGCCTACCTTAAAAATCTTCTCATACCAAATTCATACCAAAAAGCAGCAGCCCAAAAACTTATCTTTAGTTTCGAGAGAATTAAGTAAGCCGTAGACGGTAGTGCGGATGATGATGAACGAACGAAAAAAAAAAAAACCGAACAACAAAAAGTAAGCGAAAATAAACGAAACGAATTGAAAGGCAAGGAACACAAATAAATGCTCTTGGAATAGCAAAAGTTGCTGCTGTTGCTAAAGGCCTAAAGGCCTGCCAAAGAGGCAAAGAGATCTTCCTTTGACTTAAATTTAATTTCTAAGTATGAGTGCATGTGTGTGTGTGTGCGTGATATTACATTCCTCCTTCCTTAAAGGCTGAAACCGCCAATTGGACTGGAATTTTAATTTCTTTAAAGGAACAAGCGAATTGTAATTATCTTTACGGTATAAAATTTTTATCCATTTTTTTATTATAAATATATCCCTATATAAGTTTAGATGTTCTTTGAAATGAGTGGCTATTTTCAGAAATGCTGTAATTACTTTACAAATTACTAAGAAATATTTATTGGCAGTTGTTGAATCACCTGTTTTTACATCACTTGTGTACGGTGTTTTTATTTTTATTTTCAATTTTCTATTTTCTTTACTTTTCCCATTTGCATTGAAATGTAAATTACTTTAAGTTAATTGCCTTATCGCATATGTTAATTTTCTGTTATTGCGGTTACTGTTTGAAATACCCCTGCCCTCGCCCTTGCGCTGCGGTTATTGGCAACTTTCAGAAAATGCGGATAATTGGAAAAAATGTGTAAATCTCTTTAAACTAATAAATATTTACAAAGTAAGTGTCAATTAAAAGTTGATGTGTATAAGTGCATTCAACATCCGCTCAACTCGATCTTAGATAGTCTCTCCTGATGTGTGACTAAGATTATTACAGACAAGCAATTATGGAAGTTAAACTTGAAAGGAGAATGATGAAATTTAAACGTTGTGGGTCTGGTGATGTGCAGAAAACCTACATATTAATCGAAAACAGGTTTAATCGACATTTTCCTCTTCCAGTTTACTTAAGTCCTTCCGATTCTACTCAAAGCATATCAATCAAAGTAGGAGTAATTTTGACACTTCTCTCTTAGATCCATAGAATGTCAAACTTAAAAAAGTCTTAACCCAAAATAACCGTATATTTTCAAAATAAAAAATAACAAATTTGTGTGAATATTTTGAAATTCCCAAATTAAATGAAGGAAACCTAAATATAAAGCGGTTTGCAGTATGCGATAATGGTGATTGATAACAAACTGCAGTTTTGTCCTGGATAGCTCTTCGCGTGTGTAAGTGCTATTTTCAGGACAGCGATTTCATTATATCTCCGCTAAAAGCAACCGCGTCGAAAAGATCACGAGCAGTCCCTTTACCACGTGTTCAGCCGATCGAAGGAGCTGTTTATGAGCAACGTGCAAGTAGTTATGGTCCGAGACTTAAAAGAATCATGAAAGATGCCTGTTTTCTACGATTTTGATAGCCGAATGACGGAGTCATGTCTTAAAAGCATCATTACTGCCCTTTATCGTTTGTGTGGTGCAAAAGTACAACTTGACCGTATAAGGGTTAAACTATTTTGTTTACATTTTTTGACAGGACAGACCCTGTACTCAAAAATATATAAAACGTCACTCCTACACCGAGAGAAAAAAAATAACAGTTTCGCCGTTAAAAACCATCCGACAGTCGAAAAATTGTTAAATTGGCAGCGAAAACTGTTAAAATAAAATCGAAGACTGATCATTGTAACAGTTTTCGCTGTCAATTTAACAGTTTTTCGACTGTAGGATGGTTTTTAACAGTTTTCTTAACAGTTTTTTCTCTCGGTGTACTTTGATTAATATTCTTTGATTCTCCTGCTGCCTGTTTAGATATAATTGACTTTCTCTCTAAAGATTCTTTGGCATATGGGAAGGTGTATTCTTTCGTTGTTCTTCTTTTTAGCTTTGGAATCCAATTTTGAATACAACTAATCAATATTTGTGTAAATTTACTTTCCATATAGAAGGAAACCAGTTACTTTCTATAATGATCGTAATTTTGCACACGAATGAACAAAAAAAAACCTGTGTAAATTGAATCAATCACTTAAACATTTTTGGTGTAAAATGTGCACAGAAAATGTGTAATTTCACACTATTTATCAACATTAAATGTTTAAATTTACATACAATTTAAACATTTAATGTGTAATTTTAAATAGAAATCCTAGACTCTACCACAAAAGATTACCTCTTTACAAATCCTAAAGCTTAAATATTTATTACTGACTACTTCGATAGGCTATCGATCATCAGCCCAGTTTCGCAGATATACGTGATGTTATCCTTGAGTAGCCCCCATCTTCTTTAAAATTAAGTGTAAGGTTTTCTGAGCTTTCTCTATGAATACAATTCACTTGATATATGAATTGAAGGGACAAGTGGATGTAGGCTGTAGCAGAAAAAAGAAAAAGTTTTTCAATTTATTTTATTGCAAAACTGAGGGTTCATCTCTAGTCCAGTTTTCCTCCCAAGTTTAAATATTGGTGATATAAGAAATGTCGCCTTTTGTTACTAATTTTTTGATGCTAAATGAAACACTTCAACGCCCAGTGCTGGCTGTGGTTATCTTGGAAGGTTTTGATTGTGAACTGCATGGCCGATTGCTATGTCGCAGGACCTGTGTGTAGTTTAACTCTACTAGATTTTTTTATGGTTAATTTAGCATTAAGAGAATTCTTTTGTGGTGGTCTTAGCTCATTGGATAAAACATCTTACTTACAACTGAAAGGTGTCGAGTTCAACTCCAGCTGGGGGCAAACAACTAAAAAGGTTTTTTTTTTCGCACGGCACCACCTCTTGTCAAGCAGTGGCAAACTTCACTTGTCGTTCGGAGCTGGGACTAAACTAAAAAGCCCTTGCAACTAATTTCATGTCTGTGACTTAAAGAAACGAAGTCATCTCTGTGAGAAGTTGTAGCCTAGAAGTTCGGCCTAGATCCTTTGAGGGTCCGTAGTGACAAAAATTTATTTGTTTTCAAGAGAATATGTACTTTAAAGTATTCGACTTTTGTGTGTTGCTTTTATGTTTTCTCATATCTTTCATGTATTTTTTCCTTGCATTCTATTTCTACTTCAATTCCACTTAACTCGCTTGACTCAAAGGCATTTCCGTGTTATTCGATTTCGTTGTATTTGTCCTTTGCAAATGTTGTGTTCTCAGAAAATTCTTCATCTATTCTTATGAAATATTTAAGAAAAAACATTTTTGGCAAGTTTTTTGCACCGACAAATAAATCAATATGAACTCGTAGGTACAACAAAAGTATTTCTGGAGATATCAAATTTTAGTATTGGCTCTTCTGTACTAATTTCCGTTGCCTTGCCCAGCTTCCCTAATGGCATGCTCTGCTCAAAGTTGGAACGCAAAAGCATTTAGAAATTCCTTTGAAACCATATTCATTTTCATAAAGTTTTTCAGCCTCTTTTACTTTTTGTTTTTGGTACATTTTAATGCCAAATTCTACTTTGCTGTATGAAAATTAAACCCTTGGGGGTGGTTGAAAGTAGTGCGAAACCCTTCGCTTCGTTTTGTTTCGTTGGGTTTGTGTTTTTTTTTTTTTTTTTGGGAAAACCTTTTGCTTGCATAAATTTTGAGGCAATTTTCCAGCACACTTTGTGTGCTAGTTTTGCGTCAGTGAAAATGTGCGGAAAATGGCCAAAGTAGTCTTGCCTCAGTTTTCGCATTGCATTGTATGTGCCGAGGAGATGCGAACGATAAAGTTTTCACGCTTTTGTTACACAGATGCTGGATGCTTTAATTTTGCACAAATCCGTTTTAAAGTACATTCATTTGGTTCAGTGAAATAGTAAAACCGTTTAAGTGTATAATTCAACAACTCCTTTTTATTTTTATTTCACTGACAATCAATATGAACTTTAATTCCTATGAAAAATGTAGTTACCCGGTTTTCATATTTTACAACATTCCAATTGGTTGTTTCACAAAACTTTTGTCTATTTGTACTCCGGACTGCTGCCCTTTGTGTGTCCCGTTTGTCGTTAGTTGAACTCATTTTTATTCGATTTTATTTTCGTAATTTTTTATCGGGGTTTTCCCTTTTTTCCTCGCAAATCCCGCATCCTTGGTGTGTTGGTGATTTACTTTTTTTTAGTTTAATTTTTTGTTCGTTCACTCCCTGTGGATTTTTTGTGTTCAGTTGTTTTTGTTGTTGTATTCTTTTTTTCCGCTGCAATTCTATTTTCCGATACACAAGAAATCACGTTTATGGATTAGTTCGGCTTATGCGCAAAATATATGAGTTTTACGTACGGTTTTATTGTTCATGGCAAATGTTGCGTATTTTTCATGTTTAATGGATGTCGTTATTTTCCCCTTTGTACAGCGTGTGTGTGTGTGTGTTTCAGCGTGTTTTTTTCGTCTTAATTTCGTTGTTTTGTTTGGCTGCATTAAACGAGAATTTCATAATTTATTATTTCGTGAGCTGTAAAATGTTTGAACCGAATTTGAACTGAACCCGTTTTGGTGCTTTTCATTCGCAGATGGGACTGTGCAATTATCGGTTAATCAGTTGCTTGATGAATGGGTTGAGCGAATAACAGAGTTTGCTTTTGAAGTATCATGGAAAAAAAGTAATAAAATATTCCAAAATATGTATCGTGTTTCCCTTTTGCCTTCCAGTTTATGAAAATTACTTCAAAACCGCAAAATGTATCCTTACCTCGTAGTATAATTATATCCTACAAACGCAGGATATAATTAAATTAAATTAAAATTATTATTGGGAGAAAGTCATTAAAAAAACATAAGACACAAACACGTTTCTGCAACCCATTAATGCCAAGGCATCCTTACCCCCTTCACCATATGTTAAGGACACGCACAAGCTTAATTTTTTTTGATATTCATTGCACCACGTTCATGTCCTGGTAGCCATTGTATTTGAACACCACAAACTTTTTACTTTCTCACGCGAACTTTTTGAATATTTTGTTAATGTATCTTATTTTAAAAGCCTTTGAGAGAGCTACATATGAGCATTACAGAATTGCTATAAAAATCAACAACAACAAAAATTTTCAAAAATTTTATAAACCATATCTATCTTGTCTATCTGTAGATGTAACTTCTATCTACACTGTCCCCCAATCGCAAATTTATCGGAAGTGGTACTTATTTCGAAAATATTTTTTTTACCCCAAACGAATCTTTAGCATTTGTTAATGGGTAATTAATTCATAGAGAATTTAACGAGAACAAATGCAAAAACCATCTCCAATCAAACATGATAAATTGACAATTAGTTGACGCTATGAGGCGGCCAGTTCCATAATGGACTGTGTCCTTATCTGAAACTGAGTTAGATTGGTTATTTAATCGGGGACAAACCTCCGCAATCTTAAGCTGAAAATTCATGCTTCAGCCGTCGAAATGACTGAGTTTGAAATGACTTCCAGTTAAATTAAACTCAACATTTCTCAGAATTTAGTTTAATGGAGAAAATTGACAGTGGATTATATAACTAGTTAGTAACCGGTTACTAACTAGTAACCGGTTATCTGCACATCCGGACATCTGCACATCCTGACGTCACGACAGACAAACAATGGGATTTTATATACTAGCGTAATGAGTTTACATCCGATTGTAAAAACTTTACATGTTTTAAAAGGTATGTTTTTTCCTTATAAAATGCATATTTAATATTTAAAATCGAATCAAAACTGTATTTTTGGAGAATTATTATGTACATGAGAAAAGTGCAAAATGCATAAATGCGATTTAAATGGTTTTAAGAATTGATCTAGAAAAACTGGGAGACACGTGTACTTTTTTAACCCCCTCTAACAGATTCTGTCGGTACCGATTATGTGCGTTTTTTAGTGTCAAACGGTGTAATAACTCGATTTTAGAATAAATCAATTTTTCACAAACTCCCCTAGGTTTTTCTTCGCAAATTTTTTAAAAACATTTTTTGGACTACATTTTACCTTCATAACAAAACGCAATAATTCAACCTTAACAATTTTTTGGATAAACAAATAAATGTAATTAAAGTCAGTAGGATATATTGTCTTACAGTTGCTGTGGTATAATAGCTCTCTAAAAACAATAAAAATCATTACAAAAATAGATTTATTTGGCAAATAATTTTTTAGTTATGTAGATAACATATTTGGAAAGGTTGCGTTTTGGTCGGATTCATAGTATTTATTTCATTTTTGCGTTTTTATTTGGTTATTAATTAAATTAATTTTTATTGTAGAGTTGCAATAACAAAAAAAATTAATTTTTATCATTGACTTTTTACTAATATCTCGAAGTTATCTATTGGAAAAGTTTCATTTTAGTCTGAGCAATTATTTGGTATTGAATTACAGTTAAAATATTGACCCTTGGTATGTTCTATACAACCCAGTAGTAAATTTCGCAAGGCCTCTCAGCTAGAGACATGCCAGCACGCCTGCTATGGGAAGAAATTGCACATTCCAACCTCGCTTCTAGTGGAGGCATGCCGGTATGCCTGCGCTAGAAGGGAGATAGGGTGGTGTCAATGGATTTTCTATGCAATATTGCCTGTCAGCAGGCATACGCATGGAAGCGACAAACGTAGGCCTGTTTATTTGTCCCGTTTCATATAAAAAAGAAGTAATGGTTGGAAGCGAGGAGGGCAGGCATCCGAGCTCCTAAAGAGGCATACTGGCATGCCTGCAGACACCTTCTTTTGACCACTGGGAATGGTTACATTGATTTTGTTATGTAGAATAGGATTCGGGCAACAAAACGAAAAACTTAAAAAAAAAAGAAATATTGCGTTTTTTTATGGACCTACTCGTTTTTAGAATATTAAAAAAAATTTCTATGAAAACTAAAAGTTTTTTTCCTCAGTATTAGTAAAACATTTTATAAAAAAACCCTCTACGAAATATTTTTCTGATATTATTTTTT
The DNA here is from genome assembly GCA_951394025.1 of Heteromyza rotundicornis. NCBI lineage: Eukaryota > Metazoa > Arthropoda > Insecta > Diptera > Heleomyzidae > Heteromyza > Heteromyza rotundicornis. Next base: position 7,147,646 of record OX596012.1, read on the forward strand.
ACAAACAAAATGGTCGGTTTGGTTGTGATAGGGTTACCAAAAGTAATTTTACTGCCAAACTGAGAACAAAATTGAATTCCTGTTGCTCCTGAACCTTCGACTCTATCATCAATACTTTAATTTGGTAGAACTTATGGGTAACAGATGAACCTTGCAACTTCACTTGTGTCAAAAAGTCAATTTAACTAGAGAGTGGACTATCTTCGGCTATACCGAAGTTGAAATACCCCCACACAGTAGAAAGAAGTACCTCGAACATAAAAAATGTGGTCTCAAGACCCTATTTTGAGCCAATTATAGGTGGTTTTGGAGCCCAAACCATGTCCAAAATCCATTTCTAAAAATTTCTAATCAAATCCGAAAAAAAAAAAATTGGTCTCAGGACCCCATTTAGACAGTTATATATGTGGCTTCGGAACCTCGGACCATGTCAAAAATACGTTTCTAAACATTTCCAATGGAATACAGCAATAAAAAAGACTTGAAAAATTTTTACGTTTTTTTCGGTGTATGGGAGCCACGCCCAGTTTTTGTCCGATTTGGCTGATTCTCGAACTTGATCTCAGTATTCACGAGAAAAACATGTAAAAAAAGTTTCAAGTCGATATCTCCAAAACTGCGACCGCTATCGTGCGGACGGACAGACGGACATCGCTAAATCGACTCAGGAGGTGATACTGATCAAGAATATATATACATACCGGACACGCCTCCTTATGGGCGTTACAAACGTTGTGACAAAGTTAGTATACCCTGCCACAGTGAGTGTGGGGGTATAAAAATGTTTGTTACATACGGCCTTCTTCCATTCACTCCTTCATTTTTAAGATTTTTAATTAAAAATAATATTTTAAAAAGAAATAAAAAATTGTTTTTGTAGAGTCTAGACCTACAGTAGGTATCCAAGTAAACACAAATATATTGTATCCATTCAGATCCCAAGTTTAGCCAAATGTAATTTTTCGAAGCCATTCCGTAGCCTAATTGCGTAACGACCGCTTATTATTATATGACTGCAAATTGTTAAATTTTATCTATTTTGTCGATGCAGGACTGTCTATCAATCAGCAGTTTTTTTTTTCGATTGAAATCAAACGTTTAAAAACTTAAAACAAACACTGACCGGTTGTTGCAGTCCAACGTGGACCGAAATTAAGTTTAACCAGAAATTAAATAATAAATACAAAAACAAATACCAGTGCGAGTGCCACTTAGGCACGGCCATGCAAGCATGGTTAATTTCTATTTAATGACAGCATTTTGAATTCAATTGGTTTCCAACTGCAAAACGTGAATTGCAGCATATGAATAGAAATTAACCGGAAGTGAGTTGAAATGGAAGAAAAAAGTAAAAATCGACAGGTAAACGTTGGGGAGAGACACAGCCATTGATGAACGACTATTAAAAACAAAATTGAAGCGAGTAAATAAATTTCAGTTGGCCGCTTGTCATTAAACAAACGCCAGTTTGATGTTATTTTGTCGCCAGAGCACCCGAGTGAGTCAAGTGGAAGGTCTGGCGACCCTTTCCCAGTCATTAGCATTTAATTTATTTTATTTCATTTCATTTCATTCGAGTTGAGTTGAGTTGATTTACATACTGGTATCAAGGTGCAGAATTCACCGAAGACCAGACAAAAGGCATTGAGCGATCGACCCTGCATGTAGAGTCAATCGCACTTGTTCAAATAGTTTATAAATTCAATACACGATTTTGGAAATGGGAAAAACAAAAATGTGGTGGAAACGGGAAAAAAATAGAAGAAAAAAATAAACAGAAACCGTTTCGAAATACCACAATAAGGGCCAAATGGTAAAATGCTAAAACTGAATTTGAAATTATCAAAGGCACGTCATCACACAGACACACACACACAGACACACAGTCGGAGGAGGAGCAAATATGCAATGTAACGTGACGGGCTTGAAAAGTTGAACATTGAAATTTGACTTCGACATGGACTCACCGCGGTGATGTTTAAGAGGTTGAGGTTGAAGTTTCATTGTTCCAAGCAGCAGTCGTCAAGCCAAAGTAACTAACTACTGAAGCCGAACATCATCTGCCGATAGCATAAAATTCGAAAATGCAAAATTGTAGCTACGTACTTCAAGCTTGCAACAACGACAAAAGCCATTAAAAAAAAAACACACAAAAAACAATAATTAATTTCACAATTGAAGTACATAGTTAATGGCCCACAGCCCTGCATTTGCTGTTTTTTTTCTCCTTTCATTTACTACTTCTTTGCTGCTCATTAAAAACGCTTTTGTTCCACCGTCTGTTGTGAAAAAAGGCTGTAATCAAAGGAGAAACAGCAACCGACAAAAAAAAAACACCCCTCATTATTTCACGAAAGTAATAATTTTTGATTTTCCAAATTTGATAATAGTCTCTAGTTTAGTTTTGGGCCTTTGTTGTTTTATATTTTTTCCTTTTGTCATTTTTGTAACTTTGTGTGATTTTGTATTGTATCTCCTGGGCTGTGTAGCCTGCCATCTCTTGGGCATTAAGTCTTGGACATGTGTCCATAATATTCTTAATGGAAGTTCTGTGATAATTTTGTTGTTTTTTTTTTTTTTGATAACAAAGGATTTGACAAATGACAGAATAGTTTTTATGTTTCAATTCTTTTCAAAAGGGAATGCGAATTTTTTTAGAATAACTTTGATATTAGTCAGTGATAATCGAAGAGTGTAGAGGAATATATTGGATATGTGTGCATCTTCCTATGGTGTTTTAAGGGTTATACTGTAGTTAGCCAAGTAGCCATTTCCACTCGTCGCTAATAAAGTGTGTGTAGTACCCGTTCTACACACTACACTAGTGCAAGGTAATGCATAGATTCGCCAATATCTGAGAAATTGACATTTCACATATATGTCCTACTGGCTTGAGGCTCTCTAGCCGCATTTTTGATTTTCGTAAAGGGCAGTTTCGAAAAATGGTCGTGGCATTTATAGTAGCTCTTCTGAAGCCACCTAGCAAGCTTCAATTGCACACATATATTTTTTGAGAACATAGCTAGACATTCTTGAGTAATATTCTGTATTTTCCCAAAAGAAGGCGTGGCAATTCATAATATGACCTTGTCAATTATAGTATGCACTCCTGCAGTGATTAGTGGATCTAGGAAGCTGTATTTCAACATACAATATATTCTGTGAAAGCATGGCTAGAGATTCTTGATCAGGGTTTTTGATTTTGAAAGAGGGCGTGGCAGTTCATAATGTGGGTGTGCCAGTCAAAGTTGGGTTCAATAATAATTCAAAGGGAGTCCAGGGGGGATCGAATAGTTGGTTCATGGGGGTCAAAGGGGATGAAATATATACGTGCGAAGTCACGGCTAGTTTACTAGTAAAAATACAAAAAGTTAAATTATAAATTTAATATAAAATTAAAAAAATTAAAAAAATAAAAATGTTTTTGGCGGAATGTAGATAATTTTTCGTAGCGAAAATACTAGCGAATGGTGGCGCATATAATCAACAAGCGACACCATCCTACACTCGGAAAAAAATACTATTAAAATTGGTCAATAGGATACATTACTATTGACATAATAGTAGAAACTAATTGAATTAATAGGAAAAACTAATTATAATTTTGATTTAATCATTTTTCCTATTAATTCAACTATTTTCTAATATTATTTCAATAGTAAGAGCATCCTATTGACCAGATTTAATAGTATTTAATAGGATTTTTTTCTGAGTGTATGTCATTCTCATGTTGACTTCGCCAGTTGCTTACAAAGAAAGTGGGTTAGCGCACTAGTGGTGAGTTGTGGTTCCCCAGTGGCTCACTGCCGGGTAAGACAGTTAGATTTATAACAAATATGCACATACCCTTCACACATTGACTATAATCAACTCTCCATTTTGATGCTTGTCAGTAAACTATTTTTACCTATTGTTCTAGCATAAAATCTAATTTCACCCACCATTAAATAATAATGCAGAACACACCTACTGCTAATATGCATACTTTAAAAAAAACATTTCTTATAAAACGCCATAAAATTCCAATTCGTTCTGGCCCAGAAATGTACTCTTCCCAACAACAACAGCATTGCACTAAAAAAAAAATACAAAAACAAATTCGTCCATTTGGTATTCAATTTTATTACCAAAAATGCGTAAATGACGCACATATGCCCAAAGATGAACTAGCCTGAATTCGAATGGTTGAATGGACAGGCAGACGGACATATCATCAAGGGGGGTTCAAGTTTAGTCATCATTAATAACGAAATTACGCATGGACAGTAACGAGAACAGCAGCAACATTAACGGCGACAGTCAAAGCTGATTTGATAGATAGACAGATAGACAGACAGACAGACGGACAGACGCCCGGCCATGCACAATGCCATAATACGAAATTAAATGCCTGCGCGCCTGTGATGATAATCATGATTATGTGAAACAAGCCAAGAGTGGATGATTGCCTGCTTGGCTGCCTTCCTGCTACATAGTAGCTGGCTTTTTGTAAATGGGCATGTGTGGCACACATAATCGCACCAGCAGCATCTCAGCGGTAAGAAGAACAATCGCTGCTGCAGTCACAGTCGCCGACAAATCAAGTCCTTTCCGGCTATGTATGCGATTCTAAATAAGTTTCGTTTTGTTCGTGTTTTTTAATGTTTTTTACTTTTTTTTTTTATTGAAATTTATATTTTTTTAAAGTATTTTCCTCTTCTTAATTTCATGGAGTTACGTGGGGAATTTGATTTGAACAAAAAAATCGCTTAGGCAAATACCGCCTATTTCCGCACTTGAAGTTTTGTCGATGCCGACCACACTCTTTTCAGCCTGCCTGGCTGTGTGTGTGTGTGTTTGCCTGTGTTTGCTTTAGTGATGGTGGTTGGCGGTTTTACTTTGAATTCTTTTATTTTTGGTTGGTTCGGTTGATTCGTTCTATAGGCGGCGGCATGGCAGCCTAAGCACTTTGATGCTTGTGTGCCTTGAAGTGCGCTCAAGTTGAAGATAAGCAGCGATAACAATTTAAACGAAATACAACAACAACAACGTCAAACACGAAATATATACAAACAGATTCCTTCCATATCATACGATGCACGGTTTCATTCATTCATTTCGTTTTCACTTTGGGGATGTTTCTAAGGATTGCGAAAAAAAAATGCCAACAAGAGAAAATAAATAAAGGAGACGAAGACACTTTTATAATCAAACTTCAGCTTTATTCATTCAATTTTTGCATAATTTATTTTAATTACAAAAGCATAATTTATGAGCTGCATGTGTGAGTTTGCTCGCAGCCCATTTGCATATCAAAGTGTTTGTCTGCTCCTTTAGGGTATATGTGTGTGTGTATATTTTGTAGATATTTTTTGACCGTCTCTGGTTTGGCCGGTTTCATACCTAAAAACTTCATTCCAATTCAATTCAATTCAATTGAATTCAATTCACTTAGGACAGATGTTGTTCTGGCCTTCTATTGAATATGTTTGCTGCTTTGTTTTTTGTTTTTTGTTATTTATCATTTTCGTTTATCATTTCAATGGTGTACTTTTCTTGTGTAGGTACCAGTACGACATTTATGTGATTGATTGAAAAGCTGCTGCTATTCGTACCTAGTATATGTAAATTTCTGTTTGCGACTCAAAGGGCTTTTGAATGTATAACAAAAGATCCAAAAATATTCTATAATGAAATGGAAAATTTTATGAAGAATCATATCAATTTTTGTGGGCCTTCTCTCTGAAGATTTGGGAAAGATTTTAGGTTGCCATGCAAAACCGTTGCAGAAATTAGGGTAATTTCGTAAGTTATCATGCTTTGGGGGTATGACTTTACTTACTTAACCAAGAAGGTATTTAGTAAGAAATAATTCTAGTAATTTCTAAACTAAATTGATCAAAATTAGATATAGTCTAGGTTAACCGATTCATTGAATCGGATTCAATATCCACTGATTAATAAGGAATTCGTTATTGTCTTTGATGGAATTAAATTTTGGAAATTAGGTCGAGAATGAAATGGGAATGGAACGAAATGAAATGAAATCGTAAATTGATCGGGAATGCAGTGGAAATGGGAATTATCGAAAAATTATCGATAAAATATCGAAAAATTAATAATGAAATATCGAAAAAATCTCGCTAAATTCTAAAAAAAATATTAATAAAATATAGAAAAACTATCGATAAATACCGAAAAATGTTAGATAAAATTACCGTAATATGGTCCAATGTGAAGGGTATTTTAGCTTCGGTCAGACCGAATGTCAATTATTTATATCTGTTCGAGTAAACGCAATAATACTAATTTATCGATCATTTACAATAAATACTGCTTAATAGAAAATAAATAATCGATTTAGTGTATATGAAACTGAGTAATCGCTTGTTCAAATACTGTTTGATAAGCTTATTCGTTGTTTATTCGTAGTTCCAAATAATAGATTTTTCATAACTAATCACGGATAATTCAATATTAACTTAACACTAATCGATTATTCCTTGAATTGATTCGTCGATCATTATCGATTAAAGCTGAAAAATCGATGAATCGCATAGCCACACTCTCACAACTGTATAACTTCAAAGTAGAATCGTCTAACAACATAATTTACTTATCGATAATTTTGATTTATCGATTAATACTTGTACACTATTTTTATAAAAGCAACATTTTATTTTGAAATTGTATTTTCTTGTAAGTATTTAAGGACTTAAAATATTCTTGAAAGATCGATTAATCGATTAATATTAAATACTCATAATCGATTAATATTAAATACTCGATTATTCCTTGAATTGATTAGTCGATAATTATCGATTATTTACAATTAAAGCTGAAAAATCGATGAATCGCATAGCCACACTCTCACAATTGTATGACTTCAAAGTAGAATCGTCTAACAACATAATTTACTTATCGATAATTTTGATTTATCGATTAATAATTGTACACTATTTTTATAAAAGCAACATTTTATTTTGAAATTGTATTTTCTTGTAAGTATTTAAGGACTTAAAATATTCTTGAAAGATCGATTAATCGATTAATATTAAATCCTCATAGGACTTTAAAAAAACCTCTGGTTGTACCGATAAACTTTTTCGTATTACTTATTTATAGTGGCTGTAGTGTAAAATCGGGACGAAAAGGGCGCCAAAAAGTTGTTTTGTCGCACGGTCACTTCTTGTAAAGCAAATACAAACTTACGAGAGTATAATTTGCCTTGAAGATATTTCACTAGCTGTCCGGAACGAGGTACTAAACTGTATAGAACCTGCAAGTCTGTGTGAGAAGTTGAAGCTAGAAGTTCTACCAGGATCCCTCAAGGGTCGTAGTGGCAATTATTATTTTTTATTTTGTATTCCTTAATTGCAAAAATTTTAGTGTAGGAATCCCTCATACCTATCCCTAATATGCTGTAAGCTTTCTCTTGTATTCAGTTTTAGGATAAATTATTTTTTTTCTCAAATACTGTTTCAAACAAAATTGTCAATTTCAGTGGATGACCACTTCCGGTGCCATATGAACAGCCATAAATGATATTTCCTCTTGCACATTTCACACTGTTACAACCCTCCGAACTGGATTTTGTGTGTGTTTTTTTTTTAAATATATTTGAAACTTTTCCTCCACTACATCTACTTCCATTTAATTGGTCCGCCGGGGGCATAAACCTACAACACAGTACGGTTGCTGGTAGTCACATCTTCTGCCAATTTATTAAGCGGCCAGAAATGGCAACCCCTTCATGCTCTTCGAAATTAAACATTTTCAGCGCCAACCGCTTTATGGGATAATGTCACATTCATCCACTCAGCCAACTGTGAATAATTTCGAATTTACAGAAACTCTCAGGCAGAACGACGGAAGCATGAATACAATAATTACAAAGAGAAGAGGAAGTGGCGTTGAGAAGGGGGAATGATGGCGCGCGCAACGGCATTCAACTATGCAACTATGGAATTTGGAAATTTTTTGTTTTTTTTTTGTTTTTGGCAACAAGCGACATACAAATGTCAAATAATGTTTAAATAATGGGCAAGACAGAAGACCAAAACGGAGCAGAGGAAGAAAAATATGAACAGCAGTTTCTTTTGGCAGCTGAGGCAACAAACCAAACCAAACCAAACCGAACCGAACAACAACAACAACATCAACTTTTAAACGGAAATGAAAGAAAATATAAAAATAACGAGTTGAATGAAATAAAATCGAATGGATGAATTCGTGCAGATAAGAATGCAAAGGGGAAGCAATCGTAATGAGCCACAATTGCCATCCAACTACTGCTGCAGGCCATCAGCGATATTACGAATCTTAAAACGCAAATGCTTAGTGCCTGCATTCAGCCATTCACAGAAAAAAGGCGGCTGCCGAAAGCGCAGGAAAGTGGAAATGATTATCTGAACAGCAACCGATCACCGATGCGATGCGCCGGCCCCAGGCGTGTACATGTGTGAACTTCCGCAATCATGGGGCGTAATATTCCAACTCTTAACCTCAACGCAGACGTTCTGGTGTGCGAGATTCGGTGCTTTTCATTTCGAAATGAATGAAGAAGGATAATTACACAAATAAGCAATAATGAGTAAAAATCACAAAGGAAAGCATAGAGGCTCCTGAGTAATAATGACACGCTATAGAGGCGATCCCTGCAGTACCCATGACCCATGAAGTTTCAAATTATGCTGGTCATGCATGAAGTGCATAACGTAGCGGATTCAGTAGTTGGTTAAGGCCTTGCTGTACGAGACACTGGGGAATTTTGTTAAAAAAAATAATGCTTAATGGAGGAAAAATGTGCAAGGCCCTTTTACTATATCCCTCAAGGGCCCTTTTACTTCACATAAACCTCAATCATTACTCACCGCATACTTCACAGACCGTCCCTGTGTGTGTGCACGGCCAACAAATTGCGCTATGGCAATTGCAGTGTGAGCAATCAGTGGCATTAATAAGCGATTACGAATGAACGAATGACGATTTGACGAATAACGCAGAGGAATGTATTCATGCGATAAAAAGCAACAACAACAACAACAACAACAACAGCAACACCAAACGAAAGCATCAAAAATACCATAAAACTATAACAAAAACAACCAAAAAAATAATCACCTCGAAACGAAATTGTACGAAAGACAACAAAAGTGATTGATGATGCATTTCATTAGAATCGGACCGTAGAGAGCTGCAGTTGTGGTTTTTGCTACGCTTGTTGTTGTTACAGAGTTGCAAAAGACATTCTTCAGGGTACAACAATCGTGTAATCGAGTACATTTTCTGGTCATTTCATCAATCCAAGAGTACAATCGTATTAAAGCCAACTTGCGCATTCAAGCACAAGACCATATGAGCTGAAATCTAAATTGCTAAATAGTCTTTTGCTCGGCTTTTTTTGTCGTTTCTTAATTTCGTTATGGTGAATATCAATGGGATGCTTCTTCCCGTATCTGATTTCGGTATCTGGCATTTCGTAGAAGGCATCTTCTACCCGCAGCCAGCCAACTTCAGTGGCATGTATTCACTGTAGCCGAATTAAATTAGTAACTTTATTGTAATATTTTGTCTCATCAAGTTCGCAGTGGACAGCATCACAAAAGGGGGAATTGATTGGAAGAGACGTGGAGTTAAATATTCCCTTTTTTTTTTGTTGTAAATTTATGGAATTTTTTAGATTCTTTATTGACAGCGCCTGTACATGTTGTAAGAGTTGTTAAGTGAAACTGTACCCTAGGGCATAGGATTTTTTTCAATTCACTTGATAAGCATCGAAAGTCGAAGTGCGAGACTGCAAGCAGCTAAAATATTTCTCACCTGGCAAATCAGCGGTCCCGGAAATATTAAAAAGAGCGCCTCAATTGCCGATTTTTAGTGAGATAAACACTAAACAAAACGATTCCTAAGTTAAAAAGGCGACCAACAAATGATTCTCATTTCACCTATGTCTAGCCATAACGACTAATCAAACTATACCCATGTGTTAGTGTTGTGGGGACGTGGAAGCCCAGCAAAAAACTCTTTTTTGACTCTTTTATGGCTCTCATTTCGCTCAGAAAAGACTCTAATTGGAGCCGTATATTTCCCTTCCTGTAGGGGCACGAGGAAATGTATGGCATAAGACTCTAATTGGAGTCCGAAATCTGACTCTAAAATGTGTCTTAAATATGATTCAATTATGGCTCTAAAAAGCGTCTAAAAAATGGCTCTAATATGGCTCTAATCTAATTTTTTTGATATCTGCAATGGACTGTTGTCAGGTATGGCCATGGAAATCTATTTCAAACATCAAATCAAATTATTAATATTTCAAATATTAAAGAAAAACTTTTGACCTTTTCCGGGGTTTGAACATGGGACCTCCTGTTTCGTAACCCTCTGAGCTACGGTGCCTCTATCATTCATGCCGATAAAAACAAAGCATATTTTGAAATTCCAAATTATTTTGGCTCAAAAAATCCTCCAAAATTAGATACTTTTCGGACTCTAAATTCTGAGCGCTCATAATATTGTTTGCTGGGTGTAAATGAGAATACCCACCACATTCTCTATCAATATCCAAGCCTACAACATTTAAGGAGAAGATCTCCGACTGCTTTTTTAATGATCTTGCTGAATTGTCTGAGAAACCCCCTCATGACATTCTCGCCTTTGGTAGAACTTCGGGGTGTTTGGAGAACCAATAATACAAACGTACTTCACAATAGGTTTTTATTGGCCCAAGCCTGATGGCATGGTAAGAGCTTTTGCTCCAAGAGTGTCATATACTCGCATGCCTAACCTAACCTATGACCTCAGTCATGGAATTGTATGACTTCTGTTGACTTTAACTGAAAATATGGACTAGATTTACCATGGTTATGAACGACCGAAAGGTTTATTGTCGTTGAATGATTTCATATTTACCAACGAATGGTTTGGAGTTGCTGGCTAGAAGGATCAGGTGGAATCTTAAAGACTTTAAGGCGCAAAAGCCCACATGATCTAAGTTTGAGTTCACTAACTTCCACAGCGATACTAATCCATTGGTGAGCTCTTTTGATTGGATGAGGACTAAGTCGGCAATGGATCAGCGCCTAGGTCTCTCAAAAATTTAATTTTGCTTGCCATATAAAGGCTTTCTCTATGGATTAATTGCCCTCTTGATAGAAAGCACCCAGAACATTTTGGTATTATGTTTTAGATTTGAATATTCTTCAATTTCTATCATCCACCAAATAAACTCATTGATATGCAATGCCACATTTCCGCCAACTAACAATTTTTTTCGATTGAACTTTTAACGAAACCTTGGTTGCATATCAAATAGAAATATATTTTTGTATACATATACAAATTGGACACGTTTATATTGAATTTATAAAAGGATTAAATTGCCTAAATTCTATTTCATTTCGAAAGTCAGAAAAAAAGACCATGAGGAATTCAACACTCAGTGCAAATCGTTTTTGTATAAATTTTAATTAAATACCAGGCCTTCTGAAAATGAAAACTAAAGCCTTTTTGGCTTAGTTTTTTTTTTTTGTTTGCAGTCACGCTGGCACACTAAATCGCATACTTCGATTAAAATGTAGATGAAATGTTTCGGATACGGATTCGCCTGAGAGTGGGAAAAAAATCCTTTGCTGTTGGTGTTTGCCCGGTTAACTTGATTAATGATGGCGATTTCGTTTCCTTGTTACACTTTTGGGCTGGGCTGCCGCCTCTCCGCTCGTATCTTTCGAATGATTCATATTCTGCAGATAAACTGTAACTCGACTGTCATTAGACAACAGGAACATAGAGGCAGGAGAATAGACGGCAAGTTCCTAGAAATGCGGGCCACTCACGACACACAGCACACCAGTGCATACAGAAACCAGCAGCAGACTGCCTAGAAAAAGCCAATTTATATTTATGCCAACTGCAAACGGAGAGGAAAGGCAAGAAAAATTAGTATTAAATTAGCACAGCAGGCAGGTACTCACTCGTACGTACCTTTTTCCATTTCTAAGTTTTTTTTTTGGATTCCTTTTTTTTTTTTTTTTTCGTTTTAACTACTTTGTTCCGTTTCGCCTTGAGGCGCACGTTGAGGCAGTCAAGCATAATTTGCAATAAGAAGAAAAATCTATTTGAGAGGAGAAAAAGCTTTCCGACATGACAGCAATAGCGAAGACGACGGCAACGAGTGCGAGGCCGGAGACGCTGACGATGCGCTAAACCAGGTCATTAGATTCATTAATCTCGAAATCACAATTTACCCTAAATTGTGTATGAGTGTACGGCAGTCAAGCGACGAGACGATGGCTGTGGTGGTGGCCTTAAAACTTGGCTACGTACTCTGCCAGCCCTAATCCCTTAACCCGGCAGATATACCAACGCTCGTGATGTGAATAATATTTGCCTTGGCAAAATTATACTATCTGCTAGTTTAGAATTTGATGTGGTTGCTGCAGCAGCTACTGCTGTCGTTGTTATTGTTGTTTACTGTTATATTCTCTGGTTGGTGTTTGCAAAGCAGGTGTGACCTGCAACATCATCAGTACGGAATATGGAGCAATTTGATATTTCCTAGCGCGCCTTTCAGTTTTTACGGATTACTTTGACTTGCCTTGTGTGTGCACATATATTTGTGTAAGTATACATGTGTATGTGTTTTGTTGCATGCAAAAAATTTAAAAAACAAATACAAGCAGTAATAAAAAATAAATTTAATCCGCACCCTTTCGCAAATGTCACTCCCCAAGTGTAGTGCGTGCCTGTGTCTGACTGTTTGGGCTACTTTAATTTTTTTGCATGATGTCAAAAGTATACTCAAATCCCTTGTGAAGAATTGCTTTTTTAATTGAACATAACGCTGAACACATAATTGGGCACTGTTTTTTCCATGGAATTGATCCTTCTTCTGAGTATAGATTAGGTGTGATCAGCTATTTGATAATATAATGTTGTTGTTCGTTTGTGTAGGTTAGAGTTGGTGCTGGGCGACTAACTTTTAATATCGCTTCTGAGCATTCAAAAGGTTAGACCATCAGAATGTGTATGGAACCTAAATCTGTTCTTATCCCTTCAGTCTTCTAAATAACAAAATATAGATAAAATTTATAATAATAAAAAAAATATATATTTAAAACGTGTGAGTAACTTCCAGTCAGTCAAAGCTGACTTATAAAGGATATCTTTTTAGAGGTTACATTCTCCGACAGGGATTAAACTGTCAGATCTGGCAAAGGTATTGCCATTTGTGCAATTCTCATGGATAGACTAATGCCAGAACAACGCTTGCAAATTGTGCACATTTTCGAAAATCGTGTTTCAGTTCGGGAATGTTAACTCACCAGTTCAGTGATGAGGCTCACTGTTGGCTCATTGGGTATGTCAATAAGCAAAATGGACGCTTTTACAGTGAAGAAAGTCTAGAAGAGTTTCTCCAGACTCCGTTAGATCCACAAAAAGTCACAGTTTGGTGTGCTTTATGGTCCGGTAGAAACTTGGTCCTCACTTCTTTTAAAAGCAGGTCAACGAGAACGTTACCATCAACGGTGACCGCTATAGAGCCACGATCAAAACGATTATTTCGTACCTCTATTGAATGGGATGTGTATTGAAGACATGCTTTTCCAAACAGCATTTCTCGAAATGTACCAGCCAATTTGGCACCGCACGATTTTGGATTAAAAGCCTTTGGACTATTTTCTCAGGGGGTTTCGTGTATACCAAAAATTAAAAGAAATTAAACCGGCCAATCAATGATTCGACTGGTGGATGGTCTGAAATAAAAAGAAACTAGCAAATGTGCCGCAAATTCTAGAGTACCCAGCATACAAGAGAAGTGGTTCCTGAATTCTAGACAGAGCTTTTCTTGTTGGGAGATGTGCCTTGAAATGTTCAATACCTGATGCAAAAGTGGCCTTGGAGAAAGCTACAACATTAGCCCAGGAAATGTTAGGCCCGGGTAGTTTAGGTAAATGACCAGCGATGGACTAAGAAATCTCAGCTCAATAAAGGCACGTGTTTGTTGTTTTCTTAATAAAACTTAAAACCGAACAAAGCCTGTACTAAAATCATAAAATGTGAAGCTTAACTAATGCACTTTATATTATAGACTCTGCCTGAGAACCGAAGAGATACTTTATGTAAGAGGAATGAAGGATTTTGGCCACTTTTTTTTTACTTTTGATATCAACTTGAAAATTGTTGAATCCTTACTTTGTTCTGTTCCGTTTATGTTTAATCTATTTGACCTTCATTTGGCTCGTTTCCCTACTGATTCCTTTCGTCTGTTGATCAGTTGAAGAAACCTGAGAGAACTCACCTAATCTTGACATTGATTCATCTCAATTTTATAATGTCCACAATCGCAACACCATGTGTAGTGTAAAGTGTAGATAATGTTAAGTCCCTCTCGGTGGGTAATTAAGATAGCAACCAGCCAACAAAAAAGGGAAAAAGGAAACAAACTATCAACTATCAGATACCAGATTAATTATACACGAACCGAATGATTAGTGCCTCGGGCTGAATAGATGTGAATTCAAAAGAAACCAGACACCAGTTAAAATCTCTGGAAGAATTGTATTGAAAATGAAGAATGGCCCGGCATTAAACTGGCAACTGGCAGTCACCAATTGAATGTCACCCAGAATAGAATAGACTAGGATTAAAAAGCAAAAACAGCATGTTGCGCACACACACATTTGGGTGCCCGTCAGCGATTGTAGCAGCAAGATACTTATTTACTTTTTTTTTTTTCCAGCAACGGCGAGAAGATATTGTTGGAAAGATTAGACGACGACGACGACGACGACAACAACGACGACGACTAGAAGAATTAAAATGCCATGAAAACAAAAGACCAGCAACACGCATACCTGCATATATAAATTGTATAAAGTATCTGTACTCAAGCCATGTACTATACCTCGCACCAATTTGGGTAGGCTCAGCGTACGGCGGAGTAGCAAGAATCGAGGAAGTACAATTTACGATTTAGCCCAGATTGCAAAGTAAATTTTCCTGTTCTGTAGTTGTTGTTGTTGTTGTTTTTATTTGTGTTTGTCTTCAGCATTTTATTTAGAATTAACAAGCAAGCACAAGACGAAGAAGAAATACTACATAAAACTATAAAAAAAAGAAGAAACTGAATACTTGAGTAGGCAAAAAAAAAGGAAAAGTAATTCTTTCGTGTAAGCCAGCCAACCGGTTTGCCAGTGGGGTTACTTCATATCACGAAGAGACTAATATACAAGACCAAAAAGGAACTGAAGAAAAAAATGAATAAACAACAGAAATGGGCAGGAGACAGGCAGCAACTCGGTTAACAACATGAAGTAGATTTGATGAGCCATTTCGAAGAATTACGGCCAATACTGCTTATGGGCGGCAGACATGGCAGACAAATAAAATTTCTGAAATCGTTGAGTTGAGTTGAGCCGCACAACGTTGTGGGGTGCGGCAAGGGGGGCTAGTAAGTAAGCAGTGGGTATGTTAGGCTAGCTATGGAATTGGAATATGGGAAAGAACACATGTTGGAGGTTAGTAGATGATGCTGCAGGAAAGCATAAAAAAATGACTTTGAAGAAGGAAAGAAAAAAGAATAACGAAAAACTGCCTGGCAATAAGCAAGGGAGCAGCACCAGCTGACCTGGAATTGATATGTCCATTAGATTATTTAGAGAGGAGAGGGCACATAAATGAGAGGACAAACAAAAAAAGAAAATTGAAAAAAAAAGAGGAGGCTCCTCTCAGAAAACGCTTACCGCAAAGAAAACACACATAAATATACGAATATACGAAACATATGATTCGGAGGAGAAGAAAGACGCCATTATAAAATTACAAAGGTCATTTGCTTTGGTCTCTCCATTCCACCAGAGACAGATAGAAAGAGAGAGAGAGAGAGGGAAAATTGAGCGGCAATTCGCTCACACAATTCAGCAAATATTCACACTCATAATTCAATATTTTTCTCTTTCACTCAAAGATTTGAGTAAACATTTTACTGGAGAGAGAGTTACGCTCTTGTTTGTTGTTGTGGTGGTGGTTTCAATCAAAAACAGCTGATTCGAAGAACATGACTTTGTTTTTGTTGTTGTGAGGAAAAGCAACAATACCGAATGAAAACAAGTAAATGACCGTGAGAGAAGTGAGTGCTCATGGAAGGAAGAAGGTTTATGAGAAATAAAGAAAAATAGAAGAAAAAAAACAACAACAAAAACAAAAACAAAACGAATTGAGACTAAACGAAGTTTGCCGACAAACGAAACGACTTGCGCCTCAATACGACAACTGGCTGCTATGGCAACGACCTTCCTTATTTAATGAGAGTCGTTTAAAAACACAGGGATGCAACTTAGTTTCGGTAAAAAGGGATTTTCTTATACTTTTAGGTGGGTTGAATTGGAAACAAAAAAAGGGAAATTTGAAAATTTAATTTTTTTTTAATTAAAAAATAAATTAATTGTGTTAACTAAAATTAAATTTTTAAAATTTTTTTAATATTAGATTTTTAGATTTTTGTCTTGTCAACACCCTAAACAAATTTGCTGTTACTAGTCTTTCCTTCAACCCCCCCCCCCCATTCCACCCCTACACTTCTGCCCTGCACGAAAATACTTGCGCAGTGAAATACGATAAAAGTCTACAACAACAATTGATACCAGAAGAAGAAGAAGAAGACTTTCAGCAGCACACTTCACATTCGTTTGTCGTCTACCACCAACACACACACCATACACGAAAGCCATTGAAAAACGAAACAGCTGTTTCGTATTATTACGTATGGCTTCGTTGGTGTTGTTGTTGTTACTGTTCTTCTTCTTCTTCTCCATCTCCATTTGTTTTCTTCTTCTTCACTTTACCCACTATACCACACCATCGCTATGCGTCCACACTTTTCCCATAGTAAGGTTAAAATTGTCTACATCTTGGCAAAAGGTGTGTGGCTGTTTTTTTTTTTTATATTTTTTTCTTGTTTATTTATTTGTGTATTTCGGTAGCTACTCTTCGCCAGTGGACAGAGATTTGGTCAAACTGGTTTGTGTAAATAAAAAAAAAATACAACAACAAAATAAAAGACGATTTGCTTTAATGCAAGTTTAAAAATACTGTAAATTTCGTTTGGGGCTTTACCAGTGCCTGTGAAGAAGCCGTCGGCATATGGACAGTAATGTGGAACATTAAAATATTTTAATGCTAAGCTTAATAAGCCTATTATATGTACAAATATATAATTGTGAAATATTGATTGATGCGGTTCGGGTTTGAGGGTAAACATTTTAAAAAATAAGAAGATTTAAAGAAGATTACTTAGTTGGAAGGTTCCAATGGACTGAGTGGCTCTTAGTTCATATTACAAATTGAATTGTATATAAGGCACTCGGTTCCATAGAATCGACTAGGCCCATACGTCGCATTACTATTTCTTCATAACTGCACAAAACAGGAATTTTATCATTTTATCAGAAAATCGAGATATTATATTTTGCCAAGGCCCCATCGAAACAAAACACCTACAAATTGCACTTACCGTTAATACAGTTAATATTCCGTTTACATTCCCTTAAACGAATTTTTGTTCACTCAATCCCTCTCTTCTTCCTGTTCCCCTGAAAGCCCCACAAAAAATTTGATATTTCAATTCCACAAAGACTCCCCAAAAAACGACAGGAGCAGAAGAAGTGATACAAAAAAGAGGAAGAAAAATAGAAAAAAAAATCCCAAATCCACTAAAATCTGCACAACAAATTAAACTAAATTCGTTTTAGAATAAGTTTTCGCCCGCAATGCGACAGAGTGCAACAGCCATAGGAGCTGTAGAAAGAAACGCCACTATCAAAACAAATCAAAATACAAATCATGTGCACATGTTGACAGACACACACACGCTCACAGCCTACAGTCAATTACAAATACAACACACAAAAGCCCTTCACACAACCGAATTGAGTGAGTGAGCAAAATATTGAATCGAACAACAACTACTCAAATGTAAAGATGGCCGCCGCAATGGCTGAATTGTGAACAGTGAAAAAAAACACAGTTTCAAAGTCACAATCATGCAATTGTAGTAGTCGTGTAGTAAGAAGAGAGACGAGAGCATAAATGGGTTTTGTCGGTTGAATGCAATTGGCTTAGATGGGCAGCAATGGCAGGCAGCATTAAAACACACTCAAGGGATTAAAAACACAAATAAGTCAATGAGTGACTTTGAAGAGAGAGAGAGCGAGTGCAGAGCGTTATTTACTGCAATTCAGCGCACATGCTTTCCCATGAAAAACAGCTGCTTTTCATAAAACAGCAGGTAACATTTTTTTGTATGTCGTCTAGATTTTTACTCTTGCCATTAAGCAGTCACTCACGGATTTTCCTACTCATTTGTGGCTACTTGGCAAATCACCTACTAGTGGCCATCTGACTTACCACAGTCGGTTGAGAGAGCTCGAACGGTACAGACGATACGCGCTATTGTGAAAAACGTTGTACGTGCGTTAAGAGAGCTCATATTTCCAAGTTAAAGTAATACAAAATATTTTTATATTGAAGCAAAAAAGAAAATAAAAAGAAAACATTAATTAACAACTTAAGCAGAAGTTACTTAAGACACAAAGTACAGCTAAAAGAGAAGAAAAATATTAAAAACCAAATTGTGATAAAAACTCAAAGAAATCGAACACTTTCCAAAAAGAGGCAAACAAAAAAACATAAAATACAGCAAAGAAGAAATTAAGTTTGAAAAAAATTGATTTTTCCCCAAAGTAACGAGTGAGAAAAAAAAATGCAAGAACGTTTCGAAAAAAATTAAAACGCTTGAGAAAAGTAATAACGAGAGAGTGTAATTCGAAAATTCACACGAAAAGTTCCCTGCTCTTCTAAGAAAAGGACACTCGCGTCTAAAGAAGAAGAAAAATTTCTTTCTGCTTTGTGCGGCTTACATCAAAGGGAATTACTGCGGCAAGGAAACGTGCAAAGTACAAACGGAATTTGAACGTAAAAAAAAAACTATAACACACGAAAACGTCACATTCGTCGGTTCTCTAGCAGAGTGAATGCAATAGCTAGCAGACGTCCCTAGGCGTGCGAATGAAATAGCACGAGATTCTCTTTGAGCTCACACACAAAAACGAAGAAAACGCATTGAAAGCAGCAGACTGCAAAGAAGAAGAACAGAAGCAGACGAAGACGACGTAGCAAAAGACAAATGACTCAGGCTCAGACTCAGACAACTCAGCCATAAACTATACGAGAGCAAACGAGGGCAGGCATTAAGAATTTTCAATACGCCTGGGCTGGTCAGAGAAAACGGACAACAGACTCGACTTGACTGCTGTAAAGTGAAGAAAGGC
Organism: Heteromyza rotundicornis; assembly: GCA_951394025.1. NCBI lineage: Eukaryota > Metazoa > Arthropoda > Insecta > Diptera > Heleomyzidae > Heteromyza > Heteromyza rotundicornis. The sequence goes on from OX596012.1 coordinate 7,166,953, forward strand.
ATTCAATACAAAATTAAAGCCCTTCGCCGCTAGAATATATTGAACAACAACAACAAAGAAAAACTTTCAAAAATAAGAAAAATACATTTACTAAAGACTGAGTTTTTTCAAAGAAAAAAAAAATAAGCTAAATAAAAAATAACGGCAAAAGAAATACAATTTTTCAAAAACACAACAAAACAAAAAAAAAAACTTGCAGTTAAAAATTCTTAAGTTTTTTTTCATAAATAAAGACTGATTATAATTCTAATAACAAATACTACAACAACAGCAGTTAAAATAAAAGTTAAACGAAAAAAACATACGGGTTGAAGAAAATAAAAAAACACAACAAGAAAAATATTAAATTAATACAAAATATATATATATGCCTATAAATTATTGAAAAAAAAGTAAATACAATTAATTAATTATATTTCTACCTACCTGCGTACTAAGAAAGAAAAAAAATTAAATTAACAAAAAATTACAACATATGGATTAACGTTCCTGAATACACTTAACCTTCAATTTAACCGCATACACACACACACACTGGATTATCATCGTATATATGCCTACGCCTAAGCAACAAAAATATATATAATTTACCAAAAAAAAAAATTATAGCAGCAGCCGCAACATCTTGGATTACCAGTGCCAATAATTAAGTGGAACGAAAAGAAAGCATAGAAAAGTGAAGAGCGAAAGAAGGAATTTTCGAGCAATTGTTACCCTTTTGTTTGCTAAATTTCACTTCGCCACACAAGTGTATATAAAAGTACATAGCAAATATATAAGCAAGTTACATACATACATAAATATTTATGCTTTATTTACCTAACGAAAGAAACAAAAACGAAAAGTGTTGAAAATGTGTAAAAAATGCTTTAAATAAATTTAGAAAAAAATTAAAAAATAAAAAGAAATTTTTTAAATTAAAAGAAAAAAACAGAGCGGCTCATACGCAACCCCGCCCCACCAAATCTACAAAAATTTAAACACATACACACACACACACACAACAACCATGACTATGGCTGCTTGTTATGCGAATTACGACATGTCCATGTCGCATGGCATGTCATCGGCAGCAATTGTCAGTGCCCAGCAACATCATCATCACCACCAACAACAGCAGCAGCAACAGCAGCAGCAGCAACAACAACAGCAGCAACAGCAGCAACAACTCTATCATCATCACCAGCAGCAGCAGCAACAACAACAGCAACAACAGCAGCAGCAACAACATCATTCACAACAACAGCAACAGCTGTTAGCACACCAACATCAATCCTCATCCCGTTTGTCATCTCTGGCGGCGGCGGCCAATAGCGGAACAGCTGCCTCAGCTTCCGTTGCCGCTGCCTCCGCCGTCAGTAATACAAGTTCCGCCAACAATAATAACAGCAACAACAACAACAACAGCAATCACAATAACACCTCCGCCATTAGAAACAATAATAACAACAGCAACAGCAACAATGCCTCCTCTGCGCTGCCAACGACTTCTGCCACCGCTGGTGGCACACCACAACAGCAACAACAACAAAAAGACTTCTCCATTCCATTGCACGTCGACTGCAGCGTCGAATATGAATTGCCAAATCAACCCAAACCACCGGCGGGCCAGCGCGTCGAGCCACTGCTAATGATCCATCCTTGCTATTTTCGCAAAATGGAATCGCAGCGTCGCAGTCCCTTTGTCAACAATATGCCCGCAACGGCACGCACCAGTGCCGCTCTGCTTGCTGGCAGCATGAATAGTAGCAACAATTCGTCAACTGTCTCAACAGCGGGCAATAATGCAACGGCAGCTTTGTCATCATCGGCCTCCGCGTCGTCGGTGGTTTCGTCAGTGAGTGCGTCTAGTGCTGCCGCGTCGGCAGCTCGACGTGCGGCACGTCAATCTCAGGTCATACAGCAACACCAAACACAACAGCAGCAGCAGCAGCAGCAGCAACAACAGCAGCAGCATCATCACCAGCAGCAGCAACAGCAGCAACAACAACAGCAGCAGCAACATCGTCAGGCAGCTGCCGCTGCTGCCCAATACCAGCAGCATTTGCAGCAACTCAGGCCCCCACAGCAGCAACAATCTCAGACTCAGCAACAGCAGCAACAACAACAACAACAGCAGTTGCAGCAACAGCAAATGTCACAAATGTCGCAGCAGGCTCACTATCCCGTTGTTGTTACGCATCACCATCAACAGCACCAACAACAGCAACAATCCAGTGTCACCTCAACCGCCTCCTCATCCTCCACCAGCTCCTCTGCCGCCTACATTGAGCATGCCAGTGCCGTCAGGCGGGCAGCCGTAGCTGCTGCTGCCGCACAGCATCGCAGCAACCAAAGTCGCACCACATCGGCAATTGTCAGTAATAGCGGCAATAGTCAAGCGCAGCAGCAGCAGCAGCAACAACAACAGCAACGTTCAAGCCAAAGCCACAATAACACTTCCGTCGCTGCCTCACATCAGAACCTGCTAGTACAAAACTCCACGCAATGGGATCAGCTAGCCGCAGCAGCAGCCATTGCCGCACGCTCAGCCATGACGCCCTCCGCGGCGGCCGTGCACACCAGTCAAATGCTGGCGCCACAAACCATCTACGGCAAGAGCATCTCAGGGGTGGGCAAGCGTGATGCCATGATATCGGGCGGTGTCTATGGCGGCAGTGCGGCACAAAGTGCGGCCGCCGTTGCCAGTATAGCGGCCCATCACGGGGGCGGCGGTGGTGGCAAATTGCAGCAACAACATCAGCAACAGCACTGCCTACCATCGGGTGCCCTCTGGGATCCGACCAGTGTGGCGGCTGCCTCAGCGGCGGCGACCACCTCCACCACATCGGCGCTGATGATCGATCGCAGTCCGATGGCCACAGTTCCTAGCAATTATCAGGCCGGTCCTGACACCACGCCGATTCTAAGCCAAAGCGCCAGCAGCAATCGCAGCAGCAACCACTACAGTCACTCAGCGGCGGCGGCAGCAGCAGCCGCTGCCGCAGCCTCAGCAGCCATGAGCACACACTATGCACGCGAGGAGAAGCTAAGCGGCAAATATCGTCAATATTTGCGGCCGCAGCGTATGCATCCCTATCTGGCGGCCACATCCAATGCGGCCGTAGTGGCTGCGGCCAATCTCGGCCAGACATTTCCACAGTTCACGGCAGCCACAGCAGCGGCAGCCGCAGTGGCTGTGACACCATCATTCCAACAACACACGTTCTATGTATGAAAGCCGCCGACGCTGTCGCTGTCGCTGTCGCCTCGACCGACAACACACTACACCGTTGCTGCTGCGGCCACCAAAGCGAAAACAAATTTCGACAATTTGCTTCAACAAATCTCCTGCTACAACGTGTGATGCTGGTGACGACCAGCAGCCGGAATAGCGGCCGCATTAAAGGCGAAACCCCAAGCCAACCACTTCTACGATGACAGCATCACGCAACTGAAGCAGACGCAGCGGAGCTCTTTCCAGCAGATTCAAAGTCAGTAAAACTATAAACAAGAAAAATGAGTAAATGAAAAGTAGTTTAAATATGGTAGTGATATTTGTTATAAAATAATTTAGTTATTAATTTAATTTAAATTAAAACCAAACAAAAAAAAATGAAGAAAAAAACGAAGATGGAAAAACTTCAGAGAATATATACAATTAAAATTTAACATGAAATGAAAAACAAAACAAAAACGCATTCAAAATTTATCCAAAAAAAAAAAGGAAATTTCCAGAAAATAAATAAAAGAGAATCGCAAGGATTTCTCCACAACCCAAAATTTAGCCGCAAAATTTAAACTGTATACATAAATAGATATGTGTAAACGCAAACATGAAGCATATTCCAAACTGATATTTATATAAATACATGCATATATTCAAAACGGAAAATAAAACCAAGCAGTTGAAACTAAAAAAAAAACATATTTAATGCCATATTTAAAGCGAAATCGTTAGTACTGGTGAGCGAAAAGGAATACTAGGAGGAAAAAAGCAAATTTGCCGCAGTGTTGTAGTGTAGGGTTGTCGTGGCTAGGGGAAAAGTATGTTTGAAAACGGAAAGTCATTGAGAGTGTGGCCAGATAATGCCGTCGGCTAGTTGTGGGGTGTCTGTCATACCCAATTTGTGGTTCGTAGCTATGAAATGTCTAAATGCCAAAACGCTTTATGGTCTGTACCTTTTTGTTGTTGTTTATATAGTTTTATGTTCTTTTTTTTTGGAGTTAGGGAATGTGTAAGTTTTTCTTCGATTTGATTTGGTTTTTCTTTTTTGGTACAAAAAAAATTTTTACAAAAAAAGGGAATGGAATGGAAATGTGGAAAGTTGTGACAGAAGTCCAAGCGAAACAGTCTTAAGGCTGAAACCCATAGAATGCTTCACTACGTCAATCCTTCAAAATATAGAATTCGTCCATCGTTTTGTACGCTGAACGTTTCACTTTGATTTGGCAGCACTGGATGATGATTTCCAGTATTGATGACTTCCATTGAGGTACTCGTGTTTGAAGTGATTCAAAAATGTAATTATTTAGCAGTTGCCTACTTGGTCAGTGATGGCCTGAATTTTACGAGGACAATGCCACGAATTCTTGGAAGTGTTCGCGTTTGGCGACTCCGCACGAAATCGATAGTTTGCTATCATTTTAGGTTCGTTTAAGTTTGATACTTAGCTCAAGCTGTATCGAAATACAATCCCCTATCGACGTCAAGTATCGACTAATGCAATACGCAACCTGTTGTGTGTGGCGCCATCACTGGTCTAAAGTTCGGACCTGAGTTTGCTTGTCAATAGACTTCACACAGGTTTTCTTCTGTAGTTGGGCCCGTTTAAGAGTCTCAATTGATTCTTCATGAACTCCTACTGGATTTAATTCAATTCCATATTTGATCACAATGAACAGAATCTTAAGGAATCACAAGGAACATAAACAGAATCCAGTACAGAAACGACTCATCTTGAATTTTTGTGTGGAAAATATATTGGGGAGTTCCTCTCTCTGCATAGCGATCCGAAAGCCAATCCATTGCGAAAGCTTGAAGTCTTAAGTCTATTAAATGCACAAAAGCATTTAAGATGCAGTGGCTTCTCTTTCTGTTCCTTGTGACTGCTTGCGATAATCTCACAGAGACGTACCACTTCAGTCCGATAATATATATTTTCTTGCCATCATCCACACACTGCGTATTTTATTTATAATTGCATTCCTGTGTGTTTTACCAAATTGAGAAACACTTTACATTTTTGGAGTATTTATCATTTCTTTGGAATTAACCATTTGCGGTTTTTACCCTTTATGATTTCTTATTTTTTGAATACCCCGAAATCCAAATGTAAACTCAAGTTTCAGTCTTCAATGACCTTGCCAACATGTAATTAAAAGAAAACAAAAAAAATTCCCCCAATTCAATTTAAATTCAGACAAAAAAAAGTTAATTAAAAGCTTGAAAGAAATACTTTCGTTTCATTTCGTTTCATTTGAAAAACATCAAAATTCTCTATTCACAGTGTGAGCGAAAAAAAAGAAGATTGCTTTTAAAACATTTCAAATGCTGCCTATAAAATATATGAGTAAATAATAAAAAAATATATATATTTGTACATTGTACAGACTCATGAATAAAAAGGCGCTTGGAAAACGAATAAAAAAAACTATTTCGTTTTTTTTTTTGATTTCAAGTCCAAAAGTTTATGCAAAATGATTCAATTTCTGTGTTGTGTTGTTTTTTTTTTTATATATGTTTTTTTTGTACCTTTTTTTTTTTAAATTTTTTTCACATTTTTTTTTTGCTTCTCTTCATACTATAAACATGAGTCGTTTGTTTTGCGTTATTTATGAGTTTTATTTTCGAAAACGACTCGAGTCGGCATTTGGGTCAGCCACTTAAAATTTAAATTAAATACTTGACAACAATCTCGAACAAAAAAAAAAATGAAACGAAAAAATCTCATCAAAATTTTATTATGACTGAAGACAATTTTTTTATTTTTTTTTTTCAAGTTTTGATTAAGTTTTATTGATTACAAAAATAGTTTCAGTTGCAGGAAAAAATATCATTCACAATTTCAAGCTGATTTAATAATTAATTCTATACATTTTTTGAAAATTAATATTTTTTTTTTATGATTATTTTAATTAACATATTAAAATATTAAACAGTCAAATTGATAATGCTATCTTTGGGTGAAATGTAAAATGAGCAACAACAAAATGAGCAAAAAAATTACAAAAAAAAAAAATAACACAAAATAAAAAAAACCCCAACTGGAAATTTTCATAAAATAAAACTAACAACACTCGAGACTCGAATTCATTAGGTATGAAGCGAAATAGGCAACAACAAATTGTTAAAATAAAATAATACAAAACAAAAAATACCATCTCAATTATGCATATAATACATATTATTACAAATTTTATATGTATATATAAATATATATATAACGAAATTATATATATATATATAACAATAACTGATTAAAAATAATAATAATATTATATGCTAATGTAAACGATATATATGAGCTAATGTTCCATACATATAAGCAGCTTTATGAAACAATAATTATTAACTCACAAGGAATATAAGCTAGTAAATATATATATAAAAAAAAGCATATGTATTTATAAACCACAACAACAACAACAACAACAACAGCAACCAGAAAGTAATAATTTAAAGCAAAACATTAAAGTGTAGTAAAGTAAGTCATAAATGAGACCATGAACACACTCAAGCATATATATAGAAACAAGGTATTAGCGGAAAATTTATTAATTAATATAAACGAAACGAAAGGCTAGGAAAGGAAAAGAAAATAGCGGTGAATATATGTATCTGCAAGTATGTGAAAACAAAATTAGGTGAAATGAAGAAATTGCGTTAAAGTTTGTAGGCCGTTCTAATCGATGAGTTCATAGCTAGTCTTTGGTTGAAGAAATCTAATGCGAAACTCACTGTATAAAAAGAAAAACCTACACTATAGGCCACTCCAAAACTAAAACCTACATACATACATATTATGTATAACAATGAACAAAGTAGAATGAAAAGGCATTTGTAGATTTTGGCAGGAAAAGTTTTTTGAATGCACACCCACACCAACACACTCGTCCACAATAGGAAAAAATTAAAAACATTTGCTGAAATTGAAGGTGGCATAGTGCGGGCTTAGTTGATATTAAAAACTTTAAGTATTCATCAACTTCATTAATTCCTTTGATGTGTCGCGCAACATTGTTATTGCACAGCTCGTCGGAAGCCATTCGAGTGGAAGCTGGCAAGCAATTGATGTTTGCACAGATTCGAATTGATTACACTGAGCTGAGAGTGGGTACCAGGGTTCTCACTCTACTCTCGCATGGATTTTGAAAGTTTTAACTCCTTCATTGGGTAGAAAAATTGTCTACTCCCCTCAAAGGGTATTTTCTAATACTATTGAGAGAAACCTAATCCTTAAAATTGTATGTGCGTATGTCATATGATTCAGAACTACGAAATATTCTACTCTCGTAGCATTTCGACTACTCTATGCAGTAAATTATATATACTGTCCTTTCTTGAATTGTACTAACCAAAAATCGAAATTATACTACTTTCGTGTCAAAAAGTGAGAGCCCTGGTAGGTACACAGTGGAATTTAGTGTATCTCGGGCGAAGGAAAAGCTTCTAAAATTTAATAAAAATTTTAATTAATAATAAATTTGAAAACAGTTCAATTCTTTTGCAAAATTTTTTTTTAATTATAATTTTTAATTAAAAATTAATTTTTAATTTTTTTCGATGGAATCTTTTAGACTTTTTTGTATTTAAAAATTAATATCTTCAAATAAAACTACAAATTTTTTTTTTAATTTTTTTAATTTTTATTACCAAATTTTAATTTTTTTGTTTTTTTTTTGCAAAAATCCAAAAAAAAAATTTAATAAACAAAAATTTTTTTTTCAACAATTTGCTATTAATTTTTTTTTTAATTGAAAAATTTTTTTGTTTACAAATATTTTAAATGAGTAGAGCCAATTGAATTACAGGCACCTTATGAAAGAAGTATTTTCTTCAATTACCACATGTTCCACCTTCAACACCTTCAGCATTCAACATTCGAACCAACCACCTCACTACTAAAAGCTTGTAGCCAACAGCCTCGCCCCCCTCCCCTCGTAAGCAAATGAAAAAATAAATTCAACAAACAATTCAGCATGATTATCTAAATTGAAGAAGTAATGAACTATATTCATAAGTCTAGAATGCTAAATTAAGAGCTACATACATTATGAAATTTAGCAAATATAGCTGCCTAATTATGTATACTACTAAATTACTGCAACTATTACTCAAAACATAGAAACATGCAGGCAGACGCAAACACAAACACACACACACACACATACAATGCGTACTTGCAAACTTCATAGCCAACTAATAAATGCAGACATTTGTGACTTAAATTAACAACAAATTATTAGAAGAAACAACAAATTGCAAACAAAAAAAATAAAAAATTAAAACGAATTACGAAACAACCAACACATTATATAAAAACGATATATCAAATATTTAGACTATATTAACAAACAAGCAAAATTATATATATATATATTAACAAACAAACAAAATATAATACAATCCTAACTAGACAACAAGAACATTGAAAACAAAAAGCACATACATTAATGCAAAAAAAAAAGAAAAGTAAATAAAAATTCAAAACTGCTGTGAAAATAATGTTATTAATTAAATTAAAAAAAAAAAAGAAAGAAAAATTGTTTTACCCTTTGTTTGTTAGAATTTTCTTTATTTAAAAAAAATGTCAAAAGTAAGAAGAAGTAGAAATACTGAATGTAAAAAATATGAAGTAGAAGAAGAAGAAGAGGAGGAATTTATTCTTCACCAAAAATGAAATGAAATCAATGCAAACATAATGGAAAAGAAATGTAATGAAAGCACCTAGCCACTCTACCTGTAAATGTTGAGTCTTTATTTTTTAAATAAATCAAAGAAAAAGTACATACATGTTTCAAATATATTATTTGATATTTAATTATTTTATTTTTAATTGTAATTTTAATTTAAAAAATGTTTTTTATTTTTTTTAATGTACATTTTTTTCGTTCTCAAATTTTTATTTAATTTCCAAATTTTTTTTGTAAATTATTAACTAATTTTAATTTATTAATTTGTTAATTCATTGATACTTTTTTGTAATTTTCTCTCAGTACGAAAACCCCCCCCCCTCAATACAAAATGAAACATTTTCGGCAAATGCATAAATACTTTTCACTTGCGAATTGTATTTTTGTCATTTGGTATATGTTGCATCCACACCCTCTCACACATACACAAACACACACACATACACAAACACATTCATATTGAAAATGATGAAATAATTAAAACAAAAAACAAATATACATACATACATACATACATACATTTAAATGTGATAGTAGATTTATATTGATTATTAATTACTGATTATGTACTATTATATTATTGTAATTAATTATTGTAATATGCTTATGTTTCACCAATTGTAAATTATATAGGAATGAAAACAAAATAAACAAACAAAAAAAAACCACAAATAATTAAAAACAACAAAAAAAAAATAATTAAATTAAATTATAAAAAAAAATTAAAGCATAAAAAATTGAAATACAGAAAAAAAATACAATACCTAAAATTAATAAATTTGTAGCATATTTAATAAATATTACTATAATAATAAATATTATTATTGGAGTGTGAATCTTCAATGATTTGCAAACAAATTATGAGTAACAAACAAACAAAAACAAAAACGACAAAAACAAAACAAAAAAAAAACAATAAAAACAAATTATCAATTGATTTGACCAAAAAATTAAATCTGCACTTGTTTCATTTTTCATTAATTAGTAGAAGACACAGAGAGATAGAGAGATAGAGAGAGAGAGAGAGAGAATTAATAATTCGACACAATTGGAAAGCAGAGCAACTACGGCGAAGTAGTTTAAATGCCCGAGGTTGGCCACGCCCATATTATGAACTACCCTCTTTCAAAATCAAGAATCTTGATCAAGAATTACATTTGCATAGGTCCACAGGTGACCGCAGGTTAGCATACACATTCAGAAATGCCAGACCCCTTTTTCGGTTCCGGCTCTGAAACCTGTAGCCATGGTCTCACAGAATATTATGAGTACAATTGCAGCTGCCTAAATCCACTGAGCTACTATACCGGACAAGCCCTCTTTTATGATCTGCCACGCCCACTAAAAAATCCATCTCAAGAACCAACCACCGCTTCTGGTCGGTATTTGGAACAAACTCTAACAGCAACCAACTGGGCGTATGAGTGACATGAATTATTTTTTTAATAAAAGTTACTCATACGCCACCAGGAAAATATTTTATTTTTGAAAATAGAATGTAATTTAAAGAGCAACAAATACTATTTTGACTGTGGTAAGAAATTTACCCACTTTGTGTCCATCAAATTACTTGTAGCCATTCTGAGGTCGGATTATCCATCTGCCCATATATTAATTAATGTTTTTTTCAATCCACCGAATGGCTCTCTGTTCGATTTACGCTACTAATCCCCTATACACTCAACGAATTGATGTAACTTGCTGTGTTGAATACTTTTAGCTCAAATGCACTCTCAATTGCCCTAACACAAATCATTAAAGTTCCCGTTTTCTTAAAAAAAGTCCTGTTGCCCCAAAAAATATATTTTGTCTATTGCAAACAAAGTTAATTTGTCAAAATTTTTAGGTCAACAAGTGAACTATGTTTGCGACAAACGGCAATCCACCTATCAAACGGCAATCTGTTCAGCCCCTTTGGCCAGTGTATCCTCTTTAGTTGGTGCTTTTAAAATGAACGTATAATTTTGAAGCATTGGGGCAATTGACATGCCTTAGCTTTAGAAACAAGGCTGTGTTTGAGAGAAACGAGCCTTCCCTTTCTATCACTTCAGGCAAATACAGTGTATTTGAGCTAAAAGTATTAAGCCTTTGCTGCAACACTATTCAAATGCATTCAATCTTTGAGTGCACTCATTTTGAATGTTTTTCAAAATTTCATTTTGTAATTAAGAGGCTTACCACAAAAATGCCTTGTAGTGTGGCAAGAAATTCTATAAAGATTATTTGAGAAATATATTATTGCCAGTTTGTCTTAAGAGATTGCATTGTCTTGTCGAAGCAACTTAAGGACTTGTAGAGGAGAACTTAGTATATTTCGCCCGGAAAATATTTCTGATGACACAACACATGAAATAACTCGAACGACATGAAATAACTGATGATTGACACATGACATGAGACATGTTCAGACATAATTTCACACAAATACAATGTATAATGGAAACACATTATCGCCTGAGGGCATTGTAAGCCCACATTCTACTATGATAAGAGAGTTTGTAGTTGTACTAACCTATGAACATTTCCCATTATGAATATTCCATGTGTAGACTCAATCACTAGGTTTTTTTGTGTGTTGTGTTTGTCATTTAAATGTTTCATTTATTATATTGTATAATTGACTCACATTATCTTTGCTGACGTCTGTCTTCTCAATACGTCATTACGCCCGAAAGACGCACATATGTACGGTACGTTACGGTATACCCACATTGAGTGCAAGTTAATAATAGCTTTTCAATTAGGTTCGTTTATTTTATTTTATTTATTTATTGATCTACACTTCGAATGGGTTTTTTTTTTCTTAAAATATTTTTTCACTTCTGTTGATTTTTGATAACATTGAAATTGATTGTGTATGCGGTTGCTCTCTCGTGACCTTTATGGATGGAATTATTTGTAAGAAGAACAAAAAGTCGTTTCGGAAATGCGTTGGAAAATGTATTGTGAGACATTATTTTAGACTGGCAAGTTTAAAGAAGGGGCCTACGTGGTTGGAGACGACAAGGCTGGAAATATAAAGGAAAATGTATTGAACGAAGCTTGTATGGATAATAAGGCATTCAATCCCGAAGTGTTTTTGAAAATCCCGGGATTTCGGGATTTGAAATCACAATCCCGGGATCCCGGGATTTGTTCGGGATTTTCGGGATTTTCCAATTAAATACAATAGTTAATATAAAATTAAAGAAAAAATTGTTGCAACAATATTTTAAGTTTAATTCGACAAAGAAAACATATTTGATAAATATTACATTAAACAAAACCAATAATATTTAAATAAATATAGTCAAACAAAAAGTAATTCTTTTTAAATTAGATTGATCGAACAAATTATTTTTTTGCCACGCTGAATCCGAATATAATCATAAAATTCTGCCAGTTATTTCATGCTAAACACGAAAAACTTACTTTCAGTAGTTTTAGTATTATAGCGGGAACGGATACACCAATAGTTGTTTAAAACTATTAAAATTGGTGTCCATTCAAAAGTAAAACACACACAAAACCATTTATCCAATTCGTAAAGTTTTCAATATACGGTCAACAAAATAATTTTAACATACATCTTTTTTAAAAAAAAAAATTATTTAAATTGAAAAAATTTTATTCAGATCGATAAAAATTGTTTGTTATTGACAAAAATCTTGTAAATTTTTGTGTATTTGTAGCACTAAATCTACAAAAGTGGGTTTTTTAAATTTACCAATTAGATTGAAAGTAAATGCACGAAAGTATTTTTGTGGAAAAACGTCAAAAATATCTTAAACAATGCATAAAAAATGCATTTTTGAATCCCGGGATTCCGGACTCAAAATCCCGGGTTTCCGGGATTGAGAAAACTTCCGGGATCCCGGGATTTCGGGATTCGGGATCCCGGGATTGAATGCCTTAATGGATAACGTAGGTATGAAAAAGGTCCACCTACATGGGATTGAAAACTATCAAAAGTGAGTATACATTTATTTTCATTGTTGACGACATTGTCGTCTTCGCAGATGGATCCAAAATGGTTATTGGGGCGGTGCGGGTATATACTGCGAATCGCTTGGACTTTAACGATCCATAAGAAGAAGAAATCTACGCGATACAGAAAGCCACTAGGGCCTTAGCTGAACTAAATATACACTCACAAAATCTATCGATTTTGCATAGATAATAGGGCGGCCATACATGGCAATGACATCGTATATAGTTAATTCGAAGGCAGTACGGAGAAAGTAGGGAAGCACTGAAAATCATACAGAACCACTAGCGGGTTACTCTCTGCTGGGTTCCGGGACATAGCGATATAGAAGGGAATGAAAAGGACGAGACGAGATGGCCAGAGAAGTGTTCAATTCTGAATAGAGCAAAAAACTACAAATACGTCCGTAGACATGACTGTAAAACGTCCCGACAACTATTTTCAAGACTGAACTCGAATAGAACAGCGGAACTGCTATCACTGGACAGGAAATCTCTTAGCATACTGACGGGGACTATCATTAGACACTGTGTCATAGGATCTATGTTGGGAAGATGGTATATAGTGACCACAGATATATATAGGAACTGCGGAGATGAGGATGAACTAGAAACTAAACAATAATTTCTATGACACTGTACCGCTCTACAAACAAAGCGTCTGCCTGTTCTGTTGTGCTCTCAACATAATAAAAGAGACTCACAATGGGCAATAGATGGCCTCCGAGTGGAATTTGTGTCACAAACCCCTTATAAACTAACCTAAAATCAAAAATAAAAAAAAATTGTCCCTGCCGTAAGCTTTAAAGCCTCAATTGAACTTTCAATTCCTTCACAATGACTAAGAGTTCTCGAATTTTTGATAAATTACAGGCAATTTCGCATTTGAGTGAAAGTCGTCGGCCAAACCGCAAAATGTTCAAAGTCACAAAAATTAAAATACCAAAACGATACCTTCATATATGGCTCAATGCAAAATCAATTATGTGGTAATTTTGAGAAAATTGAAATAAACGACTTTTCAAAAAGTGGAGAGAAACAAATGGGTACCTTCAAAAAAATAAAAACCTACCAATCACGCAAATCGAATTTCGCCATGAAAATAAATGCGTTTTTTAGTTTTAACTTTTATATGTAATGCCCCCAGTGTAAATGCGGGTATCTATTTGTTATTATTTTTACTATTTCTTTTTTTTCTGTCATGGCAAATGAAGTGTAAATTAGCATTAAAAGTAAATATTTTACTTTGAAACAACTGGAAGCAAACAAGTTATGTCTTTACTTTGTTGTTCTTAGTTGCTGGCAAGAAACAACATTTTTTTTTTCAATGAAATTGTAATCAAATTTACAATTCTGCTATCATGATTTGAAAATAACACAGTGAGTAATGTGCTTATAAATAATTTATGATTTCGAAACAATTGCAAACAAAAATTGAAAAAAAAATACGAAAAAAACATTTTAAAATAATCGTAAGATTTTAATACGCCTGTATTAAGATTACGGCATATTTTTTTATTTTTATTATTATTGATTTTTTTTTGTGTGTTCATTTTATAGAGGCCCCTTCGTGAGGTGTTAATTCTTCAGAAATTTTGTTTGTTTCTTTGGAATTTCTAAGCCTATACGGCTATATACTCAACCAATAACAGCGCACTCACATACCCACACTCGTCTGCATGTATGTATATAATTTTACAATTTATGGCATTATTGTTTCGTATGAATTGCTTTTGTATTCAAATATTTACAAAAGCATTTTCGTAATTTAATTTATGGCTTCTTTGCTAATTGCAATTTCCTATTGTTTTCGTTTGGTTTCGTTTTATTTATTATTATTTTTTTCTTTTTTGTAGTGGACTCGTTTATGATGTCATTCACATTTCTTCATATTGATATATGAAAATAAGGAATTACCTAGTCATTGTCAGTCGGGTGGTCAGTTTTTGAGTGCAAGTTTTGCTTTCGAATGTCATAGAATAGAATAGACCTTCATTAAGTCGAAACTGCTCTTGGAGCTAGGTACGTGTATTGGCATTTTCTATTTAAGTAACAGACTTTGGACATATTTGCTAGTCTAAGTAGTTTACAATTGGAAGACATTAACAATAGCAACCAGTGGCCGTTCTTGATATAGTCGGAAAAGCTTAGTCATTTTGTAAAATTATACTTACTACTTACATGAGTTCCACTAAGCATTAAGAAACATCTCAGCTCTAGCTGTGGATCCACTTTTGGTATATGTGAAGATGCCACACAAAATCCTTATACCCAATAAAAAGTGGTAAAAAAACTGATAATACATTTTTTCGTTAATTTTATCGAAAATGTTTCTATATTTGTTCGACAGTTTTTCGCAAATTATCGATAATTTTTTTGTAAATTTATCGAAATTTTTTTTGTTTTATTTTTTGGGTAATTTATCGATAATTTTTGATAAATTTATCGATCATTTTTTGTAAATTTTTCGATAATTTTTTGTAGTTTTATCGATATTTTTTTTTGTAAATTTATCAATCATTTTTTGTAAATTTATCGATAATTTTTCTTAATTTATCGATATTTTTTTGTAAATTTATCGATAATTTTTTGTAAATTTATCGATAATTTTTTGTAAATTTATCGATCATTTTTTGTAAATTTATCGATCATTTTTTGTAAATTTATCGATAATTTTTTGTAAATTTATCGATAATTTTTCTAAAATTTATCGATATTTTTTTGTAAATTTATCGATATTTTTTTGTAAATTTATCGATAATTTTTCTTAAATTTATCGATATTTTTTTGTAAATTCATCGATAATTTTTTGTGATTTTATCGATCATTTTTCAATATTATTTTGAAAATATTCGATAGGTTCCATTTCCACTTTATTTCCGATCCATTTCAAAATTTTGTTCCAATTTCATTTCGTTGCCGTTCCATTCCCTACATATACCCTTGGGACACTAGTGAGCAGGGGTATATAAAGAAAAATATTTCATCAAAGAACTTTTCATGATTTTCTTTGTTTATGAGAAAAATATTAATTGTTCGAAAGACTTGAAAGGACTTAAACAATCCCTACAGCAAAAACCTGCTTATAAGCCAGTTGAGATGAATTCAAAGAGCCGAAAATTCCACAAAAGAAATATAACCCAGTTTCAGCGTTTCCTCTCTTTCAGAGGAATAAAAAAACAGTCATCAGTGTAAAATTTCAACAAAGGGCTTCTTCCACTTTGAACAACAACCAAAAAGAAAATATTAAAAAACTAGTAAGGGAATTATGGTCGGTCTGACCGAAGCAAAAAATACACTACTCGTGAGAGTACGATACGTTGTTAAACCATTTTTCTGTAATCTTATCAAACATTTATAATATTCTATTGATATTTTGTGAATAATGTATCGGTGATTTTTCGATAGCTTTTCGATAATTTATCTATAATTTATTTTCGAAAATTTATCGATAATTAATTTCGATAATTTATAGATAATTTATTTTCTATAAATTATCGATAATTTATTTTCGATAATATATCGATAATTTATTTTCTTTAAATTATCGATAATTTTTTTTCTATAATTTATCGATAATTTATTTTTGATAATTTATCGATAATTTATTTTCGACACTTTCCTTTTTCACTCATTCCCAATCCATTTCAAAATTTTGTTCCATTTTTTGAAATCTCCTGAGTAGATGCTGATCAAGAATATATATAGTTTTCCATGCGTTACAAACGTTGTGACAAAAACAAGATACCCTTGTGCAGGGTATAAAAATAAACCCCTGCACAAAAGAGTGTGTTCTCCTTAATTATTGTATTTTAATTACAAAGCAAAACCATTCATAACTTACTTTTGAACATTGTACGTCGCCAACATTGTTCGTCGTCGTCGTCGTTGTCGTTTTGCAATTAAGCACACACATTGAAAATGCCTTCAACCTTCACATCGCATAATCATCATGCCACAGCCATTTCCTTTCATATAATACTCTCGCACACACAAAACTTATCTGCATGATTATCAATTTTTCAGATCCCCTACACGGCATGAAAATATAAAATACAACCAACAACAACAAACGAGCGAGCAAACGAACGAACGAACGGAAAAAAAACTAAATAAAATAACAGAATGCCCACATTTCATTTTTCCCAGTATGCACAGTGGAACGGGCGCAACACACACACACACATCATACAGCACACAAAGTATAGTGCCGAAACGCACAGAAACTCTTCAAGTAATTACGGTGGAAAAACTCATTTGCCTCGGTACTATAAATCTTTCGATATACAATATATAATTTTTTTCTCTTCGAAATGCTCTAAATGCGCGCATAAATACGGACGAACAAACGAACGGGCGGACGGACAGACAGCATACAAGCTGTATGAAATGTTAATTTTTTTTTTATTATTGTTTGCAGCAAACTTACATTTAGTTTTGATATTATGTATTTTTTTTGTATTATAATTTTTGGCTTGGCTTTTTGGGAGCAGTGCCGATCGTTAGTCTTTCATTGAGTGCCCCTGAGCGGGCATCACATCACATCACAGTATGGTGGGGTGACGCCTATTATAATTCCTTACAGATTGTACAAACAATCATTACTCATAGGTCGAGGCGATTGTGTATGAAGAAACAACAACAGAAGATTACTAGAACGTATGTAGAAGACTGCATGAGGAGGATGATATTGATGGTATCGTACATAGTAAAAAAGAAGCCTTAAAATTCCAAGTTCGAGTTCAAAGAAAAAATTATAAAAAAAAGAAAATAAAAAAAAACATGAAGGGAAAACAAAATCCAGACAAATGGTAACCTCCCCGAAGTTTCAGTCTATGCCGAATTTAGTATGAAAAGCAAAAACAACACACCAACATACTGATGATTATTATGATAGCGATGATGAAGTATATATCTCTATGTAGGAGACGAACAATAACAACGTCCACACATTGAAATTGAACATCAAAATAACAGAAAACATGAAAATATAATTCACAATTCTGGCATGTGTGGTATCAGCGAGAGAAATGACGACAAAACTGTTTTTAATGTTTTTCTTCTTCTTTTTCTCCTGAAGCAAATTGGAAGGAAAAAAATGCCATCAATTTGATGATAACCCACGCGGCACATAATAACAATAACAACAACAACAATAAACCAGAAACAAACCAACCCAGCAACTATGAACCGAAAAGATTGCCGAAATGTATTTGGCCCAAGACGAAGGAAGTCATTGAGATTGTACATAATTTTGGTTTTGTTTTTGTTTTGTTTTTTTTTATAGTTTTCACAAATGATGAAAATATTCCACTGAAGAAAAATAAATTATAATGAGCCCCCCAACAACACTCTCAGTTGATATCTTCTGACTGTCTGTCTGGCCCCAAAGTAGAATTTTGAAGAACAAAAAAGTCAAGTGTGGGCTACAGCATTATTGAACTTTTTTCTTTTTTTTTATGGATATCATAAAAAATATATTATAATAGACATGCGTGAAAACAATAAAAATTCTCTTAGCTTGAATAATCAAATTCCAACCAGAAAGTGGAAATGCCCATTAAATAAATTAATGTCAAAACTATACACGCAGAACTTGGTTTGTTTCGTGGTGGTGTTAGGCTATTCGGTTGATCCTTTTCTACGACTGAGCTGAAATAATTTAAATATGACAATTAAATTTTTTTTATTTAACATTTTTAAAATTTAAAAATTTTATATATTATGATATTATTATTTCTTTAACTTATTGAAAAACAAAAAAAAAGAGGCTAACCATTTGGACAAATTTTCAACAGTGGTCCTTGTAGCAGAACTCTCACTGTGTATGAAACACTAATATGAATTAGAAATTTCATCCCGAGAAGAATGAGTAGGAAAACCAATATGGCTAAGGGACAATGCTCGAAGTTGGTATACAGGTGGCCCAGTTGCAGATACTGCGGTATGGGACAGGAGTAGTTGGACCAGAACTTAAACTCCATGGCGTATGTATATTCATAGTCAAATTTAGTTGCTACCCTGCAGCGTGAAGAACTAATACATAACTATCTCCAAGCAATGTCTACTACTGTCGCATTTAACATGGGCTTGTCCTAAGAAGGGGTCAATTACCTTCCTGCTGCATAACCTCGTACTAGTGCGTGCACTAGTTTTTAGGGAACCGTATTACACTCTTACTTAAGTGAATTTACTAGTGCGTTTCTGTCTACTGTAGTATGAAAGGTTACTAGTTTGTGGGTACTAGTACAAAAATAGTGCGCGGATGACAATTATCTACCAGCACGCAGCTGGGTACTTAACCTTTAAAGGCAGTATTTTATCTCTCAACTTGGCAGAGTACTAAAGTAAAGTTGGAACTTAAAGTGACTATGAAAATTGGCCAACATGCCCCTCAAAAAAAGCAACGATATTCCATGTGTAACTACATGCCATACTCGAAAACAACTTCACAAGAGCAAAGATATCCAAATATATCTTATTGCCAAGCAGCTGTCCTAAAAGCACTAAATACCAAACTATACTTATTAATTCAAATCAGTCCTTGAATGATACAAGAGGACATCAAGGAAATGATGAGCCAGCCAGAAAAAATGCAGAGGAACCATTCATAGCTTCTAAGCCACAATATAGCTTCAACAAACACGTAACCGACAGATTCATAAACAAGTGGTCTTAACGTAAAACCAACGAGCCTTCTGTAAACCATAAAGGACTTAGACACTCATAAAAGTTCATAGATATGAAATCCAACAGGTAATGAATGGGTGCAGGGAAGACCATCAACACTGCAAAGTGAAATGTGTTATTCATACACTCCTAAAGTGTGTAAAACTTGTAGACACATTTTACACTCAACTTTGCGTGTATAAACACTGTAAGTCCTTTTAAAAAACATGCATGCGTGTTAATAGAACATGCCAAAATCTTGAATGTGTGTTTTTTTATTTATCAAAATAAATTTACACTTAAAAATGTGTGTTGTGTGTAAAATTACACACCAAAAGATAGGTTCACTTTGCAGTGAATGGTTTGCCTAAATAAATAAAATCGTAATCCCAAAGTACGTCGACTAAAAATTAAAATTTACTCAGTACTAGAGAATACTCAACCACATTAGTTTTTGGGACGTCATATTTTACTAAGCCTAGAGCGTTACTACACCCAAATTTGGCTCTGAATACTGTTGAAGTCTCGAAAAAATCCCATGAATTTGGTGGATAGGTGTAGATAAGCTGAGCAGGAAGTCGAATGTCGTCACAAAAAAAAACAAGTTGTCATATATAGAGTCATAAATAGAGTCATAAGTTATCATAAATTATTATTTTTCATATTGCATTTTTCATACAAAATCGAATGCCGAATGAAGATTTATGACAAATTCCCACTTATGACTCTTTATATGACAACCGTAACTTTGATTTCTTAGCAAAAAAAAAGAATTCATTAAATTTTTGTTTGTAAAAATCCAGTCAACAGCAATTTCTGGCTGTTGTGCATAAGACCCACATTACAATTTTGGGTTCTGTCATTGCTAAATAACCTATTTCCCTTAATGACTAATTAGCGCTCAGTGTACTAAGATCCACACCCAAATCGTTGGATTTTTATTAGGGAAAATAAATAAATCAAAAATAGACTATCGTAAAATTGATAAGTAATGCTTCGCATGCATAGTATAAGAATAATGATATTATAACACAATCAATACTCATTTAGAAAATATTGCTAATAGCAACAATCAACACACCCAGAAATTCTGAAGTTCCTCAATAACAATAAATTCCCACTCACACCCGCTTTCTACCAGGCGAATCACGAATCACCAATGAAAGCAAAAAAAAAATCAAATCTACAAAAAAGTCTACCAAATCGCATAAATATTTTTCACCTTCGACAGCAAAAGCTACAAAAAAAAAAAGGCGATTTCAAAATTCCCCCATTAATTTCATTTAATTTCATTTCTGTTTTGAATTTGTATTTAATTTTTTTTTAATTAAAAATTCACAAGTCGAAAAAATTGCCCACATTTACGAGTATCTCATCAATAACAAAAATGTGAGTTTGTGTGTGCTTTTTTCCATATGAAATAATTAATATTTATTATATTTTAATTACTGTGCACTCAATGAGCACACAAAATAAAATACAACAGAAAAAGAAAAAAGAGTGGAAAAATATGGTAAAATACGTATACTACCTACACATAAAAAGTTTCAATAAAACTCGTTGTCGTTTTGCGGTTCTATCAATCAATTTGTAATTAATGCCAAGTCAAGTTGGGTAATTCATATGCATTAACAGAAAAACATTAATAAAAAACACAACAACAACAACGAACAAAAAAATAAAAACCAAATTCGCTGTGTTTCGTTTCATATTCCTGCATATTAAAAGTTAATCATTTGTAGAAATGCTTGGTATTTTTGTAAATTTATTTTAATAATTTATTTTTTTTTCAGTATTTTTTTTTTGTGCTTTTTAATAATTCCCAGTTTTGTGCTTGATGTGTGCACGTAATCGTTCATTAAACTTGTGTTTAATTTATTTTTAATGCATTTCATGTGTAATCGATTGGTGGCCAGACACACACATACACATGTGCACATGTGCGTTTAATGTGAAATTAGGAAATTTCCATTTTAATTGAAAAATATTCCACTGAACACTTTCTGAATAAACATTATGTGATTTTAATTTTCATTTCCTGACTAGATTATTTTTATGCTTCCGCTGAATGCTCATAATTGGACTTGAATCTATAAACTGTCAATTTAGTATAAACGCTCCAGGTTAAATTGAAATGTCACACAAATTTCGCTACTATGACAGTGGCCTGTTCGAACACATTCAATGTTTCAACTATAGCCATTCTATAGCTTGAAATTCCACAAGCTATCCTCTTATGGTCATGGGAATGTGCATAAATTATCGATGTGACCTATTTCCAACATATGACTGCAATAAATAGCAGTGAACACCTACTACTTAGGAATGAATCATTTTCGACACCAGCATTCTACGATGAATTATTTACACAAGTTCTTTCTGGAATTCTCAATTAACACAATATTAATCGACTCAACTTTAACTTATTAACTTTCTTTAACATGTAATTTAACATTTGCTTGAAAGAACCAATCAACCAGCCCAGCCACAGCCACAGCCGCGGCCAATTTAATAATAGGAAAATTTATAACTTTGCCTATAATTTCCGCTATATAAAATTTTAATGACATTGGCAATTCTCCATAACGACTACATATTTGTATATGATTAAAACTATAAGTAGAAATTTATGGGCTGTCGTTATTTGAATGTGAAATGCGGTTAAGTATTCCGAATAATTCTTTTTTAATAGCTGCATATTTTTATTTTGTAATTTAAATAATTTATTTGATTATACACTGGCCAGGCAAATTAGTTGTCATTTTTTTCAGTGAATTCAACTTTTAAATTAAAAATAGTCAAACTTTTCAGGGAATTTAATTGATTTATGCTTAAAATAAAAAATAGGACATCGAATAAAAAAAGTATTTTAATTTGAATTGGTGGTAAGAAGACGGTCAAGAAATTTTCAAGAAATTTCGACCACATCTATATAAATGTGATGAAAATCTCAGTGTACTAGTGGATGGCAAACAAATTTTTGAAGCAGACAGTGTGAAATACCTAGGAGTCAACTTTTATGCACATACAGTATTTAAAATCCAAAATTGCATCGGCAACTGGTATTTTGTATAAGTTTAAGCGCAAGTTAAGTCAAAAAGTGAAGCTGTTAATATACCAAGCATTGATACATAGTCATTTAACATATCTTCCAATTGTATATGCTCATAAGACTAGCAATGAATTGAAATGTTTGCAGTCAGCACAAAACAGGGCTTTAAAAATTGTTTTTGATCTTCCTGTACGACACTTCACATTACAACTATACAAGGATTTTGCTAAAGCAATACTTCCGCTAAATGGAGTGTACAAAAAACACCTTGTGACTTATATGTTTAAATGCATACGTTGCATTGGCTATCACGTTTTAGATTTTCGTCGAAATCAGAATAACTTCAATACAAGAAATACAACGAACTTGAGGACTATAAGGTGCAGATTGGAGACAACGAAACAACGAATAGAGTACGCTGGTCCTATTGAATATAATAAGGTACCAAATAGCTTAAAAAATATTACGAATATTTCGACTTTCAAACTTCATTTAAAAGAATACCTTTTAGAAAACGTTGATTTGCTTCTTACGTAGCATGTTTGTTAAAATATAACTTTGAATTTTATAATATTTTATTTTTAAAATAATATGTTGTCAACAAGCCTCTATAAAGCCTTCAATGGCGCTGAGGCAACACTTATAATTTTTGTATAAATAACTTTTGAAAATAAAAAAATAAAAAAAAAAAAAAAAAGAAGATAACCTTACACGTTGCTTACGTATTGGATTAACCGAAACTGCCCTCTTTCAAAATAAAAAATCCCCATCCAGAATCTCTAGTCATACTTTCACAGAATATATGTGTTGAATTACTGCTTTCTAGGCTCTTATAATTGACACGGTCCACAGATGGCTTCAAGAGAGCATACTATATCTGCGACGCCCATTGTTTTAATTATCATGCAAATCAACAGGTGGCTTCTGGAAGGTAAGGACAGACATCCGAATAGACAAACAAAGGTATTTTATGTGATTTAATGTGATTCTTGAGCACCATCACTCCCTCTTTATTGGTAAACACAATTGCACGAGCTACTTCGAAGTAAGCTAGGCAGTTCAAACTTTGGATATATATTTTATAGATCCTAGCAGAAAATCTGCAGAATCGGTCAACTGCCAGGCTCACCTCTCATGTATGTAAGTGAATCATTGTGATTTGTAACAGTGTACCCCAATCGATTCGAATGAAAGTAAAACGAATATTTATTATTCAACAAGGCTTTATTAGTTTTAAAAATACTCCCCATGTGGTTCAACACACCGAAGGTACCGAAGGTGAAGAATGTAACTCCGAAATATACGCTTTAAAGACATCAAACGCTCCTTCAGACGTCAAAAAACATTAACCGTGCAATAAAAATAAAAAGAGGGAATAAAAAAGTCATCGTGAAGTGCCAAATCGGGTTGGATGACCCAACAATTCGATGCTTTGAGTGTTGAAAAACAAAACTTCTTTGAGTCGATGTGTGAGAGCTCGCATTGTCTTTGTGGAGAATGATTGTTCCGTCTTTCCATGAATACTTCTGGTTAGCAAATAGTTGTACACCACTCAGAATGATCGCTCTACGTTGCTCTAGTGGCACGATGGCGATATTTTACGGTCGCCTTCCAGTGCCTTGTGAGCAAACAATTTTTATTGGGTTTGGCTTGTCCTGGAAGTCCCATACAGTCGATTGCTGTTTAGTCTCGCACTCATAATTTTAGATCCATGATTCGTTGCCTGTTGGGATCTTACAGAACGTCTTTTGAAGCAACACGATTGCATTTTTAAAAAAATTGTCAAAACCAAGAAACACGTGCCTTTTTTCAAGCGATTCTCAAGTGCTTTATACAAAGCGAAAAAATTTGTTTGACAAACAAAAGTTCATACAACATTGGATGCATACTAGTGACACTAATGCCCAAGTATGCCTGAATTTTACATGGTAGGTCACATGACGATCTTGCAATAAATATCAATCAGTTCCCTCTCAGTATCGATGTTTTCGGGCACAACCACTTAAGCGTCCTTCGGGGAATTCATCCTGAAAAGAGTGACAATTACGATTAAATTCTCAAAATTCTCAAAAATCAATGCGAGTTTATTGGCACATTATCTGAAATCATAAAAAATCCTACATAATTTCTAAGAATTTATATTTTTTTAAAATAAGATTTTGTATTTGTTAATATTTTTCAACTGTTAAGTTTGTGTATGTAACTACTCCAAATTAATTTCCTCAAAAAAAAAATCATATCACCATTAAGGCTACGTGCCAAATTCGACGTTCTCCAAACAACTTCATGCATGATTATTTAATTTTGATAAGTCCAAGTAATAATCACTTTCACAAGATTACCAACGTTTCGAAAGAAAACAAAAACAAAAACAAAAATATAAATAAAATATGACATTCTCACGACCGCCTCAAAACGTTGTGAGAGCATTAATTCAATTTAAACCGAAACCAGCAACAACAACAACAATAAATTTGCATTTAAAATGTTAATTTACACAAGACTAAATAAGCAAATCACGATTTGGATTTGTCGAACAGAAAATGTGTAATTAAATCTTTGAAGCCGAATAATGCCACAAGAGTCAATAATGAACCAAACGAAAAATAAATAAATAAAAATGAAACTAAAAATACACTCCTCTCTTATAATGATAATTAAATACAAATTAAAATATAATTTAAATTACAAATATTTGTGTGTTGACAGTGGCATGGCCACAGATACGATGCGATGCGATATGATATTTCATCATGCATTTTTACCAAATAACTATCAAGTGGGTTTTTCAGTTTTCAGTTTGCGTTCGTTCAAATTAGCCTCAACCGGACGGACCAAGGGACCGACGAATTTTTCAGTTGATAATTATAATTAGGAATAATTACGAAGGCGATAAAGAATGCCAGAGAAACTGGAAACTCTACGCTAATGGCAATGAAATTAAATGAATTGAATTGAATTTTTTTTTAATTTAATTTTTTTTTGTTTGTGTAATTTTTGTAATTTTTTCTTATCTAGTTAGGTACTCACTTATTTTTAATGTGTTCATGTATGTAAGTGGAAAATGGCAACATAAATTAATTTTAGTTAAGTTTTCAACTGAAATTAAGCAAAAACCCCAAATACTACTTAAGTCAAATGAACTTTCAAGTCATCGTTAAACTCAATGCAACAAAAAACTACACTAATTATAATTATGAATAATGTTCGCGGTACTTAATAGCCAGCTAGTTTGCCTAGTTAAATTGCTGGAAAAATATTTTTGTGTTGTTTGACGTTGGCTTTTGTGTGTAGCTTAGCTTTAGCTAATAAAATTTTCGCGAAAACTGCTTCCAACTTCCAGGCGCTCTTAAATCTGTCAAAAGTTATTAAAATACGCTTAACTATAGTGTCAGTTGTTGCCAAGTGGCGGGGCAACAACAACAACTTTAAAAAGTCACATTAACGTTACATTTGAGAGCCTCAAATTTTTCTTGTGAGTATTAATTTTGCTATGGCATTTCTTTGTGGGTATTACAAATTTGAATGAAGGTGTTAATTAGACGAGGTCATTAGCAAAGTTTGCGTTCTTTTTTTTTTAAATGATTTTTTTTTGTTGTTTTTTCTGATTTTCTTTCTTTGATATTTCCGTTTTTTTTTCGTTCTGTTAATAATTTTTAATGTATTCTGTCGATAGTAACGAAATGTTTTCTTTCTTTTATTGATTTTTCGTTTCTTATGTAACTTCTTTTTAATTGTAGGTCTTGTAGAATAATGATTTTAACTGTTGGTTGGAGTTAACTCGTCCATCACTCTTGAATGCTATAAGGCTATAATTTAATATGAAGGTAGGTGATTATTTTCATTAGCCTAGTAGTTTGGAGAAGGCTAATTAGTCAACTAGATTATTACTTAGTCCTCCTTTGTTATGCATTTTTTATGTTTTGACTATTAAATAAGACCATTTAAAATAGTTTTTTCCCCCACTCTTGAGTCATTAATTTAAATAAAAGTATGCTTACTATAAAATAAATATAATAGAGGTACGATTCAGTACTACATATACTTGGGAAAAGGAAATTGTCGTTCAGACACTCACTTTTACTGTAATATTCATAAAATGTTGTTGTAGAACTTTTTTCTATATTTATAAAACCTATAAGGGAGTTCACAAAGACCTCATATTGGTCATAAAGTCATATTGTTATATAAATATACAATAGTCATAAAAATGTTGTTGCTTTTTTCCATACAAAAAATTGTACGACCAATACAACTCAGCAAGCTGTGTTTTTCGACTCTCATACTCACATTCCTCTCATTTTAAAGTTGTTGCCACTAAATTTGTAGGAATTTGTGAAAATTAGACCTTGGGACTTTTTTTAATGCATAAAACGTGCGCGACTTGCCGAAAATATTGCAACAAAGATCGTGGAGACCACCAAAACTATTCCGACCATCAACTTTGGCCAGATGGCCACTTGCACCAACGGGCACACGAATGATGGGCCCAGAGAATTTTGAAAGCATTTCTAATGCATTAAACAAGCGCGACTGCTTGAAAATATTAAAACAAAGCTCACGTGAACCACAGAATTACTTCCGACTGTTGCATCACCACCTCCGCGATTGGTGGCGCGCACCCCGGGGCCAACGAATTAGGTTAGGTTCGACATTTGCAATGTAAGAGAGTTTATTTTGAAATGAGTGCGCTCACAACTATCGTATTTTTTTCATATATGATTTTATGACAATATGACTTTATGATTATTTGTGAACTCCCTTTATATGTCCAAGTGACCATCCTGCTGTTAGTCCTCATCTTCCAGAAGCCACCAGTGAACATAGACAGCTATAATTTTGCTTATACCTATGTCCTGTTCTACGCACCCATGACTTGAGACACTCGAGTAATTTGTATTTCATAAAAAGCATGTGGCAGTTCAAAAATGGGCATGGAAGATATAATAGGTTCTTCTGAAGCAACCTAGGAAGCTGTGGCAGCTTAATTTTTTTAAGGCGGCTTGGCAGCAAAAATGGTGCATGCTGAAAGTTATGGTTATTTTCGGATTCAGCGTGGCAAAATACATAAGAATGTGTCTATCAAGTCTATTTAACACATGAAAAGTTCATTTTTGTCGACCAGTGATATTGGCGTGTCAATTAATGTAAGGTTACCATTTGACCTGGTAGCTGTAATTGAACATATTCTCCAGCAGGTACAGATTCTCGAGCTGAATTTTGAATTATTCCCAAAAAGGGTCAGTTTAAAATTTGAGCCTGACAATTTAAGCAAACTTGGGCACCAGATGGAAGTTCCCTTCGGAGGAGTTTCTCAAGCAAAGGGTCTTGCTCTTGAACAAGTCCGTGTCGAATTTAAGCAGCCAATTCCACTATTCGCAAATGCATCAGGGTTCAGCTCATCAGGAAAGGCAAGAAGATCACAGCTTTCATACCCCTCTATGGTAGCTTGAACTACACAGAGAGAACTGTTTGCAGAAATTGTGTATAATACACATAATATTGATTTATGAATTAAAAAAACATAATTTAACAATTTTTAGTCATGTTTACTTGGTAAGTATGACTGAAATCAATTCGATTATGATTTTTTATTAATGGATCAATATTGAGAGTACATACATACATATATTGGCGCTACTACCCTCGAGGGTTTTGGCCAAGCTTCTTAATGAAATTATCATGGGCAAGTGTATATGATAATTGTGGACCTACAGTTTATTGCCGGTTCCGAACGGCTGGACTCCCAAAGAAGAAGCTTTTCATGGCAAAGTTACTCTGGTAAGATTGCCAGAACTTGGCGAGAGAGTGGCGGTCTATACAGAAAAACAGAAAAGAAATTTCTGCCTTGCCCCAGGTGGGAGTCGAACCCGATACCTTCCGATCGTGAAGGTATTGTGAGTATAATACACAATTCCAATAGTTCTCTCTGTGTACATCGAAGAAAGCAACGAAGTATTGGGTGTTGTCATGGCGTTGGTGATATACTCAAGGTTGTCAAAGTTGCCAACGTCTCTCTTGCTTGACCTAGACAAAGAGAAGAAGGAGCGTCCATGGACATATGAAGCTGCCATATATATTCTAAGAAAGTATAGTTCGAGATTCTAGATCTAGAGAACATGATTTTTAATTTTGAGAGGGGTAATTGCAGTTCATAATATGGGTGCGGCAGTTCAAGAGCTAAAGGGCGGTTCTAGGTGGGTCCAAGAGGGGTTTAAAAAGGGTCCAAGGGAGTTCCATATGTACCAAATCAGTGGAATTTGTTTAGTATATTTTTTTACATAATTGAGAATTTTTTCATTAGGAATTTATGGTACAAATTTTCTAGGAAATATTTCACGAAATTCTTTTTTCAAGAGGGGATAAAGTCTGAAATCATTCAAAGCACCGAACATTTCCAATAAATTAGGGTAGCACACAGCTAACAGCGACTTTCTTGTAGGAAATGCATTGCAAATTTCTTAGAAAAATGTTCATCAAAATTTTGTTCTATTTTTTGGGCTATGTGTGTTTGTATTCGAGTTAAAATGTAATGAAATAAAATAAAATAAAATGGATAAAAAATACTCCACAGTGACTAGTTTCCCATAGTAATATTCACTTTCTACACTTCAGTGGACAAATTTTAAATGGAAAACGAATTTCCTTTAAATTAAGTTTCATTTAACATTTGACACTGTGCGAAATCATTAATCACAATTGAAAGGTTCATTCATGCCACTCAATCGCATACCTAGCCAGTGTGCTGTGTGCTGTGTGCAATGTGCAAAGTTTCGTTTTCTTTTAGAAACTCCGCCAATGAACAAGCGAACAAGCGAACAAACGAGCGAGTCAGCGAGTGACATGGTAAATTCATTAACAGTCAATGCTGTATCGTATATCGATACATTTTCGTTGTTTCGCTGTTGTTGTACGCCCCAGTAAATGAAGGCGAAAAAAGCAATAATTTTTAAATTCAATTAGTGGCAATTTCGTATTCGTAGTGTGACTAAAATGCGGTCATGTAATTCACTTACCCGCATATAAGCCCAAAAACGCATATATGCACCCCAAGTACCCCCTCCGTTCGAAAACGGTTAAGCACCTTAAAATGTAAACGTCTTTGTCTTCTGGAAAACCAAACTGAATTTTACACCTTCTTAAAACACAGCATGCATGCATAACACAAAGAGGCTTTTAGCAAGCATGTTGAAAGTAAAAAGAAAAATTTCACTTTGTGCTCGTTTGTAGTACCAGCAGCGGGCAAAGTGCAAGCATATATTTACCAAAATATTTAATGGTGGCACTTTCATACATCACATGCGAGTACATATAGCCACATTTCGTGCCTAAAGACTTCCCGATCTAATTAGTAACTTTTCGTACATACAATGTAAGTCGGACCGTTGTTCGCTCGTCTGTTTGTCTTTACAAAATTATAGACTTCACACGTTTGTTTGACTGTTGCCGGTGCTGCGGCCGCCACCTACTCGCATGTTACCTTACAAAGTACGCCATGCTGGTGTAATGTTGTAAATTGTAAATTATATTGGTGGCGTCTTATAACTTAAATGGCCTCTGTTATTCTTCACTACCCTCTACTCTGTATGCAGAGCCTTCGCTGTTGTGTGCCTTCAACTAGAATTACTATCGCGGAAAATCATTTCCACTGAAATTTTCTGTTGTCTCACTTCCCCTTACCCATCTCATTTCCATTTTCATTTCCATTCCCATTTAATTTTCAATCAATACACTTGGCGCGTCGTACATTAAAATCCCATGAATTTTTATTATAATAGGGCGTTTTTCCTTCTAGATAGCACAGACTTCTTGGCCATAGTCTCTTCAGGGGCCGTTCGTGTGTCTGTTTGTCTGTCCGTGCGATTGAATTCTTTAGCTGTGGCGCTTTTGTTAATTTTAACACATTTCGTTTTGAAAACTCATTAGTGTGTTTCTACCTTCTTTGGTTCGGTTCGGTTCGGATGGTTGCTTGCCTGCCTGCTTGCTATTGCCCTGGCCTTTATGAGAAGAGGAAGGAAATTTAAGTATTTTATGGCGAAGGTTGCTTAGCGCTCCATTCTTTGTTGTCTTCTGGGTGTATGTGTGTATGTGTGTGTGTGCGTGTACGTGTGGGGGTTATTAAAATAGGTTAGTGGTCATTCATTTTATTTTAATTAAAAAAAAAGAAATACCATAAAATTAACATGTGTATTACTCATGTTAATGCCTTAAGGCATTTGAATGAACTTGTTTGAAATGAATGAGAACACCGGTGATATATCTGGATTTACATAAGCTACAGTGTGTTTCGTGCTGTGGCACTGAATCAGAATGGGCGTCCCCTACTTGAATAGGTTGTAGGCAAGTAAGACCAAGCCTTTAACTGAAAGCTTCTGTCCTGTTAGTAGTTAAGAACTGCAGTGCTATCGACCAGAAGCTTTGCCGTATTACTTTTCGAGTATGGAACAGCTCGCTCGTGGCAAATGTAGTCATCTGGCATTAGCCCTATCACTTTATACTTGTCTGGTAGGCCCCATAACAGTTTAGTCTGAATCCATTTACCATTGTAGCGACTCATGAACATCCAAAACCTGCTCGATTGTTCGCATTTGCAAATCGACTTGTTCACTTGGACTAAGGAGGCTTGAGTTCAACCGCCTAATCGAAAACCTCTGGACGAGGTCTTGAGTACTCAATTGGTTAACTCCTTCAACTGAAGTCCTTTAAAATGGCTGTGTTCCTCTGAATGATTAGTCCCATCATTACATTTGCAATGGTATTGCTGCTGACATTATAATGCTGGAAAGTACCCTCCGATGGCAAGTGCACAAAACTATATTTCAAACTATCGCTTAAGACTGGATTTCGGACTGGGAGACGGACCGGTAAATGGTCTAGTATACATTATAACAGTTTGGCAATCCTTTCCAAGTCAATTCATGAATATTTCCTAGCGACCAGACACCCAATAGAGTATTGCATGATGCAGTAAGGAACTAGCATTGAGGAAAAATTGGTTACTTCCCTTGTCACTGAAATGATCTCCAATTGAACTGCTATTTAGTATCAAACTCCTCCGTTGTTCCTTATTCTGTCCTTATAATGTCCATTTAGACCCGGATTTGGGTTTAGTAGCGCTCTAGGCATAGTGAGGTGCGTGTGTTTCATGTGGAACACTAAATTTCCTATCGGAGTAGATCTACTACTCTCGCATTGATTTTTAAATTTATACTCCTCTACTACGATAGTAGATTTTTCTACTCCCCTCAAGGTATTTTCTACTACTTTTGTAAGAAATCTACTACTAAAAAACTAAAAATTTTATATGAGTTTGTATCGTATGCAAAACTACTACTCTTTCTACAAATCAACTACTCTGACAGTAATTTCTACTACTCTCGTAAAATTTCTACTACTCTACTCAAAAAATTATATCTACTCCCTTGTCTTCAAATCTACTCCCTTCAAATAGAATACCTCCTACTCTCGTCTAAGCAAAAAGTGAAAACCCTAGTAGGGAGTGTTTAAAAATTATTTTAAATCAAAAATTGATGTAGTTTAGCACAAAAACTAAAAAAAATAAACCAGAGTTAATAATTTTTAAACAATTTTTAAAAAATGTTTGCAAAAATAAAATTAGCAAATTATTTTGTATTTATTTTATTAATTCAGATTATTAAAAAAAAAAATTAATTCATAAATCATTGTATTTTAATACGTATTTACCTACTAAAAATATGCAATTAAAAAATTTTTTTTTTATGTTACCACGGGTAAGCCGTGTTTTTTCTTCAATCAAAAAAATAATTGTATAAAAGATACACTGATTCTAAAAAATTTAAAAAGAAAGAACATAAAAAAAAATATATTTTCATAAATATTTAAGTTATCTCAGGCCAGTCGAAAAAATTAGTGATCAGGCCTGTTTAGTTCTGTTTGGAGTTCAAGTTAGTCATACCTACTACAGCAACTTTAATTTACTTTTAAAGTAAACCTTTCTCCTAATAATACAAATATAATCACACTTATATTATTTTACCTCATAACAATTTAAAAATACCTTTAAATTTTATGTAGTACAATCTTCATACATTTACTATTCTGATCTCTCCGGCAAACAGACGAGAGTTAACATTTACCCACCAAACTGCTTTATTCTTCAAGCACACAATCTCCGAAATTGCATTAAAGTCATGAAACGTGTGAGATATTGTTCCGCATTATTTTACTTCAAAAGCTCATATCTGTTTTCATTTTTTTTTTTATCTTTAAATCCATAAATTACAGCAGCAGCGTTGAACAACCAACCAAAAAAGATATTAAAAAAATAAGACCGATAAAACCTCAAGCAATTAACATATGCCACAGAGAGAACCACACCGCACCGCACCGAACCCTAAACGAAAAAGAACAAACGAACAAAACTGCAAAGGAAAATATAAAGATAGAACGTTTTGCCTTGTAGCGCATTTATAACATTGTTAAGAGCATATTTTGAAGATAGCATCAAATTAATAACGAAAACTTCAATGAACTACGAACAAATAATTTTCAACTCGAACCTCACGAACCGTCAGTAAAGTATGTAGTCAAGCAATTTACAGAAATACAACACCAACGAAAAAAAAAATGACTAAAGTTGGCAATTTCAACAAAAACACAAAGAAATAAAAAAAAATAATAATAAAAAAAAAGTACAAAAGACAAGAAATAAATTGCAAGAAAAGGAAACAAAAAAAAAAACAAAAATGTATGAAAACATTTGGCAAGAAAATAGAAGAAAAGTAATTTACTTCCCATAACTAATTGCGAAACTGAGCAGCCAGCTCAGCAGAAAGACAATAAATATCGACAAGAGTTTGGAACTTAAGAGTGTGTGTGTGTGTATGTAAGGAAAGAAGTCACTAAAGACAAACGGACTAAGGGACGACAACCAACAATAGCCAACGTCAATGGAAATATACAAATGAGACTGAAAAGTACGTGTCTCAAGTGGGTTTACTACGAATTCGAATTGAGTAAAACCTAAATGAAAAACCAAAAGCAAGACCAAGTGTACAAAGACGAGGCAACGAATCATCCAAGACGTTCTAGAATTTCTCAAAACACCCAAAGGCTCTTGTTGCTTACAAGAAAAACAGAAGAAAAAAACAACAACAAAAAACTACAAAAAAAACACGAAAAAACATTTACAAATTGCAAGAAATTGCCAAGCAATCGAGGAAGTACCAACTTATTGATTAGCTTCATAAGAGCAATAAAAAAGGAAAAGAAAAAAAAAAAAGAAAAAGGAGGGCGGGGAGAGAAGATAGTTGCAGTGGAAGTACAGAAAATCGGGGGTAATTCAGTATGGCGTAGTTGCACATGAAATGAAATTATACTGAAAGATGAATGACTTAGAGCAAAGTTGAAGACAGACACAGACACAGTAGGCTCTTTAGCATGAATGAGGGAAATGATCACAGAAAAAACATAAACCATAAAACAAAAAAAACAACATGAAAAACATTAAAGGCAAAGGCTAATGACAAATTAAGCTTAGTAAGTTTGGGCAAAAAAAAAAAAAAAGTATCCAATGAAGACACACAAAAAAAAGAGACCAGGCAGCAGGAAAACAGCGCTCATAAATAACAAAAATATGGATAATACTGCAGATAGGAGGAGAGGCCAATGCTTGTGTGCAGTCATCAGCAGTTTTTGATCAGCATTTAGTTTGGAGAAGGGGCATTAGGGTATGTATACCTCAATTTGAAAATGACTGAAGGGTGAAAATTTTAGGGTGAGGGAATGGTTAATGCATTGAATTCATTTGGTTAAGTTCTTCAAACGAAATGTCACTTGATAGCCAATATAGCCATTCCATGGAAATGAAAGTCTTTCAAATACATCGAATGTGTCGTGACAAAAATTGCCCTCCTCTTACTTCTAACTGGGAGTCTTACTCACACCGCTCTGTGGCCCCCCCGGTTGAAGCTGAAAACTTTCTAACCCAACGCTGGCCATTAGGGAGTGCCATTCCATTGCAGTGAACTGCCGCCATAGCGAAAATTGTTTGCAAGCCATAAAAGAAATAAATAGTTGTAGTATCTATCTATCTAACTGCTGCCGCTGCTTTTGCTGCTCCTCGAAGAAATTCCAATGCAACACACAAGCGCACACGATGAACGGCAAAAATAAAGAAAGAAAGAACGTCGGGAAAAATAAAAAAAATAAAAAATACGAAATGTTCTTATCACAAGAAATTCTAATTCCGTAAAGTCATGCGAGTGGGCGCCTCCAACGTCCGTAGCCGCCACAAATCATTTGGCAAGCAAATGTTCTGTCAGATAAATACTTACATAAATGTATCTTTTGAAAACTCAACGGTGCGGTGCGGTTTTTATATATTTTTTTTATACTTTTTCTTTGTACTCTTACATATATGCAAAAGCTTCCGTTCTTGATTCTTAGCGCTGCATTATTTTCCGTTCAACCATGTTCATTGTTATTTATGCCAGAAACGTTGGCCGCTCTTTCGATATTATTACACTTTTTTTTCGTAAATCTTTTCCTCTTCTATTTCTTAACACTTTGTATGCAATTAGTGCCAACACGTAACTGGGCGCGTATGAATGTGTGTGTGTGTGTGTGTGTATGTGCCACTAAATGTGTTTTTGCTGAAAATTGGATTTTCATAAGAATGAAAGAAAAAAAAAAAAAGAAAATAAACAAACAAGCTCAGAGTTTACAAACCATGAAAATTACATTAGCTTTAATTTTGCTTCAAGTTATTTTGTGAAATGAAAACATACAACGCACATTCACACGTTTCTGCCACCACCACCACCGCCCCGCGCCCCGCGCCACACAGACTCTTCTCGTGCACTCAACATCATCTGACACTGTCAATAATTTCTTTTGCTCGTGTATCGTTGTTGGTGCGTCTTTCTAATTGGTTTGATGTGTTCTAATTTTATTAAATGCCAAACGAAATTTAATTGCACGTAGCCTGGCTGCTTGGCCCTCTTTTTGTAATCACTCTTCATTATTATTATTTTTGTTTCGTCTTGGCTCTTTCATGCTGTGAACGTGTACAATTTGGTTTCAACAAAAAAAAAATTATGCTAATTGCCATTGTCAAAGGAATACGGCCAACTCATCAAGTTACTTCAAAGGATGGCAAGATAAATTAAATTATGCTAAAATCAATAACTGAGAAGACTAACATTGTACACTTAAGTTAAGGTCATCATGGGGTAAGGTTGTGTTTTTCATTGAATAGTTCTGCTATTTTTATAAAATTGAGCTACAGTTTATTTGATTTTGTTTAAATTTATGTTTAAAATTAATATTAAAAGGAAATTAAAACATATTAGCAAAGAAAAAAATGTGAAATGTGACTAGTCAAGGACTTCCTTACTGGAAACGAATCAGACCGTTGTTTGGAAAGGCAATCATCGATATTACAAAAATATCTCTCCATAAAGTTATTACTTACAATGGGACTGAGTCCTTAGACCTGATTTCTTGTATACCAAAATTGCTATTGTTTTGAATTTTTAAAATAATTATTTCTTACTGGCAATTCTTGTTCTACTTTTCAATAAGGACGTTGGACGTTCTTAGCTTATCCGGACATTGGACCACATGGAAGACAGTATTTCCTGAAAGACAGCCAGTGAGTTAAAAAAAACACACCACACGAATATAGCTCAAGTCCTACTACGAGTCCTACAAATATTCCAAAGCCTTTTTTTTGGGCAACAAATTTGATATGAAGAGAATCCCCAGG
Source organism: Heteromyza rotundicornis (assembly GCA_951394025.1). Taxonomy (NCBI): domain Eukaryota; kingdom Metazoa; phylum Arthropoda; class Insecta; order Diptera; family Heleomyzidae; genus Heteromyza; species Heteromyza rotundicornis. Next base: position 7,203,285 of record OX596012.1, read on the forward strand.
ATAGGTCGTTACAGTCAATGGTGAATGCTTCAGAGACATTATAACAGACTATTTCGTTACCCGATTGCAAGGCATGACTCTTGAGGAGATGTACTTTCGAAAGGAAGTCTACAGCGCGTGATACAATCAACCTCAGATTATTTCGCTAAAAATGGATCGATTTGGGAATCAGATAATGTGATTTGACGTCAGTTAATTTTTTTCTTATGAGATACCTACCTCAAATCCTTTTCTTATTTGGATAAACCAGCGACTTTAGACCACTTGGAAGTCAACTTTCACCGTCGAAATACGACCCTAGATGGTTGAAAATTGGACTAATAGCAGACTTCGGTCCAGATTCGACGCTCATATGCTCGAAAACACATTCAAATACTACATAGAAAGAAAATCGTAAATCAATATGATGTATACGGTTGTTACTTTCCACAACCACCATCATACATCCATATTATGTACAGATACATCAATATGATGTACGGATACTTCAATATGATAGTACATAACGCCAATGTGGGACAACCACCACCATTATGCATTAATATGATATACGAATACGTCATATTGATACTTCGGTGTTCAATATGATGGTGGTTGGGGCAAATAATACCCGCATACGTCATATTGATGTAAGATTCAAAAATATATAATATAGACTTCACAATATATGTATGTACAATTACAATTCATAATTACAATAGTTTTAAAGTTTTTTTTTAATGATTTAACAGTAAAAATGTGTATAACCACCGACTTTGATCTGAGTATGTAATTTGAATAATAATATATTGTGATAAGACTCCCGAGCCGAAATAAATGTTTTCTGCAAGACATTCCTTGAAAACTTGTAGAAAAAGTGGCCTATGCCGCGTGCAAAATTAACCAAACTCCCAGCTTTAATTCACCATCACATAGAGAATCTAATACAATCAAAGCTCTTCGATGAACTATGATTATCATTTGTATTTCCCTTATATTGTGTAAGATCCCTTTAACGCTACAATTTCGCTGAAAGCAATTTGCAAATAATCAATTATTTAATTATACATTCTGAAAGATCACTTAATTTACGATTAGAAAAGGGAGTAACCGCCCGTGTATAATAACATATTAAATGAAAAAATACCGCGAATCGTAAAACCCCCTTTCATATCAATTCCATTGCACAGTGCCACCGTGCCACCGCTTAAGTGAAATTAAATGAATATGCACGACTGCCAAGTGAAATATTCTAATGACTAACAGCGACGATTAACGACGATCACTTACAGAATTCCAAACTATTATTACAGACGGTGGGTAATTTGCAGCTAATGGATTTTCAGCTGAACATTTTTCGACAGAAAACAGTCACATTAATAATAATGTTAGATTCAAAGAATAATTAAAAGCCATAATTGTATAAAAGGTTATAACTTAAAAGCTCGTTTGTGCAAAAAACCAAAAAAATTAAGTGAAGTTCACCTTCATAAACAATGAGCGACCTTATCCAAGCGCAGCCACAAACAAAAAAAGCACCACCATGCGCCAATGATTTATATAATTAAATATTTCATGTGATTATAATTATAAAATATTAAAGTATTATTCAGCATAAATTAGGCATTTAACATGACATTTGAAAAAAATGTATAATATAAATTAATAAACCAGCAGAATTTGAATTAAATTTATTTCTTAATTTTTTTGTTTGATAATGGAAAAAGAAATAAAAAAATATATAAAATGCATGTGGGCTTGGAAATATTTGCAATAAAAAACAAAAAAAAACCAATAAAAAATAAATAAAAAATTAAAAATAAATTTAATAAGAACAAAATTAAAAAATTAAAAAATATAAAAAATTTAATTTCAAAAATATTTCCACGCATTTCTTGGGTCATTAAAATTTATCAAAAATAATAAAAGTATTTTTTTGTAAATAAATTCCACTTAAGTATGCATTTCCATAATTAAAAAAATGTGTTTTTTTTTTATTTTACCCAAAAGCCTTACAAGTGTGTAAGCATTTTAAAGGCGAGGTGGTAAGAAACAAATTAAACCAAGCAACCAAAAACAACAACAACAACTACAATAAGCCACTCGTAAATATCACAAAAATAAACAGTAAACACGTAAACTTTGAGTGTGTAATCAAAAGCCCATTTCCTATACACAAACCCCTTCCAGTCCCCCCACTACCCCAACCACTCGCAAATAAACATATAAAGTCTCATTCTCGAAAAGTCATCAAACTTGTATGGCGTCGCGTCGCGTCGCATTGTTTTTACGACAACAAAATATTTTTCGGACCTATATCAACATTATCAAGACTGCGTACTTTGCCTTTGACTGAAAATAAAGCCATGTGTCAAGAAATGAAATAAAAAGCAAATAATAAATACGAAAATAAATACTCCAAAAGAATTATAGGAATTATAAAAGACTGAAAGCAGTTTCCCATAAAGTTAAAAAAAATTAATCAACAACAAAAAAAATGGGGGAAAAAAAAAACTTATCAATTGAAAATATCTTAATTAATCACTGATTATTTTTAATATCGGTCAAAAGTAGTACAATTGCTTTCGACTACGACGAGTGATTAAGCTCCACCAGCTGTAAGTAAATCAGACAGGCCGTGTTGTAGCCCCTCTACCCCACTCACTCACCCACTTTAGCGTATGTTTGCTGTGCAGTTAGTTTGGGAATTCGGTTGGTGCCTTATTTTTGGTTGAGGTTTTGTTGGTTGGATTTCCATGTCAAGATATGCCAGGCCAAAGTGATCAAGTGGTTGGTCGGCCGGTGGCATGTGTTGGTCATTCATACTAGCAAGTGATACGAGTGTTACGGCTCGTATGACTTTTTTGTGTTCCGAAATCGGGTTATTCACCAATTTAGATTAGAGGCTGTTTGGTATTTTCATTTTTTAATTTTACAATTTTTTTGTTTGCCAGGAAATTTTTTTTTGAAACTCATTTCGATTAACGAAATTGAAACGATTCGTATCTCAAGTGGTTTCAGGAGTTCGTAAATTTTCTCTATCTTTTGTAGGATCTTAAAGATGATTAGACTGCCGCACAATCGAGGCGCGTCTGGAAATTTTGTTGTTGTTTTTTTTTATTGTTTTTGTAATCGACAAATTCAGGTTATTCGAATCAGATACTAAGTACAAGTGCTCGGTTTCCCTTGGCTTAATCTGTTAAGTATTTGAATGAGGAGATTATATTAGTTCGGATTGTTTCACAGTTTTTACTAACTCATGGTAACTAATTTGATATCTTTGTAGGTGGAAAGTATTAGTTTCAACCAATATTGAGATGGAGAAACGCTGTAAAGTAACTCTTCAGTGAACAAAAATTCAGTACAGCTATCAAACCATCCATCATCTGGGTTCGAAGTTGTTCTAGTTTTCAATATAAATATTTTTTTATTAATGTTGTGAATTTCCAGTTTATGACTAGAATATAACGATTTGAGACCGTAGTACTTTGTTTACATAGACGCGATTATCGCCATTTTCGATCTAGTGCGAATTTTCCAGTGCAACTCGGTTTTTATTCACCAACATATAAAGAATGAAAATAGCAAATAAAATATCATAAATGATCTCTTTGCCTGTCAATTGTCTGTTAACTTCGTAGTATAAACGGGTAGATAGATTATGGCAATCTCCTTGATATAATCTCTACATGTAAACTTAGTATAAGGCTGGTATGTGGACCATATCATCTCTCTACGGATCTGCATTGAGTAATCAGTCCAAGAGATAACATGACACCGAAGATTGACTTCATCAAACGATTCGTAACAGAACTCAGCAATAAAAAGGACAGGGAAGGGATAAATCAAAGAATGATGATAACCTGGTATACAGACGGGTGTCTCACTGAAGAAGTTACAGGAGCAGGGTACTTTGAATCCTTGGGAAAATAAACTAGCATATTTCGGCTGGAAATATAGATGGTTGCGCTTACTTGAATCTGACATGAAAATACCAGCACCAAACTCCTGCGAACCTATCACATAGTCGAGCAGCAATCAAAGCATTCAAACCATTCCAGGTAAGCTCTCTGGTGTGGGAGTGCCTTGATAAACTGTATACGCTTGGTCTTCATGTTCGGGTTTGTATCTACTGGACCACAGAAGGATAGAAGGTAATGAAATGGCAGCCGAACTAGCAAAGGAAGGAGTAGAAACTCTATTTGTAGGGCCAGAACCATTCTGGGAAAAGGGACCATTTCTATTATACTAAAGGAAGAAGAAGATAAATTAAGGAACCTTCGGAGATCTTGGCAAAATAGTAAATTGTATCTGTTTTGTTCTCAAATCGAGTTTCATGTGAATCCTTGCTTTCTAGGCAATGTAAATTTTGAATGATTCCTCCCATATCACTCATATTAAGTACTACTGCTAACTTTTACTCCAAATTTCTCAGAAATATGTTTCATGGAAGTCAAGGCCTCATATGTGCCAGGGAATATGGAAGGTAGCATGTGTTTCAAAGGTAAATAGCGTAGAAATTCCCCTAAACTAAGAATTTGATAGTGTGCAATAAGTTACAGTTGCTAGCAATACTGAATTTCGGCACAACTGAATTAGTCAGACGACATTTATGACACAATCGTGGTCAGGTACAAATTACGGCATATAACAATTTAATGGAAGCCGTCTGTATTGCACACCAGAAAGGCAGCATAGATAAGTAAACAACTGCACGTTATAAATATGAGAGCGATTATAATTTCAAACCTTTCGATAATTTTAAGATTGTGTTCTGGTGTTAACAGTCTCCCTCGAATGTAACCAAAAGCAAACAAAGAAGTGAAATCCGGCAAAAATTACAGGAGTTCTGTGAAAAAAATTCCAAGGAACTTCACCATAGCAAAGACCTGGCCAAATCAATGATCGACTCACAAATTATTTTCAAATTAAAGTGGATTTTCTAAACTAAACCTAAAACTTTCAAGTAAATACTAATTCGTATTCTATACGAACGACCTTATACTGTAAAATATTCTATTGGGTGGCACATGAAAGCAAATTCCCTAATTATAGTTGACAGTGTGAAGCACTTCACCTGCTGAATGCTATAAAAAGCAATTAAAGCATGTCAAACCGTGAAACACACAAGAATAGAGACTCGTATGCGTGGCAAGTACGTGCATTTGTGAATTACTAGGAGTAGAGCAGTCAGTGTGACAATTCACAGTCACCAGTGTATTTAGAATAGGTACACGTACGTTCTGTTTCATATCAAAGCATTTCAATTTCAAAGACTCCCCCTGAGAGCATGACAAGCGGAAAAATAAAAAAACAAAACGAAAAAGAATGTTTGGGCAAAAAGCCAGAAAAGTGTCGTTACCCACAACGTGCTAAATTTTTGAAAAAAAAACTAGGTATTTCGAAAAAAAAAATATACAAAATAAACAAAGTAAAAAAACAAACAAATAAAAAAGCAGCAAAAAAAAAATGTCAACGAGCATGAAAGTAAAAAAAACCTAATGACTTAACCTCGCAAAAAAATTATTGTTTTTTTTTTTGTTTGAAGTAAAAAAAAATTAAAAACCGTTAACAAAAAAAAAAACTAATTTCAATTTTTTTTTTTGCAAATATTGAAAAAATACTACAACTTTTTATGACTGCCTTAAGATATTTAATAATTTTTTTTTAAAACTTAATTACTAAAATTTAAGATGCGCGCTTAATGGCAGCCGACGACGACAACAATCACAACTCTGTGGGGGCAATTTTGAATGGTTCATGGCTTCGCTATGGTGATTTAGGCAAAAGAGGCAATTTATGCAGATGGGGATTATAAAAGCGAATTAACCAAATTATGCTAACAAATGGCAGGGTAAAAAATACAAAAAAAAATAAAAAAAAAATAATAATTTCAGATTTTTTAAATTTTATGAGTAAGATTTATATTTGAGTGCTGTGTGCTTGTGTGTGTGCCTTTGTAAAACGGCGTAACAAATGTGAAAATGATTTAAATCAGCTTATAAAATGCAGATGACGCACACACAAATTGTCATATAAATCCGTACAAGCCGAAACGCAGATACAAGACTAGAAGTCACACAGCGGCAAAAGATATGACAAGGGAGATACTCGTGTACTACTGTAATATAGCAGGGACGTTGGTTGAACATTTTGGTTTCAAATAAAGGCGGACTATTGATTGGCTTGTTCATTAAGAGGCCATGACATCTCAGTCGTTTTGGTTCTGATGAAATTCATTTGTATTATTTTTTTCCACCCAAACCCCTTCGTAATTCTTCCAACTGAATTTCCATCTGCGCCACTGCCACACAATACATCATATGCCACACTAATTTGAATATGAAAAGGAGAAAATAAAGTAATTTAAATATGATTCAAGCATAAAAACTGAATTATAGGCGCGAACAATAGCAACAATTGTGAAATATATTCTCCACTACATACGATATCTGCGTACTATGACTTTTATACAACTTCAACGAAATTATTCAACAGAAAAATATGTAAAAAAAGCAACAACAACAACTTTGTAATCCAAATCGTTTGATAAGTTGGCATTTTCAATTGCAGACGACGGGCGACGGGCCACGTTATTTCGTAAGGCCTTCATTGTTAGTGAGAAGCTTGAGCTTCCACAGAATTTCGAATTTCAATACAACATGCATGCATATATGAAAATGTTTACTTGAAACTCGAACGAAAACGCTCAGGTACTTGTGTGTGTGTGTGTGTTTGAGAGTGTTGGGAATTCTGAAAAATCGAGAATCGTTTTTATTATTATTATTTTTTTTTTTTGCTTTCTTCTTATTCCTCAGCTACTTAACAATAAGCATTTTTGCCGTACTTGAAAATTCATTCGGTTGCGTTTGCTTTTTTTCGGCAACCTTATTATATTTACTTTCGTAGTTTGGCTGATTTCGCATGTGGACTTGTACCTAGAAATGCGGCCTTTGTGTGTTCCAGGCGTTGAGCGTTCCATACTTACTTTACTTTTTGTTGTTTTTTTTTTTTGCATATCACAAACACAAATCTCTTCGGTGTGCTGTGTGCCTGCGTACTTTCATAATGGTCTTGGCTTTGGCTGTCTGTCCGACCGTCCTTTCATTTCACTGTCTTTCCATCTCGCCCGACTGTGTGACAAATCTTTGGCCATTGTTCTTGCTTAGCTGCAATTTCAGCGCCTGCTGATTTTACACACACTTTGTCTGTGTGGATTTCGGACTTAGTTGTTTTTTCCTCTTCGTCGTCCTCTTTGTGTGGAAATTATTTTCTTTTCAGCTTTCGAGGCTGATTCTGATGAATCTGACATTATCAATCACCTGAATGACACGCCTGAAATGATGGAATTTATAGATAACTTTGTTGTTGGTATTTTGAGTACAATCATCTTTTAAATGGGTGTGCAAATGCACCTTTTATTTGGCATGAAAGTTGTAAAGGTTCTTTCGCAAATTCGTTGTGATGGTTTGATATAAATATAAAAATTAATAGATTGATTGGGCCCAGTGTAACATCTTCAAATGAATGATTATGAAAGTTATTACTGAAATTGAGTCTTATATGTAAATTTCTGTCAACCTCTCTGGCAACGTGAGGTAAAGAATGTTTTTTATTTTACAGTGACTCACAGTTTTAATCAAGCTCCATATATTACCAAACACTCAGTAGCAAAAACTCCCCCATATCAAGTTTCATACTATTGAAGAAAATTCAAAATTTCAGTCGCCATATTGGATTTGTCATCTTGAATTTTGAAATTCTAAAAACAAATTCGAAATCAGCATCTCCAATAATCCCTTTGCATTAAATTTCATATCTTTTAGATGAAATCTTGAAAATTCGGTCGCCATATTGGATCCGCCATGTTGTATTTGAAAATTTCAATATAAAATTCGAAATCAGCGACCCGAAAAACCCCCTTGTACCAAGTTTCATATCATTTCGATGAAGTCTTGAAATTTCGGTCGCCATATTGGATCCACCATCTTGAATTGTTAAATTTTGACATAAAATTCGAAATCAGCGACCCCGAAAACCCCTTTGTACCAGATTTCATACTATTTCGATGAAGTCTTGAAATTTCGTTAGCCATTTTGAATCCGCCATCTTGAATTTTTATATTTTGACATAAAATTCGAAATCAGCGACTCTAAAACCCTCCTTGTACGAAGTTTGGAACTATTTCAGAGGAATTAGGTTACATATTTTACAAAAACACGAATTTTTACTTGTATGGGAGGTAGCCGTGTCAGTTGACCGATAACCCCATTCACAATATCAACTCTTTCTAGGACCTATGAAAGGTAAATCCAAAAAATGAACCGCCCACCAAGCTTGCCTTGTGCTTCTGCAATCGTGATTACAAGAAAAGAGGGCAGACTGACATACTGATAAAGCTCAGGAGGTAATGCTGATCAAGAATATATATAGTTTTCCATACCTAACACATCTTCTTCTTGTGATTACAAACTTCCGACTAAAGTGCATATACCCATCTTATGGCGTGTAGGGTATAAAAAAAATACAGTTAAAACAAATACTTCTTGCTCTTGAAAATTTGTACTCATTCCATATGAGCACCTGCTCTCTTCACGCAGCAAGAGTAAACATTTTCACTCAAGTATAAAAATGTTGATGCCGTATTCTCTCTTAAAAAACGAAACTGAGAGTCGGCAATGTTAATTTGAGTATTTATCTTTATGCCAAGAGTGAACAACTGTCAGTTGTGTTGAGTTGCTTGCATTGAATTGTGTGAAGGTTGCTTGCGGAATAATCAATATGGAGGGCGATGAAAAATTCAGCGAATTGCTATTAGAAGTGGATGTGGATTTAATAAACTTATATGTGGAATGGGAATTGTCGAATGCCGGCATTAATGCACTTTCGGAATGTTCCATAAAAACAACTAAAATACTGCAAATGATGAACATTCACGACATTGACGACGTGTTCAATACGAGGGCGCTACTCGCGGACAAAATTACATTCAGATATAATCTGCAAAAGTGGCGCAGTGAAAATAATGTAAGTTTACAGTAGAGGCTGACAAAATGAGTACATTCCTTACTGCCAAATGTCATTGAAAGAGGAATTGAAAATGATTCAGGGTGACCGTGCAGGTTATGTTCGATTGGGTCAGACTATTATTTTCAGTTCTCTTACTACATTTTTACTATTTTTTCACAATACTTTAATGGTTTTATTTTTACAAATTTCAGTATCCACCTTTGTTTTGTTGTGCAAGTGATAGACCTCAGTCCAATACAGTTTCGAACTTGATCGTATCTCAACCATCACCAACACCACCACCGAAAGAATCTTTGTTTTCCGCTGTCGATTTCAACATTGAGGACATTCTCAAAAATGCCGTAGCTGGAAAGGATATGTTAAGGAAATACAAATTCATAAATACTTTAGACGAAACGGACCAGGCCTCGATCGTAAGAATAATCGTAGATTGGTTTTCTTTCAATGACATCAAAATGAATCCCAAAACAATGACAAAAGTCGCTGAGGAGATTGTCAAACTGTTTCCCACCGAAAATGTGTTGACATATTATGTGCCACGGGGCTCGAGGGGAAAACCATCAGGCAAAATCTACGACAGGTATTTCAACAGCAAGTACAAGCGTAGGGTTTCGGGGATCTCCTCGGTGGCCTCCTCATCGAAAAAACGTAAAGATTCCAGCGATACTGATACCGAATCAAGCAAAGAGATTCTACATGATAACATCGAGTATGAGAAAACCAAGAAATGGCTCTTGCTCAATACTCCTAAGGACATCGAAACACCTTGGAAGGAGACATCCAGTTTGAGAATGAAAGAACCGAAGTGCTTGAAGAGTATGTTTGAGAATTGGCCCGGATACGAAGATTCTAAAGGGCCAGAGCTAATTGATATTGATTTTGAGACTCTCTATCCGGGAAAGGGAAACATGCTGTTTGAAAAGATATTCGATATCAAAGATAAACTCATTCAGACTATTTTCCCGTCGTTCATCAAGGACAAATTAAGCATGCAATATTTTCATACTATGCAATCTGATGAATTGGCAACGGGTAAGCACAACATATTGATAATGCGACACACATATTTCATAATTAAGTAAGTACTGACTTATTTGTAAATATTCCCTTTTTTCAGACTCAAAACATTTTTACTTCTTCAACCTGCTGCACGCCACCATATTACCACCACGAATTAGTAAGTACTTGAAGCCTTCGATATGGGATGCCCAAATCGATATGATAGTGCGCCTGCCGCATCTGAGCAACTTTAAACAAAAAGAAAATGAAATGAGACAACTTGCTGGTGAAGAAGGCTTGCAGCTCCTGCCAAAAGTGATTGTGGTTGGCGAATCAATTTCCCATTTGACTGAATTCTATGTTTATTTGAATGGAATACTGTACACAGTGCCATCCCTACTTCGTGCCGTAGATGTGATAATCAAGGCGCGCTTTGTTTTCGATGTGGATTTTTCAACAAAGAGCAAATATGTGTGGATTTTCTTACAAGAAATCTTTTACGGAATTCCGCCAGATGAAAAAATTCCTAAAATACAAAATATTTTAACCAAGTTGAATAATGTGTAGTGGACATTTTTGTGATTGAGCATTGCAAGTGCCAGCGAGCGTACGCAAGCATCTATTTAATAAAATACATGACAAAAACTAAATTTAAAGGAATTTATTTGGATTTTTTAACTTTGCAACCGGTCAACTGCCACGCCTACCTCTCATACAAGTGAAAATTCGCGTTTTTGTAAAATATGTAACTTAATTCCACTGAAAAATTTTCAAACTTGGTATAGGGGGGTTTTCGGGGTCGCTGTTTTCGAATTTCATGTGGAAATTTCAAAATTCAAGATGGCGGATCCAATATGGCAGCTAAAATACTAAGATTTCATCAAAATAGTATAAAATTTATTTTATGTGCGTGTTTGTTTCGGGATCTCTGATTTTGAATTTGATGTCAAAATTTCAAAATTCAAGATGGCGGATCCAATATGGCGGTCGAAATTTTAAGGTTTCGTTAAAAAAGTATGTAATTTTGTGTAGGAGGGTTTTTGGGGTCGCTGATTTCGAATTTGATATCAAAATTTCCAAATTCAAGATGGCGAATACATTATGGCCACTGAAATTCAAAGATTTCATCAAAAAAGTATGAAATTTTGTATAGGACAGTCTTTGGGGTCGCTGATCCAATATTAAACTTCTTCTCTTGTTAAAAAAAAAATAAATTTTTTTAACAAATTTTTTAGAAATTTATGAATGTTTTTTTTTAAACTTTTTCAGAATTTTTTCAAAAATTTCATAATATATACTTTTTTTGACATAAATATACTCACTGTGTACTGATTTCCGTATAATGTTTTGTCATAAAAAAAAAACTACCTGTTCCATTATAACTTTGAGCCACTGTGCACTGGATATTTCACACAGCATCCACGACAACACTGGTGAGCGTCCACTAGTGCGATCACGTTGTGGCAAGGAAGAAGCAAAAAAAACTTTCGACATTATTTGTGCCAACGAATAATAAAAACAACGATAAAAAACCAGAGTGCAAAAAAAATTAAAATGGACAAAAACAAAACAAAAAAAGAAGAAGAAAACTCACAGCCACAAGAATAGTAGCTAAAGAGACTAAAAGCACGTAAACAAAAGATGAAAAAACGGCAGCAAAAAAAATGTTATAAAAACAAAAGCCACGAGACGCAACAGCAGACATCATGTTGCAGTTGCAATGGTGAATTACGTGACTAACATGTGCGTGTGGGTATCTTGTTTAATGCATGCTACACACGCGGCGGCGGCCAATCCACAGCACGCCAAATGACTGTGTGTGTGTGTGTGTGTAACCTTTTAATCCGTTTTGTAAGCAGAACGTAACGCATCAGCCAAACAACAAAAAGGAAACAGCACAAAAAAAGACCATCGCACAGGGAAAAAAAACAACAAAAAAACTGCTCCAAAGAAGATGCAACTCTACACCGACACCAGCGTCAACACCGCCAACGTCTGTTGGCGTGGATGGCGGATTGTTTGCAGATAAATGGTAAAATTGGTATAAATGATGGAATTACAATGTTTGGCGGTCGATTTTGGAGTGGGGTGAGGTGGCACAAAGACAACAACAAACAAGAACAACAAAAAAGAAGCCATTCGGGCCTTGTTGTCACAACGGCCCATGTCGCTGTTGCTCTTTTTGTTAAATGGCTGAACAATCAAGTGACCAGAGGGTGTTTTGCAACATCAATGAGCGCGTATGTCCAAAAGGGACATTACATTGCAAAAGCGTTCGTCCAAAATTGATTTACTCAAGGGGTTATGTGGACATTTCATTTTGACATTTATTGATGTGTGTTTGTTTGCTTTTTTCGTTGTTGTTTTTTTGTTTGTGTATGTAAACAGTGGGTTTGGTTGAGTGCGTGGTGAGTTATACATAATAGCAGTTTAATCGAATAGTTGGGCTAGTTCGAAGGACGTGTGTATGACTTTTTGCATTTCTAGAACAAATCACTTAAAAAAATTAAAATGGGCCACCATTGGTATTAGACTCACTTATCATAATTGAAGAAGCAACCGAACATGACAAGAGAAAAACAAATTTTATTCAATTGTAAAAAAACGTCTGTGGAGTCGAAGGGAGGAATTGGTGTAATGTAAGGCAGCAACATACTACTTAAATGCCCACTGCGATGTCGTTTATGGAGCAAATATCGGTCCGAATTAGTATAAATACACTAAGCTGTTTATATTCTTTTTTTCCTGTTGCAAAATGGGCAACATGGGATAAGAACCACGCCTACCTCCCATACTTAACCGATACTTAACCGATTTGAACGGTTTGTTTTGTATTCGGTTGGAAATGATGTCGGAAACGGAATGGAAATGAAACTGAAACATAATGGAAATGAACTGGATCAAAACACATTTTTGAAATGTATCGGAAATTAAGTAGAAATGGAAATTATCGATAAATAATCGATAAAACCCATAAAACGTCTCACTGACAAAATGTACATTTATGTTGGCTGGCAGGGTGCTCTTTGTCTTATAGTAGCCGGGCAATCTGTGGATTCTGGACTCGACCAAAATAAGACGGAACTTGCCATCCTTACGTTCCAAATGCTTGAAGATGATAACAGCCTTCTTGATCATGTCGTAGAGTTCCTCAGCGATATCGGCATTCAAACCAACCGATTTCATAATACGGAAGTTCTTGGTGCCATTGACAAAACCAACGGGGGCAACACCATGGGAAACATGAAGGATGATACCGATTTTGGAAGGGGGCAAGAAGGGCATGAGCTTCTTAATATGTTTCTTAACATCTGCAGCGTTAAGCTAAGTAAACATAAGTAAATACCCTTCCATATGAAATAGTTCAAATAATCGAAAAAGTTGTGGTTATTGTAAGTTATTTTACCGAAATTGTTGGTTAGATGTGAACTTTTTTACTGAACAATTTACAATTTAACCGTGATAGAAGTGGTGAACTAGGGTGGACTCTGCTCCCATATAAGCCAAAAAAAGTAATAATTTTCCAACTTTTTTTTAATTGCTGTTTTCGATTAAAAATGGATTTCCGACATGGTCCGAGCTTCCAAAACCACATATAAATGGTTCAAAATGGGGTCTTGAGACCAAATTTTTTTTTGGTGGATTTGATTGGAAATTTTTAGAAACGGATTTCGGTTGAGGTCGCAAGCTCCAAAAACACATATAAATGACTCAAAATGGGGTCTTGAGACTGAATTTTTTTATGATTTAGATACTTTTTAATTCCTATTGTGTGGGGGTATTTCAGCATCGGCATAGCCGTAGATAGTCCACTCTCTGGTTTTTTAATAATTTTAAAGGTTTAACCTTATTATTTTTCATATTCTGGATGGCATTTGGGTAATGCAATGGAAATGGTGATAGTAGAGAAGAGTGGACAACTGGGAACATTCATTCTCATATTTGTAGTTTTCCACATGAAATCTCCTGGAACACGGTGGCATTACGAATTACTATAGTTTCACAAACGATAAAATAGTTACATTATTTCTGTTTGAATCACTTTAATAAATAGATTATCAAGAACAGAGACAAGGGTTCGAATGACATTGTTGTTGTTTGATTCTCCTTTCCTCTAAGCACATTCCAGCTGTTTTCCTGTTTAATGTGCTATGAGCCAATCGATAAGAATCTTATTACAAATCCTATATGCGTCCTAATCAAGCGTAACGAGTTCACTTCATAGAGTTCAAAATTCAAAAAGTAAAACACACAAAAAAAAAAAACTGAAACCAAAAAATCCATTCCACAGGGGGTAAGCAAGCAGCAAGCAGCATGCAGGCAGTGGCCCTAATTAATATTTTTTTTTCTTTTTTGGAAATGATCCTAAATCCATACGCCATCTACTCCGATTACAGGCAAATGACATATGACAATTTCCAAAGGCCATTATAGAATTTTATGAAATCCCTAAAAAAGGAAAAGAAAAAAAACAATTAAAAAAATAAAACCACCTCGTAATAAGAACGCAGAGACAAATTGAAAATGAAAAAAAAATAATAATACAAATAAAAAAAAAAGAGGCATAAAATTTAATCCGCGTAATTGAGTCCAAGGAGACTCGAATGTGGTGTTGGCTTTTTTCAGTTGCCCGTGTGGTTTTCGTTTGTAGCTGACTGACTGTGGATATATTGTATATTTTTAATTACACCCATTGTCAGAGGCAGTCTATCTGCCTGTCTGTCTGTCTGCCTGGCCATGTCTGTCATTATTTGGAATTATTTTGGTATTATTTGGTGCGTGTGAGGCGAATGAGTGCTACACCCTGGGTACCCCCTAAATGGCACTTGTGCTCATTAATGTGTTAATGTAGTTTCGGTATAATTTTATTTGTCGTGTTTCTTTTTTTTTTAAGGTATTTTCTACTATGTGGGGAGGCATGAGGCTCAATTTGCCCACAATCCACCACCGCGGAGTGGGAAAAATGCGTGCTGTGTTGTGCGTTGGTTGAATTTACGCGTGCCTTTTTTCCTAATATAATATTTCATTCCACCAATATTTATTTGAAATATAAATTCATGCATTTTTGTTGTTGTTGTTTTTTGTTGGAGTAATTTAATACAATACATTATGGCGACTTGTTATTGTTATTGAAATTGATAGTTATCATGGCTTTAATGTATTGAATTGCCAAATGCCATGGCTTTTCTATACCATGGCCAAATAATCGGCTGCCTGTGTGTGTGTTTTTCGGCGTGCTTGTGTGATTATTAATCTACATTTTTCAAATGTATATCGGCCGTTTTTTTCTACATTTTGTGTGTGTGTGGGACTTTTTGACATTTGTCATGTTCCGGTAGATTAGTTTTTGTTTAGGACCATGACAATCTATGCAATTCCATTAAATCATAATTCATTTTAGTTAAATTTTCGGCTCATACATTTCACAAAATTGAATAAATTTTAAATACTGAAAGACCCAAATGTCTTCAATCACAAAGTGTGGGGAGATTTTTAATTTAGTGATTTTTTTTTGCATTAATTTGATTTTGTCTGCGTCTTGATTGTGTGAATTCCAACAACTGCTCATTTCCTCTGTGATTCATTAGAAGTTTAACCGAAGAAGGTTAGGCACATCAATGAGGCACTAATGACTAACAAATAAACAAGTTAACCAAATTATTAATTACACATATCGAATAACTTTCAGAGTTTATTTCGTATTCGTTTTCGTTTCATTTCCAATTATAACCCTAACAGATTAAATTTTAACGAATTTAATATTCACACAAAAGCCTAAAAAATCAGTAATAGGTACCTGCTTCTAATTTGCACAGGGGTCAAGCCCGAAAATTAGCTTTAAAAAAAAATCAAATCGATGTGAAACATTTGAACAAAAAACAGAAACGATGTCCGTCATAAATTATAGGCTCGATCTAAATGAATTGTATTAACATAACTAATTTTATGCAATATTAATGAGAGAATGAGTGTGAGAGAGGCCTCAAATTCTATTTATTTTAAAGACTACAAGAGATCAGAGGCGATGAAAAAGTTGGATTAGAAGAATTAATGTGATGCCCGATGGCAAATGGAACTGAATAGAATAGAATAGAAGGTTTAGAAGTGTCACACAAAATACATGAGTTCACATAAAAATTAGAATCCTTATTCAATACGCAACCTCTTCGGAATTCTGAATACTGTCGAAGACCGACATCCGAACCATTTAGAATGTACACTGGCATCCATCAAAGAAATGCTCTATCGTGTGCTTTCTCCAACTTAGTTTTGAAAAGAATTCTTGGAAAGGCGTATGTCGAAACAACTTACAGCAAATCCATTGAATTTCTGGGATATACAAATGATATCAATATCGTTGGTACTATAGGTAAAGTTAACGAAGCGAAGACAAGTTGTATGCTGTTGGCAATGGGAAGTGGTATCCCGCTGGGCTCAATTTAGCATTCAACGTCTATTATTTCGAGGTACTGTATGAGTTTATGTACATCAGCTCTGCAACCTATAGAACAGTCGAGATTTGTCGCATAGTACTATTTGAGGACTCTGCCTTTAGGCCACTGGTGAAATGTGATCGCTAGCTGCTGAGTCTGCTGAGAACTGGAACTGGATGTTTTCGAGTGGAAGTTACTGCGCTGGGGAAACATTTAGAAAATACACCAATGAAATCCCTTACTGGATTATTATATGTGCCGCGGTACTTATTCCAACTAGTGAAGTACTTAGTTCGGCTTCTAAGCGAAAGCATATACTGACGAAATTAGCTATTGTCCGTTCACAATTGTTATGAAGTTATGTGAATTATTTGCGTTGAACACAGATCCAGTACACGGAGAGAAATGTTGGCTCATGATTTACGATTATGGAGTACATAAAATTATTGTTACTTAATTACTAACTATAATCATTAATTGTGAATATTAGACACAAATTATGCAAATTCGTACATAAACTATGCATATGGATTGTGAATTTTATTATTCTTGAAGAATAATTTATGCACGTGTTATCATGAATTATGAGTAACTGGGTTGATTGTCATGAATTGCTGAGCAATATACAATACATTTAGACGCTTTTACAATAATGCCAGGGTAGCCGAATCGGTTAGGCGTCCGGACTGGAGAGGATGATGTCGGTTCGAATTCCGGGAAAACTGAATTTGTGAAAAAGTTATTATAAATTATTCCAAGCAAGTTGGCAAATAAAAAAGTAAAATTAAATAAATAATTAAGTAACAAAATTAGCAAATTTATTTAATTGTAAATATGTGCTCAAGTTATTATTACGAATGATTCATTTATTTTCACTTAAGCCTAAAATTATGAATTTTTAATCATAATTTATGATTTTTGTTTGCACAATTTCTTCCATCTGGTCATTGATTATGTCAAAAGGGAAAATAATAGTTCATGTTTAAGTGGAACAAATCAAGCAAACAAAAATCACAAACTATGATTTTCACTTTTAACAGTTCTTATGATTAAGAATTCTTGATTATTCTAATTAATGGATCAATATCGTGACTAATTTTTACTTAATTGATTCCTATAAGGCATGATTTCAGCAAGCATTTCCCTCCGTGTAGAAAAGTCATAGCGAGCAGGCAACAATAACACATCGCTGAAATTTCAACGCAGACATTAGTGCTCCACTTTCTCATGCATGACTCTCTGCATGACATTGCAGCAATGCCACATCACTGCATTGTTGCTTCTTTGCGATGAATTGTGTCAGTGTTTTCTCATGTACTCTCATTTCGTGAGAGCAATGCCTAATAGATGCATTGGTCCTATATGAAATATTTACACGGGAGTGCAGTGTACACATTGTTGTTGTTCAAAGGACCCAGCTCAAGTTAAACAATTTGAAACTTGATAGTAAACCTAAGCTTAAGTTTGAGTAGAGGGAGAGTAACCGTATGAAAATGCCCACATCGAAGCAGATTCGCTGCATTGTAGTTACTTATTCTCATACGTACTCAGTCACTTACATTTTGACAAACTAAATTCGACCAACTGTGGTCTGGTTTGAAAACATTCTACTCTCGTAGGACGGAATATCTTCGAAATACTGCGGTAGACACTGCACTGATCTTCCTTCTATGAGGATTCATCAAGGCACACCAGATTTATTCCCCAAAGTATCCACTCTGAACTGAAGGTGTTGCTGAAGTGTGTGTGTGTATTTAACAATCAATCGTTGTTGCTTTTTTGTAATTTGTAAAAATTCTCATTTGTTTTGTTTACCACAAATACCTGTGCTGCAAGTGCTGAAAACTAAAGTGCTCTCCCACTGTAGAATTCCCCATAAATATTTCAGTCTCATCTATCAAATGACACCTAACCGTATGCCAATATGTGTGCGGGGCAAAAAGTCTGACAACATATTTTACCTCCCCCAACGGTTAAATTAATTACAAGTGACAGTTTTTTTTTCTTTGTTGGGTGTTCCGAAAAAAAAAAAATTATTGCCGACAATAAGTGCCAAAGCATGTTTGAAGCACAACAACAACCACCACTACAAAAAAGTGTACAACAATAAAAACAACCAAACAAAAAAATGTGGAATCTGCCGCGTGTATGTATCGACACTAACATGCAACATTAACAGCAAATGTAACCAACGGCAAAGTTGCTTATATTTCACACATCATCTTCCAGGGAGTCACTTCCGAAAATATAACAACAACAACAACAACAACAACAATTACAACCACACACTCGAACCATTCAGTCGAACAGAGTTTAGTGCACCATGGCCATGGGGCCATTGTCTTCACCAAAAAGTCTACAAATACGAGTTTGACTCAACACAAAAATATAAAAGGGTGAGCGAGGGATTGCACTAGGAACCGAACCGAACCTTACTTTAGTTTCGTTGTAGATTTTGTTTTTGTTTTCATCGACACCCATCTGCCCAATAGACAATACTTGCCCGAGGGGGGTTTGGGCGAGGCCAGGCGAGCCGAGGTACATACTGTCAATGAATGGATGACTGCGTTGAATTTCGTTTATTGTGGTGATGGTGCATGCATAAATACTGCTATGTGTGGCCTTATGATAACATATAGCCGCTCTCGTATTGTTGTATTAATAAAAGGTAAATAATAATTAAGCTTGATTAAATACAAAATGTGATGGAACAAAATGTGTGCGCTCAAGTTTACACAGTTTAATGGCTGAGGTGTCGACGGGTTAGGGGGGGTGCAGATTATTTCTATAGACCATTGGGTTCGTTTCACAAACACAGCAAGCATGCTCACAAATATGCTGGACGTGCTTGTAATTAAGTTGCTGCTCCCAAAGCACAAACATGCACACATAAACACAAACACACACACACATAAATACATACACACGCATTCGTTACTCCTCTTCTGCTAAAGCTACTTATGTACGCTCCAAAACAATTGATCTTCATTAATCATCGTTTGTTATTATTATTGATATGACCATTGTTGTTGTTGTTGTTGTTGTTGCTGTTGTTGATGTTGCTATTGTGTATTTGTGGCTGTTGTTGGTTTTACTTATGGCCCTCGGTAGTCTACTTGGCGGAGTTTACCTTTGACTTAAGTCAGTCCATGCCATTCCAAGCATTTTGTCTATCATTTTAATTTGGGTTTATGTGTGTGGGGGGGAGGGGCGGTTATTGAGTGGAGATAGGTTTAAGAAGAGTCTTGGAAATTGTGTCGTGTCGGCTGGGCTTTTATTATTAAAGGTCCCATCAATGATGTGTTTCCTTCATGGGCCTTTAACTTTGTCCGATTGGGGCTGGATTTTGGTTTTGGTTTCTGTTGCCTTTGTACTAATCTTCATCAAATATTATTTGTCTATGAAGGTTTGTGAAAAACATTGAAATGAAAATGGAAAATAATGTAATAATAAAAGCCCTTTCAGTGCCTCAATCTCGCAACCACTCAGTTGGTCAGGTTTTTTTTATAAATCCGTGACAATTGTATCAACTGAAAGAAGACACTGTATATTTAATTCAAAATTTATTTTTTAAAAATGTATCTTATCAAAATAAAATACAAATTGTATAATTTCATCTCCTTCAATATTTCTAACAAATTCCTTTGAGAAAGAGGGAGGAACGGCGACAACGGCATATTTTTCAGACAGGAACGAACAAAGCCGAGACAAGTGTGATGCCTTTGAACCTCGACTAGCTCGACTCTCTTCACACTCCTCGATTCGCCTGACAACCAACAATTACTTTCAAATCACAAAGTAGAAAAGTTTAAGTCACCACAAATTCCAAAGTAAATTCATGTATTAAAGGAAAGGAAAAATGGAAAAATAAGAAAAGGGTAAAAGCACTTGGATCATGTGTTAACAGTGGGATTCGAACTAAAGCTTCTGAGCTGGTAGCCCTAGCATGCTTCCACAAGACTACGGAAGCCTATAGTTATTATCTCGCTTACTGCAATTTGGTTCTGGATAAAATGGTCGTATAACACGTTATTGGAGCCACACCTTTCATTTCTAGGCTCATAGTCGACTTTCACGGACATATAGATTTTTCAATTTTAAAAGACTATTGTATTTTTCTTCATTCAAGACACAACACATAATTTAATTATTTATAAAAAAAAATGAGAAAAAAAAATTAGGCTAATCCCTTGTAAAAAAATTTTTTTTTTAATTAATAAAATTATAATTTTTTCAAATTAAAAAATATATATTTTTTTAGTTAGTAAAAAATTCAGATTTTTATTGAGCTTTTCAAAATTTATGTATTAATTATGCCATGCAACTTGCTTGCTGGGACTTTGAGGAAATTCTTCAACCAGGCATAGTAGTAGGTTGCTATACAACCATTCGCTGCTTCAGTGAGTTGGCGTGTGATGCAAAGGAGAAGTAATTCTCTTGTGCGTCATACCAATACTTACTTATAGCGTCGCTTGGATAAAATAGAATGCATAAAGAGTGCTGACGAGGATCCGTGGCTGGATCCGAAACAGCTGTACACTCTGCCAGACTGAGTTTTTGCTTAGTTGTTGTACTCCCTTTTCAAAATTAATTTTTTGGAAAACGAGCTAAAACCCATAATTAAAACATATATTTTTTTAGTATTTACATACTTAGGTACAAGGTTGCGAAATCTTCTAAGTAAAAATGGGTCAAAATGGTTACTGAGACCAAATTTGTTGTGTGTCCGTGGCTCCTCTAAATGTTTTGTATTTTTTTGATGTATGTTAGCTTCCACAAGGTAGAAGAAGACGGAGAAACTTACACTTGAAAAGACAATCGAAGGTGCTGGAAGGACCTTAATTGGTGAAATTGATTCGCTGAGGTCCTATGCTCCACAGGGTGCAAAGGGACCTAAGAAGAATGCTAACTTCTGCATTACCTTTCCTTTCTTCAAAATATTTTAATACGATTCTTTTTAAATGCCATTTTTCATTGAAGAAACACTTGAGGCCTTGAGAAATTCTGTCACCAACAGCGCAATAAATATGAAGTGTCACATCGATGGTATTTCATGTGTATTGACATTTCATTAATAATATTTCATTTTATTTATATTATTTAAAGGGGGGGGGGGGTTGGAAACGAAAAAGAGTTTATTTTCATTTATAATTGCTAAGCGACCAAGCACATACTTACGTCTTATCAGATTATTTATAATTTCATTTTCAATTCCAATGGCGAACCGTCTGTCGATTCCGATACCGCAGGTAGTCATCATTATTATCATATCATCATCATTGTCGTCATCACTTGCAGCCGAAGAGCCGCACCACCACAGCCGCAGCCACAGCCACAGTAATTCCGGCAATTTCAAAACCAAAATATATATACAAAAAAAAAAAAAGAAAAAATATATTAAATAAAAAAAAAAAAAAAACACAAACGCCCCTTAACATCTCCATGTCCGTCCAACGACCAACCAGCCAGCAGTCTGTCTGTCCATTAAACCGCATGTCTGTCTGTTTGGCTGTCTGCCTTTCAGTTTGCCATATTGTTGTTGTTGTTGTTGCTGTTGTTGCTGTTGCTGCTGTTGCTGCTGTCCCTCAACGTTCGTTTTTACCCGCAATTGGTAACGTAATCTTCTAGATAAGCGTCGTTCCGCATCGTCGTCGCTGCCTTTTGTTGTGTAGTGGTGGCTTTACGTGCTGTTGTAGCTGCACATTGTGGTTGTTGTTGTTGTATACGTTTGTGTTTTTTTTCCTTTCTTTTTTTTTTTGTACGTATGCCTTAAGCGGTGTTAGCGTCGCTGTGATTAAACAGGTCAAATAGGTTTACTTGCTTTATTTTGTGTTGCTGTTGTTGTTGTTGTTGCCGCTCTGCTTCTGGCCTATTCTGTGCTTGTGCATTTTATTTGGGATTTTCTTTATTTGGATTTGCCATACTTTAGATATTTCGTTTTTTGCTATTTTTTTTTTGTATTTTTTCTTTTGGGCATTTCTGTTTGTTTTAGGGGATTTTCCTTTTTTTCTTTCCATTCGCTCAAAAGTTCGTTAAGCTCTCGCAGCAAATGCTCGTACACGCATTTGGCATATGTGTGTGTGTTTGTTGTTGTTGGTGTTGGCCATTGAAGGTGTTTGGTTTTTGTTTATTGTTGTTGGTGTGTGGTGTGTGCGTTTTTAATTAATGTGAATGCACGTTATTTACGCCTCGCATTATAATTTAATTAATAAGCTTTCATTAAAAATTAATTAGGCCCTAATTGTCTCTCTCGGTGTGTTGCGTTGCGCATACGCCACGTATGATGTCGCACATGTTTGTCTTATTCATATGTTGGTTCGTTTGTCTGTTGGCCATTGCAAAGATCTGAAACAATGAATTGACACAGAATGTCGGTATAATTAAAATTACGTGATTATACAATTTACATGTTTCGGCCGAGGGATGAGTTGAACAATTGAAGTCTGAAGAGCAATTAACTGGTGTAAAGTGGAATTAAGAACCTCAAGTGAATATATTGAAAGTCATTCACTCAAGACTCACGACCAATGCTATTTTCGGACTCTATTCGTAAACTTCAAGAAAATATTCGAGAAGCCTTCATATACATTCAGTGCACTTGCTAAATTCCATGGCGTGTTATGGCCTCTTTTAAGTCCACTGAAATAACAGACAATTCACTTAATGGCCCCCAAAAAGCGCCAATGAATTTTAACGAGAACCACATGAAGAATGACAACAGCAATTACTGTTTCATTGTTTTCTTGGTCGTTGCCTTTGTTTGTTTATTTGTCAACAACTCTCATGATGAAGCCTCTCCAAAGTCAAAAAATCGAAATCAAAGTCAGCCATCCAAACGTATCCACTAAAGTCTTGAAATTTATTGTTCCCCACATCAAGCACAAAGAACACATAACCACCTTCAGTAAAAACAAAAAAAAACAACAAAAAAAACACAAAAATAAGATGCCAAAAAATGAAATTATGAAATTCAAAACCATGCCATCAGCTTCGAAGACAAACTGTCAATTAACAACCAAAAAAAAAAATAAAAGCAAATGAACTGCTTAACATTTTTCCATTTCTGTGTGTTTGTGTGAGTGTTTTTTTTAAACGTTTTCTACTTTCGTATGCAAGTCGAAGCGATCATGTGTCACATGCAAAATATTTAATGAACGAACAGGAGAAGCCAAGCCAAATGATTACTATGTATGCCGAAGAAGCAGAAGAAATCATTTCAATATGAAATTTGACAATATGAACAAAACGTGGGCCGACATAACAAAATAAACAATCAACAAACTGGCACAGCCTATTTGAGTAAATAATGGCTGAATGAGTCGGTCTCTAAAACTGAAAAAAAAAATCAACTATTCTTGAAGTGTTTATAATGCATTACTGGGCAAATTGTTTGACTGACTGGCTTCTGATGATTTGGGTTGCCACTTTAAAGTGAATCACTCGAATGCATAAAAATATAAATTTCCATATTTTAAAAATATATAAAATTCTCACAGTGCAGTAATCTATACGATCAAATTTATCTAAGTTAATTGGTTTTTTTTTATGAAAGTTCCCTTTGTCATGTTCAAGTTTGTTACAAGAGCCATCAATTGGCAACAGGGTGAATCTAATAACACCTATCCCGTAAAGGGATCGACCCTGTTAGAATTCTAAAATCTCCTCTCATGTAATCATGCGTTATAGGAATCAATTAAGTAAAAATTAGTCACGATATTGATCCATTAATTAGAAGTCAATAACCAAGAATTCTTAATCATAAAACAGTTAAAAATGAAAATCATAGTTTGTGATTTGTGTTTGCTTGATTTGTTCAATTTAAACATGAATGATCAGATGGAATAAATTGTGCAAACAATAATCATAAATTATGATTAAAAATTCATAATTTTAGGCTTAAGTGAGAATAAATGAATCATTCGTAATAATAATTTGAGCACATATTTACAATTAAATAAATTAAAATTTTTTTTATTTGCTAATTTTTTACTTAATTATTTATTTAATTTTACTTTTTTATTTGCCAACTTGCTTAGAATAATTTGTAATAACTTTTTCACAAATTCAGTTTTCAACATTCAATTGACAATCATCCCAGTTACTCATAATTCATGATAACACGTGCAGTTTCATGACCTAGTAAATCATCAATTATTCTTCAAGAATAATAAAATAAATCACGAAATTCATAAACTCTTATCATAATGTATTCACAATCCATATGCATAGTTTATGTACGAATTTGCATAATTTGTGACTAATATTCACAATTAATGATTATAGTTAGTAATTAAGTAACAATAATTTTATGGACTCCGTAATCGTAAATCATGAGCCAACATTTTTCTCCGTGTAATGAAAATATTCTAATAATGCAAAGTAAATTGAGATTTGGTCTTTTGTGTTCCCACTCCGACTCTGTGAGAATGCCCCAGGTATTACAAACCATTCCACTTCCAATGTTTAAAGGACCTCCACAAACCCTAAATCCCCATGGAATTTTCAGGTTAGTAAATATTGACCAACATTGTTCTGGTATTAAATGATTACTCCGCAGGAATCCAGTAAATAACCCGGATTTTCTTCATCCTCATTGGAGAATCTGCATCAGTCGTCGTTTAAAATGCCCGTGAGAGGCCCCCTCAATCTGCAATGACCAGTGAAGAACCCCGTTAGAACTCGCAGCCGGTTTTTTCTCAACCCTACACAGAGAGAACAGTTTGCAGTAATTGTGTATATAGTCATAATATTGATCCATGAATGAAAAAAACATAATTTATAATTTTTAGTCATGAATACTGATTTTGGTTTTATATTCTGCCTTGGTAGTTTGACTAAAATCAATTCAATTATGATTTTTTATTAGTGGATCAATATTGTGAATATAAAACACAATTCCTGCAAACAGTTCTCTCTGTGTATGGAATCTTCAATCCTCTTTTCGTTGTACTTGATAATAATGTCTTAGAAAATGTCATTAAAGGGGGGTATACAATTATGTGGCACAACTTCCTTTTCGCTATTTTGGAATTACGACTGAACATTTTTTGTATTGCGGATCCCTCTTTTTCGACAGAATGATTGGTCAAAGTGTTCATGAAGCGAAAGAAATGTACTAAGCCACACAATATAACTTTTTGCCTTAAATCGGTGAGTTTTCTTTGATATATATATATTTGATAGAATAGCGAAATATTTCTCAGTAAAACTCTTCGAGAGTATGTACGTATGTTTGTTCCCTTATAACTTGAGAACAACTTGACCGATTTTAATGACACTCATTTCAAAATGTTGGTGATTCCATTGGCCTCGTCATAGGCATTTGGGCGTTCGAGGTTGGCTCGGTAAATATTATTCTAAAATGCTATAATACATTCAGTGTTTCATCGATTTCACTAAAATGTGGCAAGGAATGGGCAGAAAACTGACTATACAAATTTATAGTCCGCTGTCTGCCACGCCTTCAAATTTTTGAATTAGATGTTGGGTGATGAATGTGTTGTTGAGATATGGGCATGGAAATAAATGGTAAACCGACTGCCATACCTTCATATTTTTAAGAGGCTATAGCTCAGGCCTGTATTTGGTGCTGGGTAGTGAATGGGCAGAGGGATGACTATGAACATTTATGTTTATTTCAATGGCTTGAAGAATACCTACATAGAACCTAGTAGTTTATATATCGATACCTTAAAGCACAACCATCTTATGTCCGTTTTTATGAAAATCGAGTTTTTGGCATTTTTGGATTCCTCAGAAGAAGCTGCATCAGACAGGCTATAGCGGTTTGTGGGAATCGTAATGAAAGTAATTGAAAAATGAGGAAATAAAAATCAATTTCCATACAAAACATAGCAATTTGAAAACTAGTTTTTCATTTTCTAGAGTTTTGAAAAAATGGACATAGGATGATTGTGCTTTAAGGTATCGATTTTGAAATGAAAATACAAAATTACTGCAAGCAAAGCTGTAGCAAAAAATCAAATTTATCAAAACAAAGAAGATTTCATAAAAAAATATCTTTTCTTCTATGAAACTGTGAAGCCTGCATCACCTTCTTAATTTACTTATCTTGAGTCAACTAAGCTTTCCCTGTGATGACAACACTCCTACGGAAGTTTATTTGCTACCGAATAAATGAATGAAATCATTTATTTTTTATAGTTTTTTTTTTCGCAGGGCATCTAAAAAAATCGGTTGTACGTGTGTGACTCACATGTAAACATACAAAGTTCATATAAAATAAAGAAAATTGATTTTATTTTCGCGCAAAGCAAATATTTATTAGCAAAATGCACAGGCAAATTTCGTGAGTTTGTGTGTGTGTGTGTTTGGATAAACTTAAAATTTGCGTAGCCTTGTTTGTGGAAATGTAAACATTTTAACATTTTACAAAGTAACAAAAAAATACAATTTAAACAAAACGTCACAAAGGCCGCCATTACTTTTGCCATATAAACAAACAGACAGTTAAGGAAGGCAGGCAGGCAGTCAGCCAGGCAGGCGAACTTAAAGACAGACAAGACAGCCCAGCCATTCATACAACATACAAAGGAAACGTTATGCGAACAGATACAATCAGCGTAACGAGCTGAAGAGGAAAGAAATACTATATGGCTAAGCAAACAAACGGGGTGAATGTAAAGAAGGCTAACGATAAAAGCATACCAACGAAAAAAAATTGATCGGAAATTCAAAACTTTTACGTTAAGCAAATAAGAGTTTTTGTTTTTACAAACTATCAATACGAATTGTTTTTTTTTTTTTTGCAACTACAGTTTGATGACAGCTGAGGTCGTGTGGAGGAAAAACAACGAGACCATCAACTCAGTCTCTCGCATTGCGACAATCGATAAAGGCATATTGATGGGAATGTGTACAGCATGAAATCGGAATTGAAATCTAATTGAAAATATACACACTCGCGTTTGGGTGATAAATTATGCCAACAAAAAAAAGCAGAGAAGTGACAGGAGATTGAAGGAAAGAATAAGAGTGGGAAGCCGAAAAAAATAGCAAGCCATGAAGGTGAATAGGGGGGCAAAATGTGTCCACACACTGAAAGTTTTATGGTAATTTTGGTCTTCTCTTCCAACAGTTAGGTAGTCAAGCTTTTGACAGACAGAACACAGAATGTCAAACGAACGAACGTACAATTTGACAGTTGAACGTGTGCACTCTTTGGCAATCATAGGAAGCTGAGTCACTCAAGGACTTGCTGAATTGACTTCCACACAAATGAAATTCAGGGACGACAAATGAACCAAATCAAATTCAATTGAACACAACTGAACCATTATAAAAAAAAGAAACAAAAATAACAAATAGTTCAAATGCCAAAGGACCCTCCGAAAAATTAAAAAAAAAAAAAAAATCACACAGTTGGTGGTGACACATTCCCATACAAAAGAGCTATTCGCTCAACTAAAACGCACTAAAGAAAACCTTTCAAAGCATTAAAATTTCGTACACGAAAAGGAAAATATTCCAAGTGAATCGAAATGTAACGAAAATGACAATAAAATCTAAAAACAAGTATACCTTCCTTCAGGGATCACTCATACGCTCAACAATCAACTCGCTCTGTTCTATCCACTCCATAGTCTTTAAAGTCATATCATAAATTACATTTCGGTTGTTTGTTTTACAGTCTGGTTGTATTCTATGTAGGGGTATTAAGAAGATTTTTCCTACGAAATGAAAAACATTTTATTGTCATTTTTATGACTGACTTTTGTGTGCCACTAAATGACAATAGTTGAAAGTATTTTGGGAAAATCTCTCTCCATGAAGTACTTACATTTGGTATGTGAATATCAAAGGTTCCTTTGGCTGCACAGAGAAAGAGAGATAGATAACATTTTATTAGTGGCACTAAATGTTGAATTGTAAATTGTAAATCATAGGCAATATGGGCAACTATTTAGTATCAACTTGACTATTCAGGTCAACCGAGAGGGGCATACTTTGGCAAAGCGAATGACTGCTTTGTTTTTGTTTTTGTGTTTGATATATTTTTTTTTATTGTAATATTTGTTGTTGTTTTCGGCCTTTTATTCTACTTCACATACCCATATAGTAGTAGTCCCTTCACAGTATGATTGAAAGTATTGTTTCTTCATGATTCTTTGCATACAAATGAAAGCCTCCACAGTACTTCTCCTCCTCCTGCTTCCAACTGCTCCCTAGCTATTCCTCCTACTTTACTTTTTGTATGAATGTGTGTACCGTCTGTCATACGAGAGTGTGTCGTTCTGAATTTCATATGGCTTAAGAAATTATTAATAAACGTGCTTTATAAGGTTTTTGCTTTAGACTTTAGGCATAAAAAGCAGCTTGCCAGCTTGCTAGTAGTGGCATTGTAGAAGTAGCATTTGTTGTTGGCTCATTCCTCTCATTTTGCAATTCACTCATGGGGTTGGCCTGCCCGTTTGCCTGCCTCTGACTACTGCTACTTCCTTTGAATGGATTTGGGTTTCGGGGATTTATACTGTAATTTTTCTTACATTGTTGCTTTGTTTCTTGTTGTTCGTGATTTTTGCTACTGTCATGTTCGAATTGTCTCGCAAGTTGTATAGGGAAATGAACTTTTCTTTTGGTTTTAATTCTTTTTTTTTTTTTCTACCATTTCATGTGTACACAATAAACTTTGCAACGTAAATTATGATTTATGCTCTACGCTGCCGAGAGTTGAATGGTAGAGAAGGGCATGTGGCGAATTGTGGGTCTGTCAGAAGCTTTTGTGTGTTGGGTTATGTAGTGAATGGCAGGCAGTCTTTGAAATTAATTAATTTGAAATTTATTCAAGCGTTATTCTCAAGTGTTCTTTTGAAATAGTTTGGCAATTCTGCATTGTTGTTTTGGTTTTTTATATTTTTTTCGTTTGCTTCCTTTTGATACTTAAGCGTTGTGGAAATATTTCCGCTTGCTCGTTTTGTGTCGTGTATTGTGTATTGAATTTTAATTTCCCATGACTTAATATCAGGTTCAGATACACCAAATATACACAATGAACTCAATTCTCGAACAATAGGTGGTCTTTCATACTTTCAATTGATACCATTTTTCATTATGAGTTGAAATCTATTGAACAGAAAAAAATAAAAAAGAAATAATAATAATAAATTTTAATCATAGCAATTGCAATCAGTGGAAGAATTTAACGAATTTCAGGTATGGAGAGTACTAACAATAAAGGTGTCCTCACAGGACACAGGACATAACGAGCTAAATGCATGCCTGAATGAACTCCATTGGATTTGCCATACCTGCATTGATACCATGTTTGCGCTAGTGTACAAATGCTAGACCGGTGGCAATTGAAGCATGCACTTATGTGCTCAACAGCAGGACGCATGAGGAATTGCCTGTCATTCTGGTTTATTATCATATGATTTGACTGCACATACTACTTATTTGATTGTGAAACTTAATTTATTGTGAAAGGACTTGGCAATTCATTGATCACGAACTACTGTCCTTACCTATGGGAACTTATCAAAGAATGAAAGCGAATAGTTACTTCCGATGGAAGAAGCTTGGAAAACTTGTGGAATATGCGCTCGAATAGGCAACTGCTTACCATTTTGGAACTATTTTATGGTGGTCTGCTTAAGATTAGGGTATAAATCATAAGCATCTAAGGTACAACTGCCTGTCTTTGTATAAAAGCGCCGATGTGAGTAGTTTGCTCTACGCCAGAAAGGAGAGACGTCCAATAGCGAGTAGGCATAGTTTGTTAGAATCACACAACCACTGAGACAATGCCACTAAAAGTCGTTGGATGTAATGTATAATCCCGAATATAATGGTTTAATTGGAGAGCAGATATGGCGACCTGGACCATTTAGAAACCATGATTGTTTACAGTATAATTGTACAGCCCAGCAGCGTGAAGAACTAGTAAAAAAGAACTGGTGGATCACTAATTCTCAGACTATCTCCAAGCAATGCCTAAAACTGTCACATTTAACATAGGCTTGTTCTACGAAGGGGTCAATTACCTTCCCGCTGCATAACCTCATACAAGTGCGCGTACTAGTTCTAAGGGAACCATTATTGCACTCTTACTTAAGTGAATTTACTAGTGCGTTTCTGTCTACTGCGGTACAAAGCGGCATGAGCATAGCTTCGTTTCACTCTTACTTAAGTGAATTTACTAGTGCGTTTCTGTCTACTACTTACTGGTTCGTAATTACTACTATAAAAATAGTGCGCGGACGACAATTATCTACTAGCACGCTGCCACGAAGACTCTCCGCCGTTCTTCGAGCTTTACGTGTAAATTTTCCTGAGGATGTAGAAGAACACTATTGCCCACTATTTTCCATATTACAATGTTATGTCATTAAAATGGCGCTGACACCTATTCTGTGCAGTACTCCTTGACGGTGTTTCCTTAGGGAATTAAAGGTTAGCGGCTAGTAGTGTTAATTTCTCATGAAAAAGTCTATCTCAGATGCATTGGATGTCGTTTTGATTCTTTTAAATGTGAAACGATTTCACACTAGGGGTACTCCAAGGTGACATAGGCTCCATATAAAACCGACTATTACTTTTACAGCGAATCTATTGAAAAGAGACATTCCGCCTATATGGTATAATTTAAAATTTGATTTTGAATTCGACGACTTAGAAGACGGGCATAAAATAGTGCCGCCAATTGAGGGAAAAATGGGAAATAAAAGGAAAAAATATTTTTGTTGGGGTTTGAATTGAACTTTACTCTTTAAAAGTGTACTTCTGTTAACCCACTACTATACAAAAGCCTGAAAACTCGATAAAAAAAAGTTTAGTGATAAAATGTTCTCCCATGAGATCAAATTCAGAAAGTTTTCTCTTTTTAGACATTTTTAAAGACTTCCTGTGATTCGGTGTGCGTAATAACTACAGTTTGTATTCTTACCTCTAAACAAATCTCTCTGCTACCCTCTGTTGTTGTTCGAGAGTATGGTCCCAAGGCATTTCAAATTAGCGAAGCCCTTAAAATATGTCATTCTATATTTGCTTTACTAAAAACTCCATAGCAAAAGTATTTTCCCATTTACCGCCCACAAAAGTTAATTGTCAAACGTCAACGACACTCATTAGTTTTGGTTTCTGTGTTTCAATTATACTTTTCACCATCAAAGGCTACACCCAAAAAGCTATGGCAAACTATGTACTTGACATTACTTACAGCCAAATTATGTTTCTAATCGCAAGAAAACATCAAAGGAACTGTATGCGCTGTCATAGAATCTAAAGTGAAGTAAGGGATTTGCAAATATTATTGTCGCATAACTTCAACTTCCAATTTGGCTCTAGGTAATTCGTATCTACTTTTCTTCCCTACATAATTACATTTGTGTGCGTATTTTCTTATTTACCGAGTTGTTTGAACTCCAAGGGGGTAATAACCCTTTGCCACCCACTAACATAATATAATATTTTACTTTACATACAAGGAAATGTAACGAATCAGAGTTGAAATGGAAACATTCAAGCGGCAAATGAAGGATTCCGAAAAAAAGGAGGGAGAGAGGCAGAAATAGGAATGGAAAAATTAAATTAATTTCCAATTCATGCACCAAGAAAAAAAAAGGATAAAACGTATACAGAGACCCACCCCATCTCAGAAAATACATACGTGTTCCTGGATCTTCTTGTATTTGCCATTTGTCACCTTAGGTGTCCTTTACCTATGTACACTCGCCGGGATTATGTCTTCTTCGTCGTTGTCGCCGTTTTATTTCTACGTCTTCTTCGTGTCGTGTAAACACCCTCCACCCCTTGTGCAGTTTACAGTAGTTTTTTGCTTCTTCTTCTTCTTCTTCTTATTCTTTATACAATCATTTGACAATCTGCAACATTAAATGCTGCCAAGGGAAGTGGAAGAAGCAAAACCATACATACTACATATCTCACAGTCAAAGCAGCTAAATCACCCACTTAAATGTTTAACTTAGATACCTAAGGGTACACATAGCGTAAACCAAGAAGAAAGTACAATTTGCACAAATAATAAAAATACTTACTTATGCCGGTTGGCAATTGCAACCCTCAAACCCTCGAAAGGCACAAGAGATAAGCGCAGTTATACAACATTTGAGTGGAGTTCAGAGAAAATCTGCATAGGACATAGCGACATACAAGCACACAAACAGACAAACAGCCAGACCCACAAACAGACGCAACCTCAATAGAATTCTCCGAATTCATATACGAATGGCAGACAATCCACACTATGTACTATATACCGGCATATTTATGCATGTCTAAGCAACTTTTGCCATATACACATAAAGAGGGAGTCTGACTTCCCGCAGCCTGGAACACTTTTTGTGTAAAGAAATTTTTCGCAAAAATTCAGGTTCATTGGAAATTTTCGAAGCCACACATGCCCATAGCCCGATTGTGGCGAGAGTCGAGTAATTCAGCAAACAGCAGGGAACGACATAAGTAAGCCAGGAGTCAGGATATATGTTGAAGGGACATGCGCAGTAAACGGGCGTGGTGCCGGGAGCACAGTCAAAGGAAAACACCGAAACATAGACCGAGGGAACCGAAGTACTTGTTCATAGTAAATAAAAAGAAATGACAGTTGTGAACAGATGGACTGACCTCTGCTCTGAGGCACACAACCAATATAAATGAGAGCAATGCTAGAGCGCAATTAACGTAACGAAATATATAAGAAAAACAACACCAACAACAATAACAAAATTCCATTGAGTCGAAACCAGTGAGGTTGTACAGCAGCATTGAACAGGCTTCCAACGAATTGGCTACGTCACTTTGACAGTTGAGTCTACACCAACAAATATGTGTACAACTGAATGACGATGGAGAGAATGAAGCAAATGGAACAAGCAAAAAAAAAAACAACAACCAAAAACATATGTTTCGTATAACACTTGTGACAACAACAACAACAACAACAGCAGCAACAAAAATTACATTGAAGTGGCCTGAAACCCTCGGAAAATTTAATGGAAAAAAAAAACACCAAATTAAAGCAAACAATCGCTCAAGGAGAGCCACACCATACGAAATACTAGGAAAATTGCACAAAACACAACACAGAAATTGACTTTAAAACTCAGCAGAGTTTATTTTTAAAGCGCAGACTTCTTTATTATTGTGTGTCTTTTTCGTTTTGTTGTTGCTTTTTTTTATTTCATTTTCCTAGGAAGAACCTTCCCTTTCCTAGCTGTGACCATAAGAAATTCTCCTTCTGTGTCATGGAGTTTATAATTGCAGTCCAATTATTTCAGTATATTCAGCAGGTGCTTAAGGTAAATGAGTTTTCTTTGAAATTATTCAAAATGATGACCATCATTTTGCTTTCAATTATGTTTTGAGAGAATTTAATGTGAGAATGTGGGTAATTAAAATTTCTCATCCCTTGCGGTTCCAGCCAGCTGTTGTTTTGTTTAGATTTTCGTTTGATATTTGGGACAGCAAGCCCTGTCTGTTCGGTACTGTCACAGTTGGCATTCGTTATCTTACATGCAACTATTTGCATGTCAGTATGATTTGTTAATTGGTAATATATTCTGAAGAAAATGTTTCCACAATACATCAATCATTCCACACTCAGAAATACATAATTGGCAATTAATCAAATACATTCGAGGAGGACGACTATTGCAGATTAATCACAAACCACGTAACTACGCTTGGATGATAGTGAAGAAGATATTGGATGGCAACTCAACTACTGAGTCAGAGTTCAAATGTAATTTCTGAAATACCAGATGAATGTTGGAGATGAAGGGCCTTGAATTAGGCGAACACACTTAGGCTTTGCTTGATCCATTGTGTGCCTGATCTTCCTTTCAACTCGTTCATCTTACGTTACCATAAAAAAAAGTCAAACTATTGGCCCATGAATGGATGAGACTGGAAATAATCAGGGTTCGGTTTAGGTTAAGTTAGGTTAGGGCGACTGCCGGAACACCGACACATTTAGACCAACTTAGGTCCACTGTTGCAACTATCATGGACCAGTCATGGTATATCAACGCCTCCTACGAAAAGTAGAATGTTTCAAAAACTTGTATGGGAATTCTCATTTAAGTTTTTGAAACATTCTACTTTTCGTAGGAGGCGTCGATATGATAATTGCAGGGACCTACAATTTAGTGAAGGATCCGAATGGCGAATATAAATTGAAGCATGTTATACTTTCATAAGTTTGCCAATATAGTGTAGAGATTGAACCCGATACATTCTGATTGTGACACAGAAGAGTGCAGCCCTTAACCAACTGCCCCATGGGTTCCGTTTAACTTTTGCCAAAGGATTGCCGCAAGACTCTTGTGAAACCTGGACAATTGCATAGATAATGTCCAATGGTTTCTGCTTCTGGCTCACAGGATCTACAGACATTAGTGTAGTTTAAAAAAAAAGAGATCTTTTAGGAATATATTTCTACATTTTTCCGGAATTCAGTGGCCTTCATCACCAGTTCCTTTGAGAGGGCGCCAACTACAACTGTTCTCCAACGAATACGATTATCGGTAATATTTCTGCATCCACTCAACTTCATTACGGTCTCCGCTGTTTCTCTCCATGTCATGAGAGGACGGCTTGATCATCAGGAAAAATTATCGATAAATTATCAAAAAATTTCGATAAATTATCGATAAATTTTCAAAAAAAAGCGAAAAATTATCGATAAAAAATCGAAAAATTATCGATAAAAAATCGAAAAATTATCGAAAATTATCGATAAAAAATCTAAAAATTATCGATGAATTATCGAAAAATTATCGATAAAAAATCGAAAAATTATCAATAAATTATCGACAAATTATCGTTAAAAATCGAAAAATTATCAATAAAAATCCATAAAATATCGAAAAATTATCGATAAAAAATCGAAAAACTATCAATAAAATACCGATTTTCGATAAAATTACTAACATATGGTCTCAGAATGTATCGTACTCGCATGTGCAGGGTATTATAGCTTCGGTCAGACCGAAAATAATTCTCTTATTAGTTTTCTTTCATATTTACTTTAGCGGCCCTATATTACAACCGGGTGGTTCCTATGTAAAAACCGGGTGGTCCCTCTCTGCACTTCTATGTTCTCGGCAATAACCTTCATCAGTTACTCGGAATTGGTAATTATTTCATATTTCATTGCGCTACAAGTGCAGTTAACTAAATGAAAAAACTATTTCGCCCCTCAATCGGATATGAAATTCCATATTTCATAATAATGTGCGATAAATTGTGTTGTTTTGAGGGCAAAGGGCGTTGTGCAGTTCAAGCTACACAGCACATTGCATGTGAACGACAAAAATTTGTAATTATGATTGCCATAAATAAATTGTAACATTTCCCAACGATAATTTAAATTAAAAATTTCGAAAGCTTTTTTTTCTGTACATTTTTTTTTGTCGTACCATACCATTGCGACTGTATACATCCGCTCATTTTTCATTTGCAAACTACTACTACTAATTTATTGACAATTTTTTGTGCTATTTGCATTTTACATGTTTTGACTTTGCATGCAGCATGTTTTATTTTGGCATTGCTGCATGTTGCATTTGACACATCTTAGGCATGTTTATGTTGTCAGCAAAGTTTTTTTTTACTTTAGTTTTTGATGTGGATTTTGTAGTTGTAATGTATAACCTTTAGATTGCATTTGTGCGCTGTTGGAGTGGTGTGCTTGCAAATATGTAAGGATGTAGCTCGTGTAATTATTCACTCGTGTGAAATTATGCCCTGCCATATTTGGCTTGAGTTTAAGTAAATGAGGAAATGTTATTGTCGATGGCGTTGTGGCTGTTATTTATGAGAAGTATGTGCAATTAAGCTATTTGTCAGGGGCTGATTATCGATTGAGAAGGGTTGTGTGTGCCTGGTGTTTCTTTTCAAATCAAGCATTTCCGGCTGGGTAACTAATCCTTATAATTCCATACAATTAGTAAACAAACATCTGTGAAGTATGTAAGGAGTGTTTATCTGAAGGATAAATCGTAATTTATAACGTTGGCAAGTATCTTTAAATCCGATCACTTTGAAAGGATTTTCGTTTTAATACATTTCGTAAGAGTAGAGATGAGGCCAAAAGTACCCTTTGCGAACGAACGTCTAATGATTTTACATATGTATATGAACCAACCTTTTCCACATTCCTCTTGACTTATTCGCGTAATAAATCTTCTTGCGTGAATCGTGACAAATAAATCTAATAAATTGTCCAACTTCAATTCAAATTTATTAACTTGATTACATTTTTTTTTTGCTTCCATTCTTGCATGTGCTATGTATGTCAGTGATAACTTTTCATATTTACATATTAAATGAGCGACAGCAGTTCAACTGTTTGTGATTTCCTGCAACGAACCGAACGAACACCTTCAATCACACCGCGGCGTACGGAATGGAAAATTTAACAAAATAAATATGAGAAATGAGAAATAATAATAATAATAATAATAATGATGATAATCCAAACCACATGCTGCATTTAATTAACAACAATTTATATTCATAAGCTTCAATCGGCGAGCGAGCATTCAAATGCATTCATCATCATCAACAACATGGGGCCCCTGTTCTGCCCACCTCCCCCCCTCCCCCTCGCAACCAGCAAGCAGCACACTTTACATTCGATAAATGCGACAGGCGAAAATGTTGCAAGTGGAAATGTGAAGTAGGGAGAAGAAAAAAAAAAGTAATTGTGTTACATTGCAAGCACACCACGTGTTGCCAGCATATGCTAGTGCTGCTGTGCGCTGCTGCTGCTTCCTAAGCAGATACGCAAGTTGCTTGTTAGTGCGCTCGTTGGTCGTGCGTTTGTTTGTTAGCTAGTTTTTGGATGGGTTCGTTGGCTGGTTGGTTCATTGGTTGGTTATATAGTCGGTTTTGGTTTGTATGTGGCAGAGCACACACAATCACACACACACACATACATTGCACACTGCGAATATCCGCGTACAAACAAATGCGAAATCAGCAGCAATCACAACAACAGCCACATGTGTGAAACATGCGCGAATTGTGCAATTTTAATGCAATTGTAAATGAAATGTTGCTACTTGCACACGCCGTCTGCCCTCTTTAACACCCCTTAAATGGCACACAAACGCGCACACACACACACACACACAGACGGACTCTTTCAACGCGGATGGGCCTCACTATCATACGCATTCACAACGGAAGCCAACTTTGTATGCCAAATATGTATGCACGTACCTCCTCATTCGCGGCCCACTCTGCTTCCCAACGGTCTACTGCCTTTTTTCCCATGGCGTACTACATTCATTTTTTATTTACTAGATATGTGGGCAATTCTCATGCAGCTATAGACTATAGTGGAGTAGGTTGAGTGACGGTAGGGGAGAGGTGGCTGCACTGAAGGCAGAGTGATAGGCAGTGGTGTGTGGTGTGTGGTGTGTGGCTGAACTGAAAAGTCTTCTTTTGACGTTGCATCTTGGCTGGGCTGTTTATGATGTGACACTCGTTTTTGTCATCGTTTGTTGTTGCTGCTACTTTTTGATCTCTTCCCTGCTGGTGAAATACGACCTGCATTACATTCCTTATGCGTTGTCAGCAACATTTATGTTATGCCATGTTGCCACAGCAGTTTCCTTTTTAAGCGCTCACAACATTGAAGCATGTCGTACTGACGCCTTTTTAAAGTTTTCCGCATTTGCCTTTTTGGAGAACAACAAAAACAAAAAGAAAAAACAAAGCAACAACTTTGTTCCTAGTTCCTAGCAAGTTTGTTAAGTTTTCTGTGTGTGGTTGTAGCTCTGTTGTGCGCTGGGAGCGGGTGGATACAACTTTTTGGTTGTTGAAAGAATAAAAGTTGTATGCAAATCAATACTTGAACAGTTTGTGTGGCGCTAAAGGTCCTTAGCAATATTCATTTTAAAGTTTCTGTTGATTGGAGAAAAGTATTGTAATAGATTTTTATGAGAATTGGAGAGTAGTTAGATTTTGAGAGCAGCTCAAATACCACCACACCTACGGGTTACAAGCGAAAGTTGGTCGTTGCACTATAACAATGGAATGACTTAGACTAAAGTTATTCTAGCCAACATGACAGTGTCAGAGGTGAGCTTAGTGTGAGTCATTGATTTGTCATAAGTCACTCATTGCTAGTATGAGGCTGTACGTCAATCGTTCGATTTTTTTATCTCATTTGAATGAATTTTAGCCCGTTCAACAACAATCCTTCACCAATATGTCACGATTAAGTTTCCAG
The DNA here is from genome assembly GCA_951394025.1 of Heteromyza rotundicornis. NCBI lineage: Eukaryota > Metazoa > Arthropoda > Insecta > Diptera > Heleomyzidae > Heteromyza > Heteromyza rotundicornis. The sequence continues at coordinate 7,241,946 of OX596012.1, forward strand.
TGTCCTTCACTTTAGTATTCCCATGTTTCTTACAACCGATATTAATTCATGAAGCGGTCACACTCCAGTGTACTTGATGCCTGGTGCGGATTGGGGTTATGGTCCATCAGAGCTTTTTAAGGGCCATTCGAGTACATGGGCAGCACGTGACCAGCCCATTGAATATGTTTTATAGTCGTCTTCCTCCTTTTGGTTGTGAAAGCACGCAATCGACATTGCGCCGTGGGTTGAAGACTTTGCGAACATGTTTTCATTTCAAATGTTCCCAACTGCTCGGTAGAACCTTAGTTTTACTCGTAAGAAAATTGCTTTTGAATATGTGTATGTGAGCATAGTAGTTCAAATAGTGATGCTACTAAATACGCAAACTACCCACTATTCTAGTGCAAGGTAATGCAAAGATTCGCCAATACAATGAAACTCATTCATATTCTGCTGTTGCTCTTCCCTGACGGATTCTGAAAAAATAGAATTGAATTTAAACGTAGCGAAAATACGAAATTAGACTTCAGTACAATTGCCTTTCTTCCGGCCATCATCGGTAAGGTCGAAGGTTTGAGACCCTCCGAAATGAAAACCTAAAAAATATACGAAGTAAAATTATAAATGAAATATAAAACAGTTTGCCAAAATTTGTGTCCCTTTTCGCTAGGGAAAACACTACCCCTAGAGAAAAAAAAACTGTTAAAATAAAAGCGAAAACTGAAAATTGTAACAGTTTTCGCTGTTAATTTAACAGTTTTTCGACTGTCGGATGGTTTTTAACCGTATTTTTCTCTCGGTGTAGTGCATGGTGGTGCATAAAAAAAACAATCGACTCCGTCCTATGTCTTCTCCATGTTAAATTCGACAGTAGCAAAGAAAGAAAGTAGTTTAGCGCACACTAGTGTAGTGACGGTACCCTAGTAGCTAGTGAATTCGACAATTCGCTCTGTTTTAATAATTTAATTAAATTGAAATTTCATCTCAAGAAAATTCCAAAGAGAATAGATGAATCTACTTCTAAAATATCAGATGAGTAATGTATTCTAAGCTCATTAGCCACTAGAGTGGATGATATTGAATTGGAGAATTGACCAGAATTAACCTTTGAAAAGCCAGTTTAGCCAGCTAAGTTTTGCCTTTCAAAATTCTTTACAATTCGCAAGTACAAAAGCAATAATAAAATTCTAATATTAACAAATAAAAACAAAATAATTTTCATAATACATTAATTTATGGCACAGCAAACTCGTTTCAATTGGACGAGTAAGTAAAGTCCAAGAAACTTGCTTTAAAAGCACAAAAATAACTCAGAGAAAAGAATTAAATAAAAACTCGAAATACAAAATAAATCATAAACAATTAATGATAAAATATGACGAAATAAAAATGTAAAGAAATCAGCAATTCCCATAAAAATATGTAGATTGAAAAAAACATAATAATAAAATGAAAATGAGAAATATAAAAAATATATAAAATTTGAAATGGAAAACATGTCTGCGCTTATTATTCTCTGATATTGACAGGCAAGTGTGGAGAGACATTAATGTGAGGGGAGGTTGTAAGGGAACAGGGTAAGTATATGGGAAAAGTATTGAAAAGTTTTGCGGGGGCTGTATATGAGTATTTGTGTATACTGCATAAATGTTTAAATTAAATACGAAATAAAAATATGCAAAATAAATAGGCAAGCCTGAAATGAAAGTAGAATGAAGCCCAACGAGAAATTGTTTACCTAACCCAAGGAAATTCATGAATGAAAGAAGAGCATGAGTCCTTGTAACCCCCCGCAATAAACATGAAAATAAGCAATAAAAGAAAGCAAAGCACAGCCACTTGCTCTGGGACAAAACATAATGTGAGGCAATAAAAATTACTTGTATAGCCTGAAGGCCTTCTCGTTCTAAATGCCAAAAACATTCCAAATGTCTGCGACAATTCCGTACAAGCGGGAAAGAGCGAAACTTCTTTGCCCCAAAAAAAATAATAAAGGAACCCCAAAGCTATACAGAACAGCTGAAATTTATGGGCAGAAGAGAATGGAGAGAGTAAGCACCAAGTGGGTGGGTGAAAAAATAAATAGAAAAAAATAAATAGAAAAATGTTCCAACTTGAAAATCCAATTATATTTTTATTATTGTGCTATGGAAAATCAATATTGACAAGGATATTTGCTTGCCCGAAAAATGTGTATGTTTTTTTTTCCCCATTTGGATAGGAAGTGATGGCAGCACAATTGGAAACACAACTGTTGTGAGGACGAAAGAGCAGACACAAGACGTTGACTTTGTTGTCGGGACAGACATCTTCATTAGTAGTAGAAGAAAAAGGACTTAAATGTAAGGACACACAGACTGAGACTGTGTGCAGAAGAACCAACCACTCCCAAGAAAAACTACATTCAAGCGAACAGAGAAAATGTATAAGAAATGTGTGCCGAAAGGAAAACTTAAGAAGTGTAGAAGAATAAGAACAGAATGAAGATAAAGAAAAAAAATACACCAAAAAAAAAAAAAAAAAAAACCCAGCACGACACATTTGCAAAAAGAAAATAAATGACTTGGAACGTGCAAAAAAAAAAGAAGAAAAAAAGGAAGGAATCATCGCAACAAAGCAGCATGAAGTTATATAACAAATGCTTTTACGCATTCAATGTGGGCAGAAGCGAAACCAGCTGACAATAAGGTTCAGTTCCTCGGCACCATCAGTGTGATTCTGGGCAGACGTACAACAACAGGAAAGGAAAAAACAAGCGAAAGACTACCTCAATGTTGAATGCATGCAGCACGGATGGAATGTTTGGAGGCAGAAGAAGTAGAAGAAGATGAAAGGAGCAGAAGAGCCCACTTTGTCTTCGCAGGGCGTCAGTGGGTGGTTTGCATATGTTGCATTATGAATGTTATGCTGCATCTGGTACTGACAGTGACTGTGTGTGTGCTTGGCATGGCAGCGCAATTCTCCAGAGGTGATGTCAACGTCTTTTGTAACTTAACGTTAATGTGAATGTGAATGTGAAATATATATATTTTCGTTCGTTCGTTCGTGCGCTTTTGCGGAAGGCTGCTTTTGATGTTGCCATTAGTACTTTTAGAGTGGAACTTTTAAATTTCATATTTTTGCTTGGAGTGACTTGAGAAATTGCTGATGAAAGCGTTTAGAATTCCTTTTGATGAACTGCCTTTTCGGAATCAATGGATTTTTCTTTTGATTAATGCATGTGTCATGGATGAGGAAATATGATTGTGTAATGTTTGAGTGGGAAAACGTATAAAATGCACTTGTCACTGAGTTAGCTTAGAACAAGTGACCGTTACTTCTAATAGCCTTTCTATATGGTAAGCCTTCTCTGTGCAATACCGTTCTTCCAATTAAGTCGAGTTGCTGGTACAGATTTACCGCAAATGCAAATTGTTATTTTCAGTATAATCTTGGCAAGGCAAAATCTCGCTGATTCCAAAACCAATATCAATACCAATAATAGAGCCAAACACAAAAAAAAAAACACACAAAAAAACAACACACAAAAATGCAAAAGCAAATATGCTAAATTTCAGCAACTTTTGATATTTACAAAACCTCAAATTACCATTTCTGCTTATTTGCCCACCTAAGGAGAAAAGTAAATTATCGATGCAAAGGTAGGCAGAAATCCAACTGTGTGTGTGTGTGTGTGCAAGGCGTATAAACATGCATGCATGCAATGCCATGTGACTGTGGAACACACAGGAAGGTCGTGACTATAAAACAGTTAACAGGCAACCAAAAACAACACCCAACAAAAAAACTTTCAGAGAATATTCCACCGGCAACTACAGTACAAAAAATGCAAACAAAATGAATTCACAAAAAAAAGTAATAATTTTAATAAATAAATAAAAACCAACAGACGGACGCTACGCTACGCTGAAAATGCGAATTACTCAAAAGAAAAAAAAAATGTTTGTTGTAATGAAATTAATGACAAAGCAAGCAAACGGCAAAACCAAACCACAAACAAAGCCAGAGCCAGAGCCAGAGGGAGGCCCAGACTCACAAAACTTGGAGGGACATACCGACACACAGACAGACAAGCCGGGGCAGCTAAATATGCACACGGCATCTATAATATAGACGACTCCCAAAGCGAAATGACAGCAGCTGGCGGATGGACGGACACACAACACAGAAAGACAAACAGACAGACTAACGGACAAGACATGCCAAATGGTTGGACAAATGAAAATGGTGGGGGGGGGGCACACTGCACTAATATAAGCAAAAATACCCAAGCACAAATGGCTCTCTTTGTGCGTCCGTCTGCCCTTTGCCACATTTGGCAAAACAAAAAAAAAAAAACGACAACCAAGGCAACCCATCTAGCCGAGCCTATATGCTGTCCATGAGCCTCGAAATGGTTGCCTTACCAAAATTTGTATTTATAAAAAAAAAATATGCTAATTGGCGCACACAAAAAAAAAAAAAGAAATGTGTAAATGTGCGTAGATACGCGAAATTTTCTACCATATATGCCTAGAAATATGTAAAGTATCTGACTGCGTATGGGCATGTGTAACCCAATTTTGTAGTCGAAATAAATTCTTGTAAGCTTTTTGTTTTAGCTGAATTTGTTGTTGTACCCTACACCACATGAGGTATGGTCGGAAGTTTGTGAAGCCAAGAAGGAGACGTCTATAGACGTATATAGAAAATTCTATATATTCCTGATCAGTATTACCTTCTGAGTTGATTTAACCCTATACGTTTACCCTCTTTACCCTCTTTTCTTGTTAACACAGGAGCAGGAGCTAGAAGTAAGTTAGGGATCCCAAATATTGGATTTATCCTTTTTATGCCCTAGAAGGAGTTGGTATTGAAAATGGGCGGAATCGGTCGATTGCCATGCCTACCCATATAACTGGAAACCGTGTTTTGTAAAATATATAACCGAATTCCCCTGAAATAGTTCCAAAATTGGTATCTAGGGGTTTTTGCTGTCCCTGACATCGAATTTGATATCGAAATTTAATAATTCAAGATGGCGGCTCCAATATGGCTGTCAAAATTATAATAATTCATCGGAAAATTATAAAACTTGGTATAGGGGGGTTTTAAGGGGCGTTGATTTCGAATTTGAGGTTAAAATTTCCAAATTCAAGATGGCGGATCCAATATGGCGGTCGAAATTTAAAGGTTTCGTCAAAATAGTATGTAATTTTGTGTAGGGGGGTTTTTGGGGTCGCTGATTTCGAATTTGATGTTGCATTTTCAAAATTCAAGATGGCGCATCCAATACGGCCCAGTAGGTATAGGGTATATATAAGGCGGCTTTGACTGACTGAAACTTACTCATTTGTTTTAATTTTGCTTGCTCGGTTTGTGTTGCTGTCTGTCTATCTGTTTGTGACAAACATCTCATTTTTTGTATATTTCCACGGCTATGAAGGCGGGCGAAGCTGTGTTAATAATCCAGTTGTTTAATATTTACAAATAATTATGTTTTAAAAACTGTTGTTTTTTTTTAAGAAACAAAATATTTAACAAAGCATTGCACCGCTGCTAGCATGTGAATTGAATTTTCAAAGGTTTCACTTGAATTGCGCCTTGCCTGCCTGCTTCCTGCCTGCCCACCTGACTGTTCTCCCGTTAAGGTAAATATTATTCTAAAACCTATAAACATTTTCGCTCTGTTGGCTGTGTTTGTGTGTGTTTTGGTTAGCGAAATTGATTTCGAATTCAAAAGGTAACCATAAAAATGTTTGTTGGTTTTGTGCAAAAATTTTCCAATTAAATTTTCTGACTAACCAATATGGAAGGTGGCACGAGCGAATTCACCTCCGAAGGATTGGGGTGGGCTGCTCCACACCTAACCCCTGAAACTTAAACGGAAAACCAAACTTTTGAGAGACTTCCTTCCTGGTACTTGCAAAGTTTTTCGATGGAAACTTTTTGCGGTCTCATGAAGTTGATTAATGTGAAATTTTAATATAAATTAATTAAAGTTAACCATTTGTGAATCGTGCAAGCGTGAGACCATGAGACGCGAAGTGAAATGCGAAATAGAGTAGAAAAACAATACATTTTAATTGTGTTAATGTACTTACATTTAAATTTATTACAAATTAATATATGTTAACTAATTTCGAAGTAAAATCTGTCATTAACACCATCATAGGCTTTTCAGCTTATCACTTTGGACACAGTTCTGCTGCCTCATCTTAAGTTCTAATCTGTAAATTATTTTTTTATAAAAAATCATCACGACTTTTAAAACACGCGCGTGTTATTAATGTGGCTTTTGTATTCAAAATAAATATTAATTTCATGATAATTTTTCATTTCCGATTAAGCTCATTTTCACACTAAACACTTGTACACCAAAAAAAAACACCAAATGGCCACAAATAAAAAATAAAATAAATAAAAATAAAAATAATTTAAAACGAAAATGAAATAAGCACATACGTAAATATTTTATTTGTGTTTTTGCCATTGTTTCGTGAATTATGCAAACATTTTCGACATTAGTATAAATACCGAAACAACATAAAATGAAATACTAAAACGAAAAAAATTCCATTAAAAATAGGAAAAACAAATACTAAAATTAGGCACGAAACAGCGTGAAATTGTGTATTTTAAAAACGTATTTAAGTTAAATTTGTATTATTGTTATTTGTATTTTCATTTGTTATGGGTATTTGCTCGTATACATTGTTCTCATTTATTTTTTTTTGTATTTTTGTTTCAAATACAATTTATGAATTTCCGAGTGGCAGTGATAAAACGTGCCCACCATTTAATTTCCGTTCAGTGCGGCAATAATTCAGAAATTAAATAAAATAATTATAATAAACATATAAAATATTAGATAAAAGGCAAATTTATGTAATCTGAAATGCGCTTGTTTTTGCAAAATTTTTTTTAATTATAAAATTTTATTGAAATGCAATTTTTTTAAATTATTTGAAATTTAGTTAATAAAATAAATTAAAATTTTATGTTTGATGAATTCTACAACAAACCATTGAGGTGATTCGTATTAAAAGGCTGTGTAAACTCAAAAAATTAATTTATTTGGGAAGTGTTTGCAGCAAACGTTTAATAGTTTAACACAAAATAAACTTACATTTGCCTTAACCGATTGAAATTTGATTTTTGATATCCTGACAGTTGCATCCACACTCAGTCCTACACAACATCCGCCCTTGCCGTTGCAGCATCCACTCTTTGCCGTCACAACAACCATCCCTGATGTTGCAGCATCTACTTTCTGGTGTCGCAACATCTACTCTCTGTTGTCACAACACCAAAATATAAAACTGATGTTAATATATTTGTAGCAGTTCTAAAAGCCGATATTGCGACTGTGACATCAGAGAGCAATCGTAGGCGACAGCAGACAGCTGATACTGTGTCAACCGAACACATATGCTGCAATAGCTGAAAGTAGATGTTCCACTAAGCGGTAACATTCGGTTGGTCACAAATTTGTTGGCACAACCGATTTGATTTTCTGGGTGTAGTATTGAATTTTGATAGTATTGAAATATTTGAATTTAGGGGAGTAGATTTAAGGAAAGGGGAGTAGATATCAATTTTTGTAGTAGAAATTCTACGAGAGTAGTAGACATTTCTTTCAGTGTAGAATATTTTGAGGAGTAGATTTCGTACAATAGTATTAGAAAACACTTTGAGGAGAGTACAAATTTTTAAATCAATACGACAGTAGTTGTAAAATTGACGATGGTATAACTCCTATGCAACTTTAACTCAAAAGTTCTCAGAACTTTCCTTTATAGATAGTGACCATATCCATGGAACTGATTGGTAAACATTTTCCTTTATAAAATGTTATTGAAACGGGGCTCGAAATGGAACGAAAACCCAATGATAAGATACCGGCATTTTTATACCCCCACACTCACTGTGGAAGGGTATACTCACTTTGTCACAACGTTTGTAACGCCCATAAGGAGGCGTGTCCGGTATGGAAAAGTATATATATTCTTGATCAGTATCACCTCCTGAGTCGATTTCGCGATGTCCGTCTGTCTGTCCGTCTGTCCGTCTGTCCGTCTGTCCGTCTGTCCGTCTGTCCGTCTGTCCGTCTGTCCGTCTGTCCGTCTGTCCGTCTGTCCGTCTGTCCGTCTGTCCGTCCGCACGATAGCGGTCGCAGTTTTGGAGATATCGACTTGAAACTTTGGGTACATGTTTTTCTCGTGAATACTGAGATCAAGTTCGAGAATCAGCCAAATCGGACAAAAACTGGGCGTGGCTCCCATACACCGAAAAAAAAGGTAAAAATTTTTTATTGTTGTATTCGATTGGAAATGTTTAGAAACGTATTTTTGACATGGTCCGAGGTTCCGAAGCCACATATATAAGGGTCTAAATGGGGTCTTGAGACCAAATTTTTTTTTTTTGTGGATTTAATTGGAAATTTTTAGAAATGGATTTTGGACATGGTCCGGGCTCCAAAACCACCTATAATTGGCTCAAAGTAGGGTCTGGAGACCACATTTTTATATGTTCGAGGTACTTCTTCCTACTGTGTGGGGGTATTTCAACTTCGGTATAGCCGAAGATAGTCCACTCTCTAGTTTTTTTAAATATTTAGATCTGGAATATCTGTCATTTGTAATGAAAACCGTATTTATTTTCCCGGTATTCAGTTACTTTAGATACCACTATTTGGCAAAATGAGGGTTAATTTTTCTGATTGCCCATCTGATAAAATATTCTGAAAGGTCTTGGTCGACATAAGAACACCCTCAAAGGGTTTTTTCTGGATTAGCTGGAAAACACGAGTTATTCGAGGTCGAAGTTCCAAGGAGGTTACTGCTCTTTTGTAAAAACATATTTTTAACGGTAAGGCAAGTCGTGTTAATCCTAGCCATAATATTTCTGAACATATAAACCCACTAAAGTCAGTTTTTGAGGGACCCAATGTACCCAGAACACAAATTATTATTTTTGAAATATTTTGTGTTATTTATAAATTTTGATGAAAAGAAAATAAAAAAAATTATTTTTTTTATTAAAAAAAAAACAAATTTCTTCCTTTTTTGCTAATTTGAAATCGCACTTAAATCCCCAACTCCTAACAGCAAATTCATAACTCAATCACGAAGAACAACTGAAAGGATTCTATAAAGGATTTTGCCTTTTGTATTCACTTTAATACCTTCTGAGCCTCTTCAAGTCTGCGCACGTCCGCCATTTCATTAGATTCATATTCTATGGGCGAGTTTTAATTTATCGTTTCTCTTGATCTTCCAGTGATGCAATGGATGGCCATGGCTCGAGTCATTTCTTCACAACAAAGTTTCTTTCGCTTTATATGGTAATTAATTTTTTTTAGTTGAATGGCAAAACTTTCACGAACTTAGATGTAATCTCTCTTTTGGTTTTGTTATTTTCATATAATTTCATATTTAATATGAAATTAGCGGGCCGCCGTCAACCAGCTAACCAGCCAACGGAGTCGAAACAGGAAGAGATAATTTGCAATATTACCAAATTAAAATATTACACTACAGTCAACTGTTGTTGGTGTATACATTGTTATTGCTGTTGTTTGTTGTTGTTGTTTGTTGTTGTTAAATGTGGTGGCAAAAGACATTGGCAAAATAATTGCAAATCGTACAAATTGTAAAAATTGCAAACAAAAAAAATTGCAAAAAAAATTGCGAGCCGCAGCCAAACAACGCCAACAACAACTAATTTGTTGCTGGGGTTGTTGTTATTTATTTGCAAGTGTATCAAATGGGGCAAAAACTTCAACGTCCGTTGGCTCATTTAATCTAAAATTTATTTGTTTCCTTTTTCAGCCAGCGTTCACTTTAATTTATTCACATACACATTGTATACAACTTTGTCAGTGGTTTGTAGCTGCTGCGGCTGCGGCTGCTCTTGTTGTTGCCTTATATTTGCATAATTTATAATAACCTACATTTTCCCCGAAATAAACATAAAATAAAATTTGGTAAAAAAAACCCCGACTGCAAACACGTAGCTACTGTTCTTTAAATATTGTCAGAGAGCAAAGCTAAACTATGCACGACGACGACGGCGACGATGACGATGATGATGATGATGATGATGACTACGACGAGGAACCAACCGGGACCGCACACACAGTCAGCCTGCCAGTCAGTCAGTCATTCAGTCAGGCAAAGAGACGCAGGCAGCCTCAGCGAGATACAATCATCATCATCATCAGAAGAAGAAGAGTAGAAATAAAATAAAAAAAAACACCAAACAAAAACTCCACTCGTGTACCTTTTGAAACAAGCCATGAAGAAAAGAAAATTTATTAAAGCCATCACACACACAAACCAGATACCCCGAAGATAGCAGCGTAGTTGGAGTTGCGACTCTGAACCCAAAGCCCGCGAGTCACACAGAGGATTTTTGAGCAACCAAAAAGTGAATAAGAAAAAAAAACTATCAAATGAAACCCAGTTGAGAATTTCCACACGATTTTAAGATTTATTTTTATTTATTATTACAATTTTTTTCTTTCTTAGCGTTTTTTTTTGTCGGTTTTTGCTTTGTATAAAATATGCCCGCATAGATTTGAAATTCTGATTTCGGTCGCTGCGCTGCGTTACGATTTCCTTGGCTATAGATTAAAAATTACTTTTGATTGATTTATAATAATTGAAGGCGAATGCGGTGAATTGAATTGAATTGAATTGAAGTGAGCTGAATGAATGCAAAAGCCAATGAATTCGAGTATTGAATTGGAAACGAGGAAAAATTAAATTAAATTTCAAAAAATAAAAAGTCGCACGAAATCTGGAAGACAGTTTCTATATTCACTTTGTATACATTTTTATTCGGTTCTCGTCTTTGTCAATTCGGGCAAAATGAAAACAATAAAGTATTAAATTTAACTGTTTTGTTGAAATCAAATGAGAATTGAGAATTGTTTGAGTTCAGTACAATTTTTAAGTGATATCATCAGTGTGAAGAAAGAGTTTTAGAGCAAGTAGTTCACACGCATTAAAGCGGGCCCTAACAGAGACCAGGATTGCTGAAAGCGGTTAATCACCGGAACCTATTTGTAGAAACTAGAAGCTTACAAGTCAGTGAGACTGCAAAGACTCTTTCACAAGTCGTTGAATTATAATTCTGCGGGGAAATTAACCTGTCCGTGGTCAGTCACGTGACCGGTCCCAGTTCGGTCACTTTTAGATGAAACGAACAGGCAACTTTTAGTCATAAGAAGGAATAAATTAGCCTAAAAGAACTTTGGCAGGGGATATTGCCACCACATAAGGCACATTGGGACTTAAGTAGGGCTTATTGCCACTTGGGGACGGTCCTAAAATAACCTAAGTCGGGGTTGTACATATAGGCCATTATCATGGACCTTATGTGTCGTTATGAAGCAAATCTACCCATCACACTAACCTAATCTAGACATGGTTAAGTTGTCACTCATGACAACACCTTTCCAAAATAATCATGCCAATCGATTAAATTTTTTTATAACCCTTATATCGACTTGCTATGGCTTGACTATATATATTGGTATATACACTTCCACTTAAGCTAGGGAACTGAATTTTTGTTCCCAAATATAACTCCTATAACAATGCATTCAATAAAATCCCATAGGGGTCCACTAGAGATATAGTGGGACGTGGGGGACTCAAACCAGTTTTTCTTAAACATGGCATAACTTCTGATTCCATCAAGCTCCAATCATGAAATTTGGTAGGCAAAATACAATTTTATACTCTTAGTGGGTGGGGTAAAGGGGAGGGGGATAAAGCCTTTATTAGTTCAGAATGGATTGCCTTCGTATTCTTCAAGCTACAAGGACCAAATTTGATATTTAGGTTCGTGTTCGGAATGGAAAATGTGATAAAAATGAGAAAAAAATGAAAAGGAGGGATGGGGGGAATAAAATACAAAATGGGGGAAAAGAGGGGAAAAAGAACGATTAACGGTAGAAAACGATTTAAACAAAAAAAAGACTAAAAAAAAATTTAAAAAAAAAAAAAAAAAAAAGCTAAAAAATTTTTTTTTTAATATCCTTAAACAGAAAAAAAAGCAAAAAAATTTTGTTTAAATCAATTTCGATTAAAAACTAGCCAAAAACCCTTAATTTCAAATTAAAATTCCTGAAATAATTTTAAAGGCAACTTATTTTCTGCTTTTTATACCTATTTCATAGAACTACTTTTTTACTATTTTGTGTTTCATTCTTAGATTTACAAACAGAGGCCACCCTGTAAGCCCCACACAGTGAGATGGCAACTCTAAGTTGAAAGCGGCCAATAAACAGTATTCAAACAAAAGCGAGTCATTTAAGCCGCACAGCACGAAACGCAAGACAAGAGCATTCAACTGAGCCGCATAACAATGAAGTTTTGTACGAATTTAATTTAATTTTTTTTACTATTTTTTTTTCAAAAGAATTGAGCAATTCTTCAAATTAGTGTCTGCTTCTTCTTCTATTTTTTTTTTTTTTTTGCTTTTTCTATACAAAATTTATGTTATTTTTTGTAAATTTTTCCAACATTCAGTTGAACTTTAAATTGGTTCTCTGGCTCTACGCTTGCGGTGTAATTGAGTAAGAAGCGAACAGACGAGTGAAGCTCATTAAACATTGCAAAGTCTCTGTGTCTGTCGGTCTGTCGGTCTGAATGACTGTATGGCTTTGTAAGCGAAATGTAGAGGAAGAAGAGGAAAAGCCAAAAAGAAGTATAAGGTATCTCCTCTAATCGCTGTGCCAACGTTGAATAATGAATGCTCATGTCCCAAGTCCGTGCCATGCCATACCAATCCACTCCACTATGCTTCACTACAATTCAATTGAATTCAATCCTCTCCTACAGTATTGGAGTATACACTTCACAACACTTCACCATACACTTAACTATACTATAGTTTACCACGTTCAAATCCTAAGCATGATTATGGTCAAAGACAGCCCCCCTCCGTCTGTACTGTACGTCCCCCGTTCGTCTTCGAGTGACTATGAGCAAGTGCTTGTCCAGCTTTTATTGTGGTCATTTTTGTCCACACCATAAAATGAGTGGACAGACAGACGGACAATCTTGTTCATTATTTGCAGCATGTGTGAGCACGCCTTTGTTTATTATTTCATTTATTTTCTTTTTTCTTTTTTCGTTTTTAAATGAAATATTTTTGTTTCATTTTAATTTATTTACACACTCCTCCAAAGCTTTGTGTAATAAATGGTAATATTAAAATGCGGGATCTCTATTAAAGCTTACTCTACATGAGAACCATATTTTATGCTTTATTTAACCCACATATTGGCTACATAATTTCGTTTGCAGTGGAATATACAATTTATTGTCCCCCAGCTATTGCCACTGCCGCCAGTAGTATATGCCGTGAATGACTTGAAAGTAAATATTAGTGAATTTAAATATTGTAGAGATGTGATGTTGTTGTATATTTTATTTCAAATGTTTATGCATACTAATTAGCAAATACCCTTGCTCTCATTGTACTTTGCATACACACCGATAACATATTATTGTAATTAGATGAGTTATGTGAATGGTTTTGTGGCCCTAATTGTAATGAGGGTTTAAGTGGTTTCGAATGGGTATGTCTCTAGGCAATGTACATTGTATTGAAATGTTTGTTAGTACAATGTACAATGTAGAGGAATGATGTGGCTATTGTTGTGCGGCGAAAGTACGTACTGCAATTATCTAAAAGATTTGCTACAAATGCCAATTTGCAGCTTTGCAACTAGGCTGCTTTGTGATAGTTCTTACCGGAAAAATGTTTTTGTCCACAAATAGTCTTCATCATTCAAGTTAAGAGTTCTCTTTAATGGAAAGCAAATCTTTGGAGCAAACTAGACTGAAAAGTTATTGGCAAATTGAGGGGAATGTAGACGGGTATAGTGTATTGTCTACCCTAAAGATATACTTGTGACATTTGCTGCTTCCAATTTGGATAGATCTTCTGAGAAAACTGATGGATTTAGTTTAAGTATGTATTTAGTCGGTCTAGACCCTAATAAGGCCTCTTGTGCCAAATTATAATTATTATTAGAAGTTTACAAAGCGTTGCCATATTTCACTACTAGTATATCGATGGTAGTAGCTATGAAATCTGTTCACTGAGAATGACATCACGTTATACATATGACTTGTGGTTTTCGGAAGCGAACCCAGTAAAAGCTGCAGGCTGTACTACATCTGTACTGCTATTGTGTCCTGCCATTGGACAACAACATTTGGCAAAGTTTTGACTACAATTCCTCAACCATCAACATCAGAAGTGTTTTTTTCGTCTCACCAGAAAAAAATATCTTCATCCTGTGATGAAAGTTAAGTCACACAATTTTCTGAAGGTGACTCACTTTCGTTTAGTGTAGATATCTATGTGGCAATCTATAGATTAAGGCTATAGCCTTAAGTTGCAGAGATGCTTTACGCTATGTGGGAACGAAGTGTAATGTCAACTTATGGAAATGGAATCGAAAGGAAAAATTCAGAAAAGGACATTCTTTCCTCAACTTGTCTATCAAAAGACCCATTGGTTCCATAAAATTTGACATTGATTTACGGTGCCAACATAAAGAAAACCATCGTTAGTCGAACCTTTCAACCTCTATTATCTACAGATCGCTCTGGCCTTCCTTTAATGATAAATGAACTAGAGTTGCCAAACTAACTTATGAATATTGACCGAAATGGTTACTGGTCCCTTCTTCATCGGAGGCTTGACTTTGCCAATCAAGGCGATATTTACAGGATTTGCAAAGATCCTGACGTTGAAGAGACTATTTTTGATTGCCTTTAGGAATGTTCGGCACTGACAAACCAAAGTTTTAGGACACTCAATTGCTACTTTTTATACCCCCACACTCACTGTGGCAGGGTATACTAACTTTGTCACAACGTTTGTAACGCCCATAAGGAGGCGTGTCCGGTATGGAAAAGTATATATATTCTTGATCAGTATCACCTCCTGAGTCGATTTAGCGATGTCCGTCTGTCTGTCCGTCTGTCCGTCCGCACGATAGCGGTCGCAGTTTTGGAGATATCGACTTGAAACTTTGGGTACATGTTTTTCTCGTGAATACTGAGATCAAGTTCGAGAATCAGCCAAATCGGACAAAAACTGGGCGTGGCTCCCATACACCGAAAAAAAAGGTAAAAATTTTTTATTGTTGTATTCGATTGGAAATGTTTAGAAACGTATTTTTGACATGGTCCGAGGTTCCGAAGCCACATATATAAGAGTCTAAATGGGGTCTTGAGACCAATTTTTTTTTTGTGGATTTAATTGGAAATTTTTAGAAATGGATTTTGGACATGGTCCGGGCTCCAAAACCACCTATAATTAGCTCAAAATAGGGTCTTGAGACCACATTTTTATATGTTCGAGGTACTTCTTCCTACTGTGTGGGGGTATTTCAACTTCGGTATAGCCGAAGATAGTCCACTCTCTAGTTTTTTTAATAATCTCGATGATCTTGCAAATAAAGATTTAAAATCCGTTGTTAATTTTATTAAAAAAATTTAAATAAATAATAAATTCAAACTTTGCATGTGACTGGGTATGCTACGAGCCCATACAGTGGCCTAGGTTATGATGCTGCTTTATTTATAATATACATAAATGTTATATACATCTCCCGATATAACCTAACTAGATAACATAACGTAAAAATGCATACGCAGAAAACCGAAGCAACGCGACGACTGTAATATTAACAGCAAATATTGTTAGAAGGACCTATGTTAAAAAATAGTGGTCCTTCTCTACACATCTAAGTTCTCTGTCCCTCGCTTGAATTATTTCATATGTTATGATAAGTTGAGTCTATGAGTTTTGACATACGCTAGTTAAAATAACATAATCTAATCATAAAATATGATTAGTATATAATTTAGATTAGGTTCATTGCTAATGTAAAAGTTTTTCAATTGAATGCGATGCCGTGTTAGGTAGATGAAATGTTCTTTTTTTCTTAATATTAAAGTTGAGTCATCCATCGTTCGCATCATAAATAATGGACTTATTCCCCAAACAAAACATGTAGGCGACCGTGGAAAAGTGGTCGGTTCGCCGAACTGTCATTCTATCAGCTTACAGTCTCTTTGTCTGTCTGTCTGTCTGTCTGGCTACCATAAAACAACACCTACCACAAAAAAAAAAATTAGAACGAACTCGACCAATTGCAAATCAAAACAACTTGTTGGTATTATTTTATATTTCTCTTTCATGCCAGCTAACTTCTTTAATTAAAGAAAAAAATAACAAAACGAAGGCTGAAAATTAAATAAGACATTAAGTAAAGTTTTATAATGTTCTTTATTGTTTTGTTTTGTATTGTATTTGTTTTGGTTTTGTGTTTGGTTCAGGTAGCCCATCAGTGAATAAAAGAAAACAAAAGCCAGCAGCAAGTTTCCATTTACAGCATTTAATGCGAAAAATAATAAATTTTGAAGGAGAAGCGAAATTAAAGTATAGAAAATTAGCAAACAGAGAAAAAATATAACATAATTGAGACAAAATGCAGATAAAAATCAGGCAATAATAAAATATAAGACATAAAAAAGATTTTAACAAACTGAAACTGAAATTTGAAGTCAGTTTCCTGTTCGAAACAAAGTGTAAAGAAATGCTGAAGAATGTAATTAATTCTAGCAGCAAAAAAAGGCAAATACCTTTGTTTTTTTTTTGTTTATATTTTATATATTAAAGTTACCAGACAGACGCTCATTTCCATACAAAAGTCATACAAAAGTCATTCAAATGCAATATAAAATATATAAAAACTAAAAATGACAAGGAATGTCTTCCATCTTTCTATCTTTCAAAGGCAGACAAATACCACCAGTGTCTACTTTTTTAAGACCTCTCATAAACGTTTGCTTTATAACCCAAAAAAAAAAGCTTATGAAAAAAAAGTGCTTATAAATATAAAACGATATCGTCTGTATACAACATTTTTATGCGCGCTCTCTTTCACGTATTTTTTTTTATGGAATGCCTCGTAAAATTACTTTTTATTGTGTGTATTTTTTGGGCAAATGCAAATGTTGGCTGGCATTATTCAAACGCCCATTCCTGCATGCAATACTGACTAACCAAATGTGTATTACCTAAAAAAAGAAGAGAGAAGATATTGAAATAGCCGCCAAAAAAAAAAGCATCACCCTTCTGTACCCTACAGGGCTTTGTGGGTGTTTTCATAACCCAAAAAGAAAATAATGAAAAAAAAGCGAAGCTTAACTTCAGTGTTATGGCCTGTTGTAAGATACAAACAGCTTTTCGGCTTATGCATAGCCCATAAAAGTATATTTCTTTAATTTTATTGTTTTATAATACAATATTTTGTGTTTTATTATAACAAAGCAGCCCCAGCCATAAACACGAAATACCAAAAATTTTAATGATTTCATTTGCCCGGGCGTATTTTTCTTTCAGTTGATAACTGAAATTATAAACCCTTGTGTGTGTGTGTGTGTATGTGTGTGTGTAAATAAATAATGAAAGATGCCAATTCATGTGGCTTCACTTTACTTCCGCTCATATTTAATACTTACTCACGGCACACTCACGCGTCTAACCGATAACCTGATAAGACCACATGCATGTGCGCCGCCCCGTTGTCGTTTGGTTCGATTGTTCGTGCTCTGCCCGTGCTGTCTTCCTGCCTGACTGATGACTGCCTCCGTTGGCTGGCTTGCCTTCATCAATACGCGTTGATTGTAATCGCGAAAATTTTTATGACGGCGCTTTTTTATATTTAATGAGGCAATTTATGATTTCTTCGTTTTTTTTTAATGACATTTTTTTCATTCCTTTTTTGCATACTCTGAAGTACCCTGAATACGCTACAGTATGAAGGCATTGCTTATACTGTACAATGACGGTTTGAAATTATATAGGAAAATAAAAGGAAAAGGGTGTGGCAACAGGAGTCTGTTGCCATTCCCATATGTGTCCTCAATTGACTAATTTGTTTTCTTTCTATTCGTCCTTTTTGTTCAAACCAATTTCGCAACACATCTTCCAACTTTATATAGGGCATCTAAACTTCGTTCTCTTGTTACTAAAAACCAGGTTCAAAGTCGAAATTGGTCGTTGGTTTTATTACATTGTTGCTAATTTTTTTTTTTCGTAACAGCTTGCGTTGAAAATTACACTCTCTTCTAATTTTCCTTACGTTTTTTTTTCTTTTATTATTCGGCATTATTATTTTTTTTTTTTATCTCTAAACAGCTATTTAAAGTTCGCCTTTGATAAATTGCTTTTTGACATGAAAGCAAAATAACTCATTAAAATATTTTTAGTAGGTTCGTTTGCAGCAGCATGAGCAGGAGAATGAATGGGCTATACATAGTAGGGCAAAGTTTCATGATTGGATTTTTGTTACTTTATTTTCTTTGTATGTATGGGTGTGTGCGCATGTGTGTGTGCAATTAATTAAATTTAAATAAACGTTTAAATGGTTAGTTGGGAACAAATTAGTTCGGAATTGAATATAAATTGGAAAATAAAATTACGAAATTAGTTGCAATTGGTAAATTGGACGTAATTTGCAATAAAATGTTGCTAGAAACATTTTTCACTTTACGATACCATTCGTAATGTAGTGCACTCATTTTACTAAATAGAGAATTACGTTTCACATTTTACAAAATTTAATCAATAAATCTTTTAACCGTGCAGATTGACATTGAAAAGTATACCCGGAGAGGGATCAAATTAATTTCTGCCCCTTTCGAACTCACTGGCCGCTGCCTGATTGCTACGAGGCTAGGTGTCTTCGCTAACGATTTCTGTATTCGATTTAGAGGCGAGGAGGAAGAGGAGGAAGAGGAGGAAGAGGAGGAAGAGGAGGAAGAGGAGGAAGAGGAGGAAGAGGAGGAAGAGGAGGAAGAGGAGGAAGAGGAGGAAGAGGAGGAAGAGGAGGAAGAGGAGGAAGAGGAGGAAGAGGAGGAAGAGGAGGAAGAGGAGGAAGAGGAGGAAGAGGAGGAGGAAGAGGAGGAAGAGGAGGAAGAGGAGGAAGATAAGCAAGAGAAAGAAGAGAATGAAGAGAAAGAAGAGAATGAAGAGAAAGAAGATAAAGAAGAGAAAGAAGAGAAAGAAGAGAAAGAAGAGAAAGAAGAGAAAGAAGAGAAAGAAGAGAAAGAAGAGAAAGAAGAGAAAGAAGAGAAAGAAGAGAAAGAAGAGAAAGAAGAGAAAGAAGAGAAAGAAGAGAAAGAAGAGAAAGAAGAGAAAGAAGAGAAAGAAGAGAAAGAAGAGAAAGAAGAGAAAGAAGAGAAAGAAGAGGAAGAAGAGAAAGAAGAGAAGGAAGAAGAGGGAGAAGAGGAAGCAGAGGAAGAAGAGGAATAAGAGGAAGACGAGGAAAAAGGGGAAGAAGAGAAGTAAGGCTAGGACGGCGAGACAGGTGATCATCTGCTGTGCTCCTCTCCGGCGCTAACGCGTTATAGAATGACCTTGCTAGGATCATTATTCCTGAATAGTCTGTGTAACCTTTCAACGATCAACTAGAGAGTCTACATCCTGTCATCATGAACTCTAACAGGTTTAGCGACTAGTAGCAAGGGATACTGGTCCTGTGGTATCACAATGTGCCTAGTGTGGTCTAAGTTTGTCGGTGTATCTACTTAGTGTGCCACCTCGTCAACCTAACCTTACCTACATTTCTCTAAATGCCTTTCTCAAAATATGACATGCAGTAAATACTTCACAAAGTAATTAATGCAAGTTCAGTGTTAAGGTCAAATCGGTTCCAATTTAAGCCATGTTGGCCAATGCTTAAGTTTGGATTTTCACTTGATTATTTTAAACCAATTTAATGAATAATTTAATGCACTAATTGTGTAAACTAATGCACGTAATTTGAAGATTTATTATGTATGTAGTACGAAAATATGTGGTGGACGTAATTTTCTCAATGAACTAATGCATATAAATTATTTCAATTAAAAAACTAAAATACAAAAAAAGTGGAATATGTTTAAGATTTCATCTTTCAGTTTGTAAAGCATTGATGTTGTTGTGGATGGTCAGCTACAATGTTATATTATTGATGTTGTTGTTATTTTAGTTGTTTCTTCATTTGAAGATTTATGAGTTTTTAACATAAAGTAGCTTTAAAGTGTTGCTTTGCCATAAATCATCACCGCCGACTGCCGGCTGAACGAACGACCGTCGCTGATGACGATGACGACGACGACGATGACTACAACGAACGACCGACGTTGTTGGCGAAGTGAATGTGGGTAACTAATTTAATTAAAATTTACTGATGGTGTTCAAATAAAATTTAAGATTTTATGGGAAACTTTCGAGTGGCGACGCGACGCTGATACCTACTCTGCATTTATAATGAATTAATGGATTTCGGTTTTTGCTTTTTTTGCACTGCCTGCCTGCCGTTTTTCAAAAGTAGAAGATTGTTGTTGAAACTATGGCCTTTTTTTGTTGGAAATGTGTAAATGTTTCCTTTGAACTATAAATTGTTTTGATCTTTAGTGATTACATAAGTGCCTTTTATGCTAATTAGTTAGTTACTTGGTTGTATTTGTGGTAAGGCTGGATTCTGAAGAAAAGTATTTGTATGATAAAATACAATAAAAACTGATTAAAAGCGATTAATCAAGCGAAATACAACATAAATAATAATTTAAAATTGAAAGAAACCAAATTGAAGCAAAGGTCAAGTAAAAAGTGCTTGCTTGAACCACAAATTCGTACTTGTATTCCGCAAAACGTACCTAGTCGCTGGCAAATATGTTGCACGGACAACGGCCCAGCACGTTTGCTTGATGGGGAAAAAAAAAACCGAAAGTATAGTTATTGAGCGCTACAGTAACATGCAATTAAGCACAATAAAAACATGAAGCGGCATTTTGGGTGCTTGCTGTTGTTGTTGTTGTTATTATTATTGTTGCTGTAGCTGCAAGTTGATGATGATCTTGATGAGGGACAGACGACCACTTAATGTCTACCCACGAGCACACAAGAACAGCATCAGCAGCAGTTTGTATTTTGTTGTTGTTGCTTTTGTTGCTTTTGTACAATTTTTGTTTTATTTTTATACCCAAGTGCTCACTTGAAGCGTTTAATTTTAGCTGATACTTTGACAGCGACACTTTTGCGCAATTATGCTTGAATGGGTTTTTTTCTTCTTCTTCTTTCTTTTGGCAAACTTAAGCATATTCGTCATCAACAGTTTCAATCGTTTTTAATAGGTGTCATTTCAGAATAGCTGTCACTGTGTATGGTGGCATTTCACATTTAAGCCACTTTTGGTATGGCCTCTTTGAGCCATCAATGAGTTAGTCGTTTAAGGTTAAGACAAGGTTTGCCTAAGTCTTGTCTCTTGGGGGAAAACAAAAGCAAATCCATGATAAATATGAAATTCAAAAATTTAAAATGTTGCAAACGTGTATAACTGTATTGCTGCATCAATTTTTCATCCGAAACAGACCACATTTCGCCACCAAGTACATGCATATATGAGGCATTAAATTCCATAGCGGATTATGTCCATAAAATTCTGAGAAAGGCTGAGTTAAAATTAGATGTACTCACACAAGTCATATATCACTGTGTCCATTTTTTCCTTACTATAGAAAATTTAAATTTACTTTCAATATGATTCCCACAAACCACTATGCTCTATCCGATGCAGATTTTTGTTAGGAACCCAAAAATCTGAGGGAATGTTCGCCTGCTGTTGCTATAACTATGGACTTGTTTAGCCTAGGACTTAAATTTGTTGGTACCGTATAAATGATTGCCCAGAGAGTTTGGATTCCTATTAAACTCAGTTTGTGAAAAACAGTGACTTAATCCCCAAGGCGACTTATATAAAGATCTGGATTTGGCTGTAGTTGTACAAACACAGTCAACTTAAGCGCCCCAAAAATTAAAAATCAAATGAAATATGTAATAATGCAATATGACTAATAATATCAATGCATTGTCCCTCGGGTACCAAGTGAATTTCAATTTTGAATTCATGAAGTAGTTATGTGGAAGGCTGATCTGAAAGGGTCAGATATCTGGTAGCAGTTATTCACAACATAGGGCTATCAGTAGATGAGTCTGTACTGTGATTTTGTACGCCCCCATTACATCCCTATTGACCCCAATGAACCTCCGGGACCTTCGACAGTCTCAAGCCATATGTGCATATGACACATATGAGAAATTTCAGCTCTCTAGGTCCACTGGTTGCTTCTGTAAGGTGAGTGCAGACATCTTGTCAGACAAAACAATGGGATTTTATTTATAGTGATGCATGCCTATGCTGATGTCCTTCAACCCTACTTGTCTCATCCTATTGGTCTTATTGAAGATTTGTTTACCAGAGTATATGAAGCCTTAAAATCTATTAGTTAGTAGGCCTTGTGCAATAAACTATATTTAAATCCGTCAAAATTGTACGTCCTACGGCACTAAGTTATTGGCTACTGACAAAGTAACGAACCTTGGATTTAAATTAATTCCTCACTTAATTGTGTTGGTCACATCGACTCTGTAGTGGGTACAGTTATTTATGCCTACTGAAACTAACTAGGCGCCAGTTTGTGGTTCAGTTAATAGTTCCAATAATGACCATACGAAAGTAACCTGGACTCTCATAAGATAGAAGTGTCCTCTAAGAACGCACCAAGATAGGTTTACCTTCTTTACGGCTATCTAAAGGCTAGAAACTGCATATTTTTACATAGGTAACATCAAAAATAACAGTTTCGCAGTTAAAAACAGTAGAGAAACTGGTAAATTGACAGCGAAAATGAATAAAATAAAAGCGAAAACTGATAGTTGAAACCGTTTTCGCTGTCAATTTAACAGTTTTTCTACTGTTGGATGGTTTTTAACCGTTTTGTAAGCAGTTTTTTCTCTCGGTGTAATAAATAAACTCGTAATTTTATATTATAAATTAAATGGAAATTCTGTTGTACAGAATGAATTGGTGAATTTTTAAATGAAACACTACAGAACTTTCAAAGTTTATATTAGAGTGTGGAACTTTTTTCCGACTCCCTCAAAGATATGCAGAAACTGCTTCGAATTGAAATGACATGAAACAGATTTTAGATATCGATTACATAAATGGTTAAAGAACCCCAACAGGTACACTCAAAGAATTATTATGTTTGGAGAACGTTTGCTGCAAATATACTACTTTTGAATACAAACTTAAACGAAAAAACAAACAAAAAACATTTGCTTAAGCCGTTTTGCCGCAAATAAAAATAAATTTGCAACAATTTAAAAACGTTTCCAATAAAAGTATTGCATTTTACTTTTATTGGAAACGTTTTTAAATTGCTGCAAATTAAAAACTAATTTCTAATAAACGTTTAAACGAATTCGATATAAGCTTGGTTTTTATCGACCAGAACGAAAGTAGCTCAGTGGCATAGCGTGTATGTGTGTAACTTATAAACCTTACGTCCCGCGTTCGAATCCTGGCTGAGCTGAAAAGTTGTTTTTTTTCGTTACTTAAACGTTGGTCTGAAACGAAAAAACAAACGAAGTGTGTTTGTCTAATTTTTCGTTTCTTACGAACGAAAACATTCTTTGAGTGTAGGTTCAAAAATGTATTAAATATGAAGGCAGTCTTTAGAATTTGTATACATTTTTCTAACTCAACATTCTGCACTGTAAGTGTGCAAATAACATTCCCAGTTCTCTGTGATTTTCAAAAATATTTCAATTGTCAATTGGGTTACCCAAAACTATTTGTTAAACTGGCAACTCTGCAATTGCCAAATTCTCTACGAAAGAAAAATTAGAACTGCAAGTGCATTGCACATTTCTGCCATTGACATTGAATTTGATGGCAATTAGTTTAGTTGAGCGATTCGCGCGGCGGGCACCGTTCGAAAAACCTAAACAAAATTCAGCAACGTTTTTTTTATAAAGAATATGTGAACACCGTCAATTCAATAGAGAATTTATACAAGAAAATTTAATCCACTCAATATTTAAAGAAAATTTTGCAAATTAATCGATTTTAGGTAATTTTAAAATATATATTTTTCTTAAAGTGAAATTCTTAGAGATGAGAAATGTGCTAGAAATAATGATGAACTCACAAGATAAAGAATCAAAATGAATTAACTTATTGTGTAAGTTCTATGACACAACACAAGTTGACTCAGCTAATAAAAGTTTGTGAAGTTGTTGGGAAACAGTGGAAGCTGAAATGAAATTATATGGAAAAATACAAAATAACAACGGGGCCAATTTGCTTAGTCAAATGTGTCTGAAAAACAAAAGACGTTTGTGTGACAAACGTGTGAATAAATTCAACTGAAGTGAAATTCAAATGGAAATATACTTGTGTATGCAATTGTCTAATCAACACTTGTCTAAACATTTGAAACATACACAAAAAATAAATGGTTTCTGTTAAAAAAATTCACTTGTGGCCAAAAATTACGCACAGAGTCAATAACTGACACTTCCACCTCAACTGACATTTGCCAAATAATATTTTATTGATTGTTCCTTTCTCTTTCCCTTTCTTGGTCTTATATAATTATATAATTACTCAAATTAACGGCAGTGCAAATCATTATTCACACCTAATTTCGAAATACCCTTCATTCATTACAAAATTATGTTGATGATGACGGTTGTGGCCCTCCCGTGTTGCAGAGATCACAAAGTTCACCACCTCGTGCCAACTCGCGGTGTTTTTCCCCACATATGTATGGATATGGATTTTCCTGTGGCTTCCAACACGAGCACTTACACATGTACATACATACATCTACTTATATTCTAAAATTAAATCACGTGTCGTGAACATGATTTATTTCATCAATTTGTGTCGAGAGGAAAAACGTTTTCTACCCCCACCGTCTAAAGAAAAATTTTGTGATGACGTTTTTTTTTCTTTTTCTCAAATATATAACATTTTACCATGATACCTAGAAACACATTTACATATTTATTTGCCCCTCGCATACATTTGAACACAATTTGGCGCAATGTTGCATTTTAAAGGGGAAATTGAATTTAAATTGAATTGAAAACTAAATCGTACTTTGCATTTATGATGACGACGATGATGCTGATGTTGATGATGCAGATGACTGCTGGTTGTGTGCGCACACACTGATCAGAATTCATTTCCGCTCTCTTTTTTTGCGTGAGTTTTATTTACTATGCCTCCAGCGAAGGCGTCAAAAGGGTAATCGAAAAATTTTAGATTCCGCTGGGCATTCGGTGAAACGTTTAAATTACTTTTTAAACTTTTTTTTTAGAAAAATCGTGTTAGTTTGAAATTAATTATGCAAATTTTTACATTTTTTATTGAAAATCTGCCACCTTTGACGTTTGGGCATACGTGCTTGCTTCACATTCCAGACCTTTTGGGATTTTTAAAACCAATGAGAATAATATTTGGTGAAGTTTAATGTAAAAGGGAAGTTTGATCAAATATGCTAACTAGGGACTAGGCAAATTTTCGAAAAGAAAGTACTCAATGACTCATTGAGCCTTTGTAGATGAAAGCAGTCAGAGGTCAGAGTCATATGCACGTCACTCCTTTCTAAGGTTGTGTGGACGATGTTTATGAGGACTCTGATCCACCATAGTCCACACTGGGTGGCATAGTTTGAACGTGATCGAACCAGCTTGAGATACTAAGCACGTCCGGGAAGACTAAACCTGAAGTCACCAAACAAAATGTCAAAACGGTCCACCAAAAGGTCTAGGATGATCACTAAATAAAAGATGCAAGCCCTGCTAAGTCTGCGGGCTTATCGAATGGAGTAATTTGGAAAATATTTATGAAAGATTTGGATATGAAAGATTTGGATTTGCTCACTGCGGATCGAAAACGGAATCGCATGAGCACTTCTAAGGCTCTCTGGCAGCGGTTTAAAGGAAATGAGAAGGACTTTTTGAGTAGATTTGTTACTGTGGATTCACCATCATACGCCTGAATCAAAGGAACAATCGATATAGTGGAGTGAGAAAGAGAACCATCTCCCAGGACAGCGAAGGTGGTGCCCTTGACTAGAAAGGGCATGAAGAACGTTTCTTTGGAATGCGAAAGGATATTGTTGATCTACTACTTGGAAAATGGTAGCACACCTACTGTGCTTCAGTAGGTGTGCTCTTATTTGATATATTAAAAGAAATGAAGATCGTCCCCATCTGCAAAGGAAAAATGTCTTGTTTCTTCATACCTCTACAGTCGCTATGACTTAAATTCATTCAGTTGGGATTCGAGTTCACTGACCACTCCCCTAATTACCAGATCTAGCTCTCAGTGATTACTTTTTGTTTGCGGACTCAAAAAAAAATGGCTTGGAGGAAAAAAATTTGTTCATGTTCATATTTAGGCCAGATAATTAATATCGACTTTTGCTGACGACACTGCTATCCTGTGCTCTCACTCAAACCCAGAGATGGCAACTCTTTACGTGCAAAAACATTTGGACACTCTAAGTAATTGCGTATCACGATGGAAAATCAAAGTCAACGAATCTTAACCTTCGCCCTAATGAACGCCCCTCGTACTTTAAAAAAATGTGGATGAGTGGTAGTTGTTTGACTGTCACTACTATAGTATGGAAGTGATTCAACTGAGTGTTACTCGTTTTTCTCCACATTTTCTACAATGATTGTTACACCTTTTTGTCGATTATTGACCTGGATACTGCATTTTATTGATAGTTTTCCCAAAGCAAGAAAATCTGTTCCTGAAAGATCTGGCAGGGGTTCTGAAGGGCAATGAAATCTTTTATCCACGGTGGTCATTACCCAGTGGTCAAAAGAAGGTGTCTGCAGGCATGCCAGTATGACTCTTTAGGAGCTCGGATGGCTGCCCTCATCGCTTCCAACCTTTACTTCTTTTTTATATGAAACGGGACAAATAAACAGGCCTACGTCTGTCGCTTCCATGCGTATGCCTGCTGGCAGGCAATATTGCATAGAAAATCCATTGACACCACCTTATCTCCCTTCTAGCGCAGGCATACCGGCATGCCTCCACTAGAAGCGAGGATGGAATGTGCAATTTCTTCCCATAGCAGGCGTGCTGGCATGTCTCTAGCTGAGAGGCCTTGCGAAATTTACTACTGGGTAGGAAATCATCTTTTCTTTTTTTTTGTTTCATACCCTGATGACCTTTTAGATTTTTAAATTCATTTTTTTATCTCCTTGATAAAACTTTTCTTACCAAAAATACACCGTAAAATTAAATTTATTTAACTAATTAAAAATTCCACATGCGGAAAAATGGGGAATATCAAAACTTAGCAATTCTTAGAGCGTTTTATTAGCCAAACTAATTAATATTAATACAAAGGCCTTTTTTTTATTTTTTTTTTCCGTTACGAAATGTGTGTTGGATGGAAAGTTTCGTGTTAAAAAAAGCCCACCTGATACCATTGTGGCTATGTTTATTTTGGAAATACCAACAAGCAACATGACACACTCTCTTTTTAATGCCAACTAATTAAATTAATAAGAAACCAAGCCACACCAAACACACAAACGCACACACATTTACGTGTGCAAACAAACCCACATTTATGAATTATGCCAATAAATGTGTGAAATGTATGTGGTAAGTAAAATTTGTTTCGTTGCGGTTAAATACAAAATTTACTCAAGTGAAAATTAAAAGTCAATCAACAGCGAAAACTCATGTGCGATTGTGAGCGTGTGTATTGACACATGATTGAAATTCGTATGGCAACGGTGTGGCATATCTGATTAAAAGGTTTTTTTTTATAAAATCAATAAAATGTTTTTTGGGTTGGAAATTCCACATGAATCACAAAGCAGTTTTGGCTGTGAATGATGGAAAACTTCCATGGAAAATTTTCTATTAATAATTTCTAGATGAAAAAAAAAATTAATGAAATAAATGTGATTTATGGGCCTGCAATGGAATTGTAATTTAACCCCCACCCAAGTATTTTCGAGTGTGTGTACGGACAAACGGCACGGAATGTAATTAAACGTGCAACACAACACATTCGTTCGCAAAAATGCAAAAATAAATGAAAAAATCTTTGAAACGACAAACACAAAAAAATAAAGAAACAAAATGACAATAAAAACTTCAACAAAATGCAAATGCTGCCATAAAATGTATTTCGTATGCGATTTCAAGAATTCGTGCACTTTTATTTCGAAAATGCACAAAACAGAAAATCAAAATCGGTATTTACAAAACAAATGCAATTCGAATCAACAACAAAAATTTAGCCCGAATTTCACATACGACATTTTCGTTATGCTTGACGTTATTGCCGAATGGCACGTTTTGGCCACTGTCATACTGCTGCGCTTTGGTTTTTTTTTGTTTATATACGAGTATATTATTTTTGGCTTCGAATCTTCATCACATTCGAAGACGTAAGAGAACTCAAGGAAAGTGTGCTGGTCATTTTTGAGGTGTATTTTTTTTTATTTTTCTGTTCACAGTTAATTTTTCACCAAACAGAGAAATATTTCCACAGCCTTTAGATTTTACAAGGCAACAGACATATTCAGGCATGGGTTTTTCCAAGTGAAATGGAAGAGGTTTCTCTAGTACTGAGTGAATTTTGCATAGACGTATACCTACTTAGTGAATCAAATTCTTAATTTTTCAGCTTATTTAAAACACAGTTTTGCATAAATTATTGCGTTTTAGTACTTACAAATTAAAAAAAAATTTAAGTTGTAATTTTTGAAATTTAAATTTGAAAAAATTGTGGCTTGACTCACATTAAAATTTTAGGTGAAACATTTTTGCACAATATATAAACTCTCGCTCCCAGCAATCCCTTAATTTTGGGGATTTTTTTAAAGACATTTTTTTTGCCTTAGGTTAGGTTAAGGTGGTTTCCGGCTAAGGTGGCTGCCGGAACACCGACAAACTTGGACCAAATAAGGTCCATTGTGATATCACATGCTTCTTGCTGCAATTATCATGGGCAAGTATATGATAATTGCAGAGACCTACAGTTTAATGCCGGATCCGAACGGCGTATGGAAAATTGAAGCATTCCTTGGCAAGTTATACTCTCGTAAGTTTTGCCAATGTTTACGAGAGGTGGCGGTCTTTACAGAAAAACATGTCACACAAATTAATTCTGTATCTTGCCTCGGGTAGGGATTGAACCTCATCCCTTCCGATCGTGACGCAGCAGAAAGCCATAACTTAACAAACTGCACCATGGCTGCCACTTTTTTGGCTTGAAAAACATAAAATAAATACCCTAATTATTTTAAGTGGTCTTAAGCAGTCTCAAAAAAAATTTAACAAATTTGATTTTTCTTTAACCGATTCTTCTTTAACTACAAGGCGTTTTTTGATAATGAAAGACCCTGATGAGCTTAAATCATTGATTATTCTCTTTGGTTTCTGTCCAGATACACTGAGGTGCGATTCGGCAAAAGTGCCCCAAGTACTTCCACTCACTCAAATTTTTTTCTTCATATTTTTACTTTCAAGAAATCGAATCAAGTCGAGCCATGCATTAATACCACAAACCGGTCTATTCTGGCAGTGGTTTCAAGCTTGTTACGATGACAAAAGTAACAAAAATTGTTACCTGCTAATGAGGAGGTAACATCCTCATTGACAAGCAACAAAAATTTGAACTTTTGTCACCGGTTACATGGTAGTTACAGCGCCAGAATAGCCCTGAAAGTATCAATTTCCTAATGCAAAAACAGAATATATTATTACAAAATGTACTTATCCACAGCCTACTTCTAGGGATTTCAATATGTGTTCTGGTATTTGGTGGTCGCCCAGATATCTTTTCCGTTTTTGCATGAGTGCGGGGCACTCTCCTAAGATATGTTTTGAAGTTTCAGTGTCCTCCGTGCAAAACCTGCATTTGTCGTCCGATACTATTCTCAGTTTTGATAGGTGGTAGTTTAACCTACAGTGTCCTGTCAAAATCCCTGTTATTATTCTTATATTCTTTTTTGGTAAGTTGATACATTCTTTATGTCGCTTTAGGTAGTAAGTCCCTAGTAGTGTTTTTGATTATTTCAGGCCTGGTAGATTGTCCCAGTATAATTTCCGTAGTTTATCTTCTTCTTCTTTTAATATAATAGAGATGGTCCCTTTTCCCATTCCACAGAATGGTTCTGGCCCCACGAAGGGAGTTTCCACTCCTTTCTTTGCTAGTTCGTCTGCCATTTCATTACCTTCTATCCCTCTGTGACCCGGCACCCAGTAGATACAAACCCGATTGTGCAGGCCAAGCGTATTCAGTTTATCAAGGCACTCCCACACCAGTTTAGAGCTTACCTGGTATGATTTTAGTGCTTTGATTGCCGCTTGACTGTCGGATAGGATCGCAATGGTTTGGTTCCGGTATTTCCGTTTGAGGTAACGAATATATACTTAGGGAAGAAATTTTATCGATATATCAATTTCAAAGAGGTGGACAGTTTTTTCCAACAGTTTATTCGCCACAGTGGCATACCCGCACCCCAATTTGAATTTTTGAAATTTTTCATCGAATTTCTTTAGTGTTGATAGCCTTAACCAGTTTAGATAATTTGAACTCTCGTTTGTAAGATTTATCTGCTTTCAGTTTCATTCAATTTTCGGTTTCTTTAAAATAACGATTTTCCAGAAACCGGTTTTGCATTTAATTACAAATTTTACCACATCTCTATTTTATTGTAATTCAAATACATTTTAGTAAAGTCTCTCTCCGCGAATGCGTCTTATATTTACTATGCAATGAGTGGCAACATGTCGAGTTGGGTGGCTTGCCATTGAATTGTACGAGACTTTATGGGGTTTTTGTTTTTCCGTTTGCCGTTTGCCTGATCGGCATTATTGCATGACGCTAAATTAAGTGTCTCATGCCAACAACAATAATAACAACAATAATAACTTTAATGTTTACTATTGCCAAAAAAAAATAAATAAGAGCAAAATGTGCTAACTGCCGGGCACATGCAAATTTATGCAAATCTATCTCATTTGTGACAATAAAAAAAATACTTAAAAAACCTTAAAAGAACCATACAAAAAACAGCTGATACTATGCCATTTATTGTTTATATTCATTGTCAGTTGGTGTGATGACATTCTTTTATTCGTTTTTATTTATTTCTTTTTTTTTTTGACATTTTTTCACAATGAAATATCAATTCTAGAAATGCTCCCCCCCACGCATACCCACACCTACTCATATCTTTAGGTCATAAATCATCTTTTGTTTGCTTTATTTTTTTTCCAATACTTTGTCTATTTATTTTATTTTTGTTTATTGTTTATTGTTTTTTTTTTTTTTGGGTAGGCTTCTTTATAAAATAAAAAATTAGCACACATATTTATTTGTTTTTCCATATAGTATTTGTATTTTATTTGTTTTTGCTTATTTTCGAAATCCCATGAAAGTAATTTATTTCTTTATACTTTTGTTGATGTTGTTGCTGCTGCTGGGGTCTTTGGGGTGGCCTAGGAAGGTTGGGGCTGGTGCTCGGTGATATTAAAAACAGGTGATTGCCATAAATAATCATAAATTGTAAAGAAAGTAAAATAAATATTTGAAATTGTCTTCGGGCTGTCTACCTTTTTGCACATGCCAGCAATGGAGGAATTTCGTTCGTATTTGTTTTAATTTATTTGCCCAACTCGCAGCGTGAAGTGAACGAATCTGTTGACAAAGACTGATAAAAATGTGTTGTTCGCAAATACTACCTACTTATTCATTAATAATGTTGTCAAGTATAATATAAATGATAATATAACGTGGAAAGAGGAAGCTCTATTGGATGTAGGTGGCGACCTATCTACTCTTTTATTGTTGGGTAGAAAACTTTTTTGTTTATTTTGCCTTGTGTAGGTATTTTATTTCAGATACTGTAAATATTACCCCAATTTTTCTTCTTATTTTGGAGAATGATTGGACGGTTTTGAAAATGGGCAACATTGGATAAAAACTAACCCTTACTCCCATACAAAATGGTCACCAAATTTCAATTATTTTCGTTTATCTTGAGAAATATTGAACCGATTTGGACGCGGGTTTCTTTAATTGGTTGGAAATGAAATGGAATTGGACTGGAACAAAATGGAATTGGAACAAAACTTTGAAATGGATCGAGAAATGAAAATTATCGATAAAATATTCGAAAATTATCAATAAAATATCGAAAAATCATTGAAAAAATAACGAAAAATCATCGATAAAATATCGACAAATCATTCATAAAATATCGAAGAATCATCGATAAAATACCGAAAAATTATCTATAAAATATTGGAATATCATCTATAACTAATCGAAATACTATCGACAAACCTTCGAAAAATCATCGAAAAAATAATTGATAAAATTATTGATAAAATATCGACAAATCATTCATAAAATATCGAAAAATCATCGATAAAATATCGAAAAATCATTGGAATATCATCTATAACTAATCGAAATACTATCGATAAAACATCGAAAAATCATCGAAAACTAATCGAAAAATTATTGATAAAATATCGAAAAATTATTGATAAAATATCGAATAATCATCGATAACTAATCGAAAAATTATTGATAAAATATCGAAAAATTATTGATAATTAATCGAAAAAGTATCTATAAAATATCGAAAAATCATCAAAACCTAATCGAAAAGTCATCGCTAACTCAAAAAATTATCGATATAAGATCGCAAAATCTTCGATAAAATATCGCAAAATTATCGATAACTAATCGAGAAATTATCGATAAAAATCGTAAATCCATCTATAAAGTATAGTAAAATTATCGGTGAAATTATTTATTATTTATTTTTGAGCTATAGCTCATGTTTACCAAAAAATTATTTTGGCAAAATAGGTTGTTACAACAACAAGCAAAAAACCGGCCTTGGCAGAGTGTACAGCTGTTTTGGATTTTAGCCACAAAATCCTCATCAGCAATTTTTGTTATCCAACAAAGGCGTTAATCCAAGACGCCTCTATAAGGGGAAAAAGTCATGATACAACACAGAATTATTCATTCCTTGCATCAAACCGATTCCACTGAAGAAGCGCGAATGGCAAAAATTGCAAGCCGGTTTTTGCTTGTTATTGTAAAATACAGCATTTCCACTTAAGCTGGAATAATTCTGTGTTGTATCATGACTTTTTCCCCTTATAGAGGCGTCTTGGATTAACAAAAATTGCCGAAAGAGTGCTGATGAGGATTTTGTGGCTAAAATCCGAAACAGCTGTACACTCTGCCAAGGCCAAAAGAGTCACTTAAAAGAAATATGACTTGAATTTTCCATACACACCATAAAAGTAATTAGGAAGTCAAAAAAAAAAATAGAATGAAAAGAACTAACAAAGTAATTGAAGAATTCAACCAAGGCTACAAGCATAAATCGCACTTCAATACTTTTCAGCGACTGCTGTTTAGTGAGCAAAATAATAACAACACAGAAAAAAATCATTAGCATTAGCATTTAATTTTATTTTACTTACTTGTTTCCTTGTGAGCCGAATAAGCCAAACAAAGAAAGTATAAATATTTTAGTGCGATGGGAAAAGCCAAGCCCAAGCCCAGGCCCAGGCCAGGCTCACACTCAAACTCAAGGCAATTAGTATGCTTGGGCAGGTTCAACATAAACCTGAGGGCCAAACAACGAACAACGAAAATTTAGCTTGTACATGCGTATTTTTACAAGTAATTAGCATGTTTGGGTCAATGCGGGACTTAACGTGGAACACAACAGTGAAGTGAATGTGTGTTGTGTTGTGTGTTCAGTTTCAAGGGAAACTTAAATTTTTCTAAGGATTAATTTGCATTTGAACGTACAACAATGCCTACTAAGCAGATACAAATTTTAGCGTTCCGACAAATGCGTGCAAACAAAATACAAGAGAAAAACAAACGCTTAACCAAAACAAGTATCTTCGGGGCCCTTCAGGGCTTCGGTGGTGTGCCAGTTTAGCCCAACCCAACCCAGGCCGCTCATCCACAATATACTTTATTGTTACTTTGCTGTACTTTGTTTTAATTTGCCTTTTTCTGTTTCCTGTTTGCCAACGTACACGAAATTTGCATGCTGCTCTTCATCCGCTTATCAACTTGATCGAATTTATTGCCCAAGTGTAACTTCGCACTTTGCCTGTGCCGCTGTTGCCTTTCCTATCGCACTTCGCTTCCTTTCATCATCATTACACCAAATTGCAGATACTTTAGCTCACCTTACCTCATCTCATCGCCGCTCAGCTCAGCTCAGTTCGGTTCAGTTCAATGCCGTATCGCCTATCTCCGACGTCCATCAAAATTTACGGGATTTCATTTGCCTTGGCACAGTATATTCAGCACAGCTGTTGCCCAAAAGCCCTCCTCTGCATAGTATAGTTTATCCCTGCAGTATTTTATGCCGCTTCCTGTTTAATAACACTTCGAAAAGAAATTTCGCGCCTCTTTTCTTTTTCGCAGTTAATTTAATTTGGTTTCCCCCTTTTGTGTAACAGACAGGAAAAAAATATTTCATTTTGATTAAATTTCCCATTACAAAAGACAAACAAGTACAACATTTCCTTTGGTTGCGTTTCAAATATGCTTCAAGCATATTATTTTACCCCCAAACTTTATTATTGCATGCATTCTTTGGCCATTGCTCAAATATTATTACAAAGTTTGATTTTATACATAATTTTACTTTGATTTTTCGCCTTTTTTTGTTTGCCGCCTTGTCGTCTTCGGCTGTCTTATATACATATTTTCTTTCTTTATCGGCATTGCTGCCTCCACACATCAACATCAAAGTCGTTCCCGCTTTGCTTTGATATTTTTCGAAAGTGTTTTCCAAAGTGTAAAATGCGTGTAAATCATATCAGGGCAACAAAAAAAAAAAAAACTTAATTGATTGAGAGTCTATGAAATGCAGTCGGCGTATCAATGAAAATAAATATAAAACAACAACAAGTAATATAATTTTATGTAAACTCTATGCACGAATGCGACTTGTGAATTGTGAATTGTCGGGCTTTCATATTTTAATATTAATTTAAGTCAATTCCCATTTGGCTTGATAAGGTGTAGAGCCCGACCGATTAATCGGCTTCGGCATCGGCTTCGGCCGTTATCGGCCGAAAATGCACATTCGGCTTCGGCTTCGGTTTTTTCGAAAATTGGCCGAAGTTTTGGCCGAAGCTTTTCAATTTTTTTCCTTATTTTTGCGACACCGAAAACCAAAACTAATTTTTTACGATACGATTTTCTAGCCCACATCACATCTAAACGGTCTTACTGATTTTCTTGAGACTTGAATGTAAAATTGTGTAATTGATGGAATTTCCAATGGGACATAAGAGGCCCACAAAACAAAAAATATGATTAAAATTTAACTTAGTAATCATCGATTATTGAGTGAATCTCGCCTCAAATTGCGTGGCACGGGGTTACAGCTGCCACAAAGTACATCCTTGGACATTTTCTGGGTGGATTACTGAATTTTAAATATAAAGCTTACTACTCGCCCTGATGTCTATGTTAAAAGGAGTCCTGGTAAACTGTATGAAATGAAGGATTCTACCTTTTAGAAATGTAGCCCAAATTGCTGCGCCAACATATATGAAAAGGTGCTGAAATCCGGGACCGATTTTGGTAAAATTTTACATTTCAAGTTCAGAGCTTCACAGGTGGTTTTTACCATCAACTAGAACATCCTTTGTTCATCACCTGACGAATTTGGGGAGTCCTGAAAAAACAGCTACTTAGATGGATTTATTC
Organism: Heteromyza rotundicornis; assembly: GCA_951394025.1. NCBI lineage: Eukaryota > Metazoa > Arthropoda > Insecta > Diptera > Heleomyzidae > Heteromyza > Heteromyza rotundicornis. The sequence goes on from OX596012.1 coordinate 7,277,615, forward strand.
TGTGAAGAATTCTCTACCATTTCTTCTAAATTCCCATTATTTTAAGCTTTACTCCAAATTTTTAAAAGTGATTTTAAAAAAATCCAATTGTTCTTACACGGGATAATTTGAGGCTCCTGTTAGTTTTGACCTAGGAGGCCCAAATTTGATTGTGAATTCTTTTGGTTAGTTTTATTATTTGTTTAAATACATTTTTAGTTCCTTAAAAAACTAAATGTGTATTTATATACTCGAATTTGAATGAAAATACACGAAAAAACAAGTTTTTAAAGGGTTTTTATTTAAGTATCGACTTCGGCTTCGGCTTCGGTATAGGCCTTCGGCGTCGGCCGAAGTAAAAGGCTGCCAATTGACCTTCGGCATCGGCTTCGGCCTGAAAATGCTTATCGGTCGGGCTCTAATAAGGTGCATAGGAAAGGAAATTTCCTGTTATGTAATTTTTAGATTTTTTAGAAACTATTTTACGATATTATCTCACTCCAAGATACTCTTAAATTTGATGTAATGAAAAGAGTTTTTATTTAAATTTAAAAAAATAAAAACACAGACCCTAAAATCTATTCATGCGATTCATGACATCTTGAATTACAATAAATATTAGAAGAAGTACATAACTTAGCACAGATTGCAGTGTGAAACATGATGGTGGTGGTCTTTCTTTAACCCTCTGAAGGAGTTATCTGCCACCATTGAGGCTCTGGATTATGCCATTGAGTGCAAATGAAGAGGACAAAACATTTGTGCTTGTAGAGGAAGCAAACCTTAACTAAAGGCCTAGTATAATTCGTGAACATTTCTTTAAAATAATATACTTCATATGGACATCAAACTGGGTCTGGTGTCCAAAAACCGGTGTCGGAACTGTAACGAGCCTGATGAGGAAGAAACACTTGAACATTTGCTCTGTCACTACCCTGCGCTGGCCAGATGCAGACTAGGAGGTGTCTACTTCAACTCAATAACGGAGGTGTCCAAAACTAAAAATCTCTCAATTGAAGCACTTCGCGTTGCAGACCAAAACTTTCGGATTGGATGAGGATCATGAAGGAAGGACTGCAAACTTTGAGTAGAGTCGTGGTAGCACTATGGACCAGCATGGTATATGTGAGACAATTAGCCGCCACTCTAATCTAACCTAATATACTTAATGAATGTTACTATATGAAGGTATCATTTTAATAACGTGTTAAGTGACAATTTTTTCTAGAGCCAAATTGCAGTAACGTCCTTTAGGTATTATCACACTTACTGCAATCTGGTTCTGGAACAAATTTGCACTTAACACGTTATTAGAGTGATACCTTCATATGCAGCTTCCAGAACGGTGGAATCATCTCATACTTTCAATGGCCCAGACCATATACAATATTTTCTTTTCGCTACTGATCCGGGGAGACTGGCCCATAACTTGTCATTGAGTTATCTGCATATACGGGAGAATCTTACATGAATTCTTAGGACATCTTGACCGGCCCGAAACGATGACAAGAAAATACCAAGCTAATTACAGTTGAGATAACTAACAGATCTGCTAGCTACTTGTTGCTGTATCTGATCAGAAAGGATTGCAGGAGTTCCCAGCAGCGTTCTCACACTACTCCTACACTGCAAAGTGAACCTATCTTTTGGTGTGTAATTTTACACACAACACACATTTTTAAGTGTATATTTATTTAGATAACTTGTGACTTGTAGACACATTTTACACACAATTTTGCGTGTATAAACACTGTAAGTGCTTTAAAAAAACATGCATGCGTGTTATTAGAACATGCCAAAATCTTGAATGTGTGTTTTTTTTATTTATCTAAATAAATATACACTTAAAAATGTGTGTTGTGTGTAAAATTACACACCAAAAGATAGGTTCACTTTGCAGTGTATTGCATTGATTTTTAAATGTTTACTCCTCTACTCTAGCAGTAAATTTTCAACTCCCTTCAAGTTATTTTCTGCTTCTATTGTATGAAATATACTTCTCACAATTGTATGTGAGTTTCATATGATGACAAACTACTAATCTTTGACAAATCTCCTACCCTGCAAGAAATTTCTACTAACTACTCTCGTATAATTTTTATTATTCTACGCAAGAAATCATATCTATTCCCCTTTCTTGAAATCTACACCCTTAAAATCAAACCAGGTGAAACTCCTGGTTCTCAGGAAACACAATTCTTATGATAAATATTTTTACAAAATAAAACCAGAAAGCGGATGTATAGTCGTCGTTCAGTGAAAAGTGGCTAAGTCCAAAAAAATCGTATTGAGATAATGGCTTTAAGTCCTAGTCTCACCACATTTCGTGTAATAGAAGTGGTGGGTGAGGCACAACGTAGATATCTTTTTTATCATCAAGGTGCCATTCTAAACTTGATTTGGTAGTAAATTGGATTTAGTCACTTTTTACAGAACGACGCCGTTATATTCTGCATTTGACGAAGAAAATTATACCTCCGTACACTATCACAGTGAGAGCCTGACAAGACTGTAATAAAGGTCTGTAACAAAAGTAGATCAGCTTTACCATTTTTGGAATAAAATCTGTACAAGGCTTACTGTTGAGAAAGTGTAATTTTCAACTTAAGGTTTCCAGGATTCCTCGACCTCAAGCCTGATATTCAAATTGAAAAGCTCAAATGTTTTAGACACTGCTTATTGGTTACAGTGGATATAAATTTCAGGATTTCGTTGACTAAGGGACTTTATACAGAGCTCCAATAAGACCAAAGTGTCTTTGAAACTGACCATATTAGCAAATGCTCATAATTATTAGTTTATTTACATACAAACAACATACCAAAGTTTGTTTTCTGCTACATTTTGTAGGACCCAAGGCATCATAACAGAGCCCAACTTTTGTGAAACCTTTTATTTTTCAGTTGTTGATTTAAGATTCATGAGAAATTATTGTCCATGGCTTTCAATGGAATTTGATACAAGTCATCTGAAAAGGATCTTTAACAAGTTTGGATTATTTCGGGCAAAGACATGAAGTGTTTATCATAATTTATTTTCTGCCTGAAATATTGACAGGGAAACCTAATATTCCAAGTCAAATGAACTTAAAAACAAGTAGCAGATGGCCTACGAAAACTACCGAAAAAAAAAAACACAAAAATTAAGTTGCACAAATTTCGTCTTTGTTTGCATGGCATGGCATGAAATATTCGATTAGAAAAACGAAACGCTCTGTTTGCCAATAAAGTATTTCAGACATGAAACACTCGACTGAAAAAACATACATTTGCGCAGAGTTCCGATATCAGCGTCAGTGTTGCAGCCCCTTTTGACAGCTGTAACAACAACATGACAAGAAAAACATGGGAAAAAACTTGTTAAAAAAAACACAACAACAACAACAACAAGTAAAACTGCCACTTGCAATTTTATCAGAAACGAACGAATCTGTTTGGGTTTTTCAATAACAAACAAATGTGTGTGCGGAGTGTGTGGCGGCCCCATGAAATCAAATAAATAATTTTGAATTATTACAGAAACAAAAATAAATAAATAAACGAGGCAGCAGCAATTGAACATAAGAAGCACGAAAATGCAAACATCGACGACGGGACGGGCACATGTTTCGAAAAGGAAACATGCAATTGCGAGCAATTTAGTTACTAGACAACAACAACAACAACAACGACGACAACAACAACGACAACAACTACAACAACAAAGAAACCAATTTCGATATATTTTATTTAATTTTTTTTTTTTCATTATTTGCTTTATTTTTATGTTACGTTATACAAACAAGAAGTTTCAAGTGGTAAGTGTACAGAAAAAAAAACACAAAATAAACGAGGCAAAATGACAAGCCAACCAGTCAGTCAGTCAGCAGATACTAGGTCCGTTCATCTGAATGTCTGTCCGTCCGTACATACATTCGTTTCGTTCGCTTT